>CM052216.1:2164476-2479372 GCA_028454225.1 Lasioglossum leucozonium | reverse complement strand
CATTTTCTCGCCAAAATCTATAGGTTTACATGAGAAAAAGGCAAAAATTTCTGTTTACGCAAGGTACAGTGCAGCCTAAGATAATACTCGGAAAAAAGATGGCTGATGCGAGGGTTGAATTAAAACCAGTATTGACGGTGAAGCCGTCAAAATCCTTCGAGATTCGTTCATAGGTCACTAAAGACTACAAGATATTAAAATTTGAACGGAACGTGTCTTTGCGGATAGTAGAAATGGACCTAAAGGGACCTCTCGATTAAAACCACTCTCCCCGCTTAAGTGTCCGCGTTCGGTCCCCAATCGCGGACACTTAACCCCGTGCACTACTGTGCGCCCGTTCTCGGCGCAGAAAATAATCCACCGACTTGTCTCGATGCAATTCCTGGATGAAAGAACGAGTGAAAAAAATTTGTGAAAAATCTGTACGCCTGGGTCCCGGGTAGATAAACATTCTCTGGGTACCCGGGTCCTAGATGATACAGGAACTATTCGGATTTCACGAGTACTTTCGGTATTTTCGATTAGCTTCGAGCAATGGGCGCCGAGCGTTCCGCTGATCAACGGCTCCGTTTGATGTACAATTGAGACCCTTGAAACGGAGATTAGATTATTTCGAGGGGGGAGGGGGGACAGTGCCCCGATTTTTGAAAGTCACTGGTAGCCTCTTGAATCGTAAGAATCTTCGGCCGTCTCGCGAGGGTCGGGGACGGCTCGCATTCTTGCGTCTAGATAGAACGAATAGGGGATTTCAGTTGTAAGGGAACTGCGTCGTGACTTTTACAGCGACCCGATATGTATATTGTGATATATTTATTTTTATACACGTAACGTCACGAGATAGAAAATGGAGAGGGTGAGGGGAAAGGGAAGAAAAGAGAACGTACGTCTTAAGTCTCTCACTGTACAGTATTAGTTCGTGTGTTTTGCAAATCGTCATTTCAATGGACAATTATAAATTCATCGACTTGTTCTATTGTTCATTCGTGTAGCCGATTAGTTTAGCGAGGTGGGGAGGCTCGTGCGAGGACTAGTTTTACAAGAAAACTCGGGCTCGCTTGGTTGTTATTCGAGTCGCGGATTTATTCGAAGATCACCTAGATCGGAGGAAAATGTGTGTCCGCGCGACTCTGAACCGTTAGATCCGAACCGATAAAAAAAAATTGGAATTGTGATTAATTAAATTGCAAAAATTTTCACTTTACACGATCGTTGAACCGTAAATACTATTGTACAATACTATTCTACGTCGAATCAAAGTTCAAGTGGTGCGAGAACGTTTGCTCCGCTAGATAGTATCGTCACGGCTCGAATATTTCTGCGATCTTTTTTTAATTAGTATCGACGAATCGCCCTGTACGCCATCCTCGTTATCTTCCAAGTTCCCGAGAAACCTGCCGCCATTTTGCTTCTAAGCCCATTCCCCCAGCAGCGGGTCGCCGAAGCGTCGTAGAGGCCCAACCGAGGCTCGTTTATTTATAAACAAAGAGAAGAAAAATGGAAAACGCTCAGCGAGCCGCGCAAGTCTCCCATTGAGAACCGAGATCGCGATCACGATGACGATTCGCCGAATTGAACGAAGCTACCCCGTAACGCGCTCGCGTCCGCCATTACGCGTCGGAATGCCTCGATCCTGCGAGGTGAGGAGAGGCACGATTATAAAAGAGTAATTAACGCTACAAACAAAAAGCAACAACAAAGATCGAATAAGAGTTCAACTGTGTTCGTGTGTATATACAATACGATTATGTAAAACGTAGTCTTTATAAAAAATGAGAGAACGGAAAGGATAACGGGAGGGGATACTAAAGTCGAGTCGTCGATTTACAGTATTCTCGGACGAACGTTCGCGCAGCATCGTTCTTAAGGGATTATCACATGTACGCGAGAGGAGAACATTGAATTTCTCTCATTTTCGAGGATCTGCCAGTGTAATAATCGATCTTCGAGAGAGGGATCGTTCAATATTTTACCATTAATATTTTATCGAAAAGAAATTCGACGTTACAGAGCAGACGACCCTCGTACGTTCATCAGAAATAGCAGCGACAGGATAATATTTCACCTTAATTTCACACGTTGAAACAACAAATGTCTCGTTAAAGAAATACATCTCGCAGCGGAAGCTGAAACAGATCGATTATTTTACAGTACGCGAAAATAATAGTAGATTTTCATCCCGACGAACCTACGAGCGTTGAATCGTACAAAATACAGTCTCCAGAGTGTGATAACCCCTTAAAAGACTACACGCGGCACAGTGTATTATAAAACACATGTCCTGTACATTCTCTATGTTTTGTAAGAGCCCGCAATCTTCGAACGCGATAATAATACGCTGTGCGTGACCTAACCACCCGGCATCGCGGTTACGTGACGCGTACGCAACGCGATCGTTCTATATTTACTGTTTATAATGTCCAGCGAAATTGTGGTCGGCGGACAAGACGCGACGAACTCTTCTAATCGGCCCCGGTGGGACGTTATCTTAGAATCAATTCACCTCGATCGAAAACCCCTCGGACTACCCCATCTCGACAATTTTTTTTCAAATTATGCGATCCGCTGTGGATCTTTACTCTAACCGTATGAACTGAGAGGAAAATTCGGATACGAGGGAGAGACAGGGGAATTAATAAAATATTATTGTGATAAAAATAATATATTATTATATTATTTTATATTTATATTAAATATAATAATATATTATTACAAAGTAAGCAGAAAATTTGTAAATATTTGTTAGTTCTTTGTTCAAAATTTGTCAACGCAAACATTGTCAACCCCTCGGCGCGCAAAGACGTCCGCGCAAGAAGAAAATCTGCGGATCCGATCCGAGCGTCTCTCGCGTGACCGCGTCTAGACGGAATCGTCGGTGGGGGACCGTGCGAATACACGATAGACGATCCGGAGTCCTATATCGAGGTCGCCGGAAACAGATTTCCCGAGTTCGCTGCGGAATCTTGTCCGCCGGCCATAAACGAGGAAACGGCCGCGCCGGTGTCGGAGACCACGCGGCGATTATGGTCGTCGATTCTTAACCGCGGTGCCGGATCCATCCGTCGCGGCGCCGCGGGGTGGCGTCGGTCGTTTCCGGTTCTGGAGTCGATTCCTGGGCCGCGCGTTTCGCCGACGTCGAAAGCAATTTTAGTTAGAGAACTGGGTGAATACAGTTAAGAGACACTTTGTGATATTCTGTCCTCCTCTGGCGCGTTCCCTCGCAGCTCTGCGATCTAATAGTCGGATCGAAATATAGCTCAAGGTCACTACCCCGACGGCGTTCACTTGGAATTTTTTATTGACTTGGAAAATAACTTTGGAAAGGACAACAGAGGCACTTTGATACAGTTCTTTGGGAATACTGGTTATTTTTTTTTTTAGTTTGCTCATCGTACGACTGCGGTTCGGTCCGCAAGCTCGAATCCATTCACTCTTCCCCTCACCCCTCACCACCGCCACCACGTTCACCGCATTCGTGCGACATCCGGCGCGGCCGTCTCACTCTGTTCTTTGCAGATTCGTTCGCCGGATGGGGGATCATCGTGAAACCTCACTGTTCCTCCTGCTCCGATCACGCAACTACGTCAAGGTAACATTCGCCGTGCTCGACTTAGGGGATGCTGCGCGTGCTGTCTTTTCGCTGATGGAACGGTAACGGAGGGAGGCGTTTCGGATCGTTCTCGCAATTGGGTTGTCGCATATGAAATGTCGATATCTGCGTTTAGAAAAAGTTTTCCTAGAATCCGCCCTGTCCCGTTGTTCCGAGAGGCTAGATAGATCGTCCCTCTCTCGCTTAGATCCCCGATCGCTAGATCGAACCATCGTCGATCGATGCCGAAACACCCTGTCGGAACCCTTAGACACTTTTCACACAATAAAAAGTAGATAGATGGCGAAACGATTGAGAAAAAGAATAACACCGTTGAAATTCGGACTTCTAGATGGAAACTTCCGGTTCCCGGACGTTCACCGACACTTAACGATAAGGAATCTCGATGGAAGATCGATTCGGAACGAGACATTTCATGTGCAGCAAACGGACGAACCGCTACACGGACATCTGTACAGACACGCGCGATTCTTGTAGGAGAGATTATACGGTTCCGACAAATCGAAAAAGAAACCGATAGACGACGGAACGAGAAATTCACGACTCCTTATTTAGTCACACGGAAAAATTCTGACGCAGAGTTGATTCTTATAAACGTTGGACAATTATAAACGAGTCTCGTTATCGATTATGATTAGGTCGTTTAGCGGACAAAGTTCGAGATACGTTTCTTTCCCTAACGATTCGACGTTCTCCGGAATTGTGATACACACGAGGAAAGCCGCCGTTCCACGCGATAAAGGGAAACAGAATTTTCACCTTTAAGCGGACACGCCTCCGTCAGTACAAAAACGAATAAGAAAAAAGAGAAAGATGATACAATGTGGACGAGTAAACGATACCGCAGCAAGAAATAATAAATTTTGAAGATCTTATGGACATTCGTTCATTTATTAGCTGTTAAGCGAGAGAATTCTCTCGAGTTCAACTATCTTCTAAGTTCACAAATAACACGAAGACGCGAGATCATCCGAGAGACTCTGCAGCAACCACCGGATACGTAAAAGTGAATGAAATTTGTTGTTCCCAATAATCGTTACCGGACTGCGGATCGTTGTACGAGAACGACGAAGTCTTCCTTCTTTTGACAATTATTTATCATCACGATAAACCGCATAGAACCCGCAGTCCGGACAAATTTGACGCGCTTCAACGTATCTTCCTGTGGTGGATCTTGTATATGTTATATTTATTCATATTTTCCACTAAATAAATCTAATTATCTACACCGTTTACACCATCGGTTTCAATATATGTATGTATCTATTCGACTCTAATTAATAAGTGAATTAATGTTCATAAAACAAACGTTTCGGAAGAATAGCAGATTTTTCCATAGACATTCCGGGAGCTTGCCGACTATATTTGATATGAACGCAGAGAAAATCCACAGTCCGAATTCAATGAACTCGATAACGGTTTCAGTCCGGTAGCTGCGAAAGAGGCGCGTTGGCCGCGATGCTTTCGGAAACCCGGTCATTCTCTGCTATATTTCGGCCATCGACGGACGATAGCGTTTTCGTTGCCGACGTAGCGTCGCGTCGCGTCGCGCGTCGGTGTTCTCGTTGCATGGTCGAGTGCCAAGAAGTGACATAATCGACGAATCCGTCACAGGACGTGGTCGGTCGAAGTGTTCGTTCGGTTCCGCTCGATCATCCCGCTCCTCCCCGAGCAACGCTGTTTCCCCGCTGTTGCGTAACCGATCTAGCAACGAGCAAGGCGTTTTATCGAGCCGCCATCTTGGAGAACCGTCGCGGAGGATCGCTTCCGGTTCCGGCAGAAGACAACCGGGTAAACGCAGTCGGACGGCAGTCCGAATTTATTGAAAAATTTGCTTGTATCGGGACGATCGAATAGTTATTAATCGTTATCGTACTGCGGATCTTTAGGCGATCGCCGGACAATTCGAAATGTACTCTTGTGTTTTACGTGAACGCGTAAAGGTCCGCGGTGTGATAATCATTATTATTATTATTATAGTTATTAATCCCCTTCTCCTGTATTCCTCGACTTAAATATTTTTTGAACACAGTGTAAAAAATATAAATAGAGAAATATCTATTCTTCAATTCAACTGTGTTGTTGCGAAACTAGGCTACTCTGCACAATAGGCCGCTCGAGGTTGTTTCCCAATCATTGAAACCGCATAAATATCATTTGTACAAGTCAATAACAAAAAAAAAATAACAGATTCAATTATCATTTATAAAAGTCGATAACAAAAAAAAACAGATTCAAGGGCATTGCACTTCAACTATTTAATCAAATCGAAGATTATTTGATCAAATAAAATAATCAGAGAAAATTTGTTTGGTTCTCTGCTTGAAATTGAACATCAATGAATATTCTCGAAATCTTTAGTTTATTGAATGCCTTATTACCAGACTCCACAATCTGGGAAATAAAAAGTGTGTGAATTGCAAGACACGGGAGCTAAATACGAATTTACATTTTTCACTAATAATTTTATTCTGATGAAAATAATATATTAATTCTCTGAATATGTCATATTCAAATATACCAGAGTATTTCAATTCAAATCGGAAAGTTCTCGTACACCTCGAAGAAGGCAAACTGAAACAGCCGGTGAAACGTCGAGGCTGGTAAATAAAACCTTGGAAACAGGTGGCCACTTTGTACTGCATAGCTGTCTTTTATTCCACAATCAAACGAAATATTAATCAAACATACATATCCGCTCGAGAATTCATTAGAATCAACGATTCCAATCGCGAATCGTCCAAACAAAAAAATACCCCGTTAAACATCGATTACAGTCCAACAGCCAAAAAATTTTTCGATTCTCACTATGCAATTCTTATAGAGTTTTTTGCGCTGATTTCGAATCTGTCCTTAATTTTTCTCCTAGACGCACAGTTTTTGAGAAATTTGAGTTTGAAAAAAAGACATATTTTTCAACTTTGAATAAATATTGTGATGTTATTATAAAAGATATTGAATCGATCTTTACAGCAAAAGATTCCTTAGACTTTCCCGAATACAGTGATATCCAATATTAATACATTATGATTGTTTAAACATGTTTAAACGATCATTAAAGACGGAGAGACACCACTTTTGCAACCATTTTTGACGATATTTTCGAATTTATCTCAAAAAATAAGGGTCCAGCGGAAAATCGAACTATACCACGCGATAGAGCAGACTTTTAGCTTGAGAAACCCCGCTTTGAAGTTTGAAACGTCGACGTTTTTACCGAACCATTCTAATAACATATTTATTCTTTATTTATTATTTTATAGTAAAAATAGGAATTTACAAGAAAACTTCTTTCTTCTTGACTGACGTTTATAACATGTTTCCGCTTATTTCAAATCTGTTTTTCAAACTCAAATTTCTCAAAAACTGTGCGTCTAGGAGAAAAATTAAGGACAGTTTCGGAATCTTTGCAAAAAAACTCTATAAGAATTGCATAGTGAGAATGGAAAACCCCAAAAAAAGTTGAAATTTGTCGGACAGTGTTACCTGTGTCGCGTCTCCTCGCGCCTAATAATACCTCCTCGCGGCGCGTCTGGGCAAATCAGGTTCGCCGAAGAGCCGGGTAACGGGTGCGTTAGTCCCGAAACGGTCTGGCAGAAATCGACCAGAAGAAAATCGAAGATTCCCGCCGTGCGTCGCATACCGTTGCGTCGCGTCGCGCGGTTTCGCCGAGCATGCGGCCAGGTGGTGCGAGGATGCAGGTGAGCGACGAAATTCTGGCCGGCAACGGTCTCGATACGCGGCCGACGCGAAAACTTTCTATAAATAATCCCGATGTCCGGTCCGGTTCGGTGTGGTGCACGGCCAGAGGGTAGAGAGTGTCGGGCAGAAGTCGGTGCAGCGGGCTGCTCTCTCTCGGGCGGAGTCTCTCCTCTCGCTCGCTCTCTCTCTCTCTCTGCCTTTCTCCGGGGGTCGTCGCGACCTCGCGTTGCAACGTGGATCAACTACGTGCAACTCCGACGACGACAACGACGAGGAGGAGAAAAGCAACCGCAACGACGATACGCCAACGACGGAGGAGGCGACGGTAGACACTGGAGGAGGAAACGACGCGTTCGCGAATATAGCCGGGGAAGATCGCGTTGTCCCGTCGGCCCGTCAGGTAGGCAGAGGAAGAGGAGACTGGAGGTGGACAAGTGGAATCTAGGGGGGTGGGGATGGAGTCGGATCAACGAGGACGCGCCTCGCGAGCCTCGTCGACGTCGAGCCTCGGCCGCGAGGTCCGTTGCGGCTGTCAGTACTACCAGAGCGACTCGCTTCTGCCGGAACGACGCGCTCTCTTCAGTAGACCGCCGTCCAGGACGATGCAGCAGCCACCCGCGGTCCGCTGCAGGTCAGTAGCATCCTGCCTAGCATTCTAAAACCACCCTAATCCACCGGTGCTTCGATCATCCCCGCAGCTAGACCGCGCAGCCTCTCCACCGCGGAGAGTTAATCCACCTCCTCGCTTCGCTAATCCGCACGGAAGATGCGACATCTCAGCGCCGAGATAGTTATAGGTTACGCGACTCTCGACTATGCTCGCGAACCGACGCTGCTATTTAAGGTTCGCCCGGCTGGCTATACATAGAATCCTCGGTCAGCTCGCTCGGTTCCGCGTCCAGATACACACGAATGCGAGCGCGAATGTGTCGGAGCATTTTGCATCCCGTCGCGCGGGAACACGCGATCGACCGTGGCGCTCGTATTCGCGAACGTATCGTCGCCTCCTTGCCGGCTGGTAAAGAGGGATGATGCATCTGGGAGGGTGAACACGGCGCGGGAGAAAGTGAGAGGGCGAAGGGAGAAAGCAAGAGCGCGGAAAGCGAGGGTGAACGAACGGGTAGACGGGGGAAATGAGAGAAAGTGAACGAACGGGCAGGAGCGGGAGGGCGAAAATGCGACGGTAGATCGAGTGGGAGATCTAGTTTGTTGTATCGCGATAACGGGGACGCCGGTATCGATGATCGGGTGTAACGTCGCGATGACGCTCGACCGTCCCGGTTGACGATCGTATCGGCGCTGAGTGGACCAGACTCTCTCGAGGATTCTCGAGATTGATCGAGGGCGGCTGTTCGCTGATCGTTGTCGCGGTTTATTAACCTCTTGGAGGGTGGTACAGTGCGGTTACAGTGGATCTAGTTTTCTAGCCTGTGATTCGTTCATCCGGTTGACCGTGTTTGGAAAATGTGTATCTGAACTGCGTCGCAGAAATTAAACGACGACGAGTATGCTCGTCCAAGGAGTACGTGTAATACGGAGTTGCAATTAAATGACTGGATTTCTCTTTTTATTTTAATACTCGCATTCGTTCGTTCACTTAAATTAATAAATTAAGCGATGACGAGTATACTCGTAGACGGTTAACTGGATAAGCGTAATCGGGTCTCGTTCGAGACACTGAGATTCGGTTTCGAGTGACATGAATCGGTGGTATGTTTCGATGACGAGAAATTTTACATTTTTACCAAACCTCCGCTTGTTGAGATCTGCTCAGAAAATCGTGGTTTTGCATGAAATTCCTCACTCCGCTAATCACCCCCTGCTTCGGTTTGGTAGTATAAGCTAACGTGTAATTAGCGTGAAACTAATGAATTTTTTTTGGTGCAACAGTACTGTCCACTAGGTCCGTGAACAGTATGGATGATAAAGGAAGCAAGTTGAAGTCCTTCCTTGAACATTGCCCTCCTGCCATGCCGTCTTCGAATTAACAATACGTCCAGACTGCGAAAGACTAACCCATTAACGTCATGGACGGAACACCGCTGGAGTTCCCCGTCCGACTAATGCCTGCTTTCTCTACTGAAACGTCCGACTCCAGTGATACGATCACCCAACCACGCGTCACAGCTGGACGGTTCACGACTCCGTCTGAACGTGGCGTCTATCCCCGAGCTGACAATAACGGTTCTTCAAATTGTTAAAGACTCGAGCCTTGTAATCGAATTAACACTGCGGTGGAGGCAATCGCCATTGACCTTGAATGATTCTAAAAACGTCTAGTGACCGGGAACCATAAAGTCGGTTATATCGGTCGATTCCATCAAGACTTTTGGATTATTAATGCAAACTTTCGAATATTTCGTTAAGGATAAAGAAATCGTCCAGCACTTACTGCACGAGAATTTTGCTACTTCGGTTGTGAACGACGAGACTGACAAAGGAACGGTTGTGTTTTATTACGACTTCGTTTAGGGATATAAATTGTAATTGCTAAGACCGAGAATCAACAGTACTAGTCTTAGGGAGAGTATTTTAATCGAGCGTAGTTTTTTGATAAAAGTTGCGATTACAATTCCACAACAACAAGAAGAGTCCTCTCTTGATCACAATCTGAACAACTAAAAATCGGTGTTACTTGAACGCTTGCGCGATCTCGGAAGATGTTCGTGTCTAACAATGTTCCCTCCGTTAACAACATTGCTCAACTACCCCACCGTTAACAGTCTATTGACAAAGCTGAAGCACAGGTTTTTCCCGAAGTTTTTCGCTAAACTGACTAACAGAGATTGTCGCGACGGCACGTTGAGCGAGAGACAGATTAACAAAATGGCGGTTAGAGCGAGAAAGAAAAGGGTGACTTTTTACAACAGCGAGCACGAGTACGAACCGATCGCGGCGCCGTCGCCGAAGCCGGCGGTGGCGCCGGTCGTCCGGATCACCGACACGGATGTGGTGCCCGTCGCTGACAGCGACGACAGCATCGACGACCGGGGTAGATTGCCGCCGGAGCTGACACAGGCCGGCGATGTCCGGCTGCCTTTGGATGGCAAGATCGAGGACAACGCGATGGAAGGCCGGGAGCTGGTCGAGACCGGCGACACCTCCGAGGAAACGGAAACGCCGCAGCAGCTCCAGGATCGGCTGGAGGAACGATTCCTCAGCCCTGCCACACCTGGTGCCGAGTCGAGGACCGACGGCGAGGTCAACACTAGTCAGGTGAGAAACGACGTATCCCCTTCAACGCCTCGCAGTAGTTACCTGCACAAAATTATTTCTTTTTGAGATTAAAAACTATCGAATCTTCTGCACGGATGTTTACCGGTGTCTGAAGTACCCGATTTTTTTTTAAATAATCAAATTGGGTTTTATCAAACTTGAATTTCTCAGCAACGAAGCCTACTTACTAACACATACATCTTACGTTTTAATATCAGTTCATACGTTGCTGTAAGTTGAAATATGAGATACTGTTTCCAATATATTAATTCTAATATTTTAATATTATATGTTACAAATAATTTTAATATTTTAATATTAGAATTAAAAATAGATTCTCTCTTTCTCTCGTTGGAATATGAAATAAAAGTATTTCGAACATTAATATTCTATCATTATTGAAAAGACACAGTTATCATAGACTTTTTATCCTTAAATGAATTTTGAGGAATTTCTAAATCATTTTCATTGAATCCCCCGAATGGGATAAAACGTTGAACAACTCTGTTACGTGCTTGCAGATATTTTCCACGATTTTGTAAATCCTTATAATTCCAAATTACAAGGCCCGCCAAAATATCTTCTCTGGTTAGCGCACACCGCCCGATCCAACGTTCTGCGATCATCATTGAAAAATCCGCGATGGGGGCGTGCACCGGAATGAAACAAGATCTGCGCCGGTTATTTTCACGCATGGCGTGTCACTCTCTGCGAGGGTACGTCAGATCGTGGATAGACAATGTACGAGAGCATAATTTGGACCAGATTCGCAAAATAAACCGCTCTCGCAGAGATCACCGTTATATTTTATTGCGTCGAGCCGAGAGCCGCGAGCCGGTGCACGTCGCAGAAAATTCTTCGACCGTGTTTCGCTCTTCCTGTTGCAATCCCCGAGCAGTATATCGGACCGCGGACGAAAAAAGTTGCAAGGTGGACGTTCCTGAGACGCCGCGCGTCGCTTCACCAACCTGGTGGTGTCTAGCTACCGGTTCGGATGACAATATATTGTACAAAACGACCGGGGGTACCAGAAGAGATGGTACGTCGCTCGAGGCGTTTTCCGTTTGTTGCCCACCGGGCCTATATTTAGCGAAACACGCGTATAAAAAGCATTGGAGCCAACGTGTCACTGTCCGGAGGGATTGTGCAATCCTCGCCGCAAACGTTCCAGAATGCTCCCGGGCTTTTCCCATCGATTGCACAACACCCCCCGAAAATATCACGTCGGAGCCGGCCGATCGACCGTGATCGATTGCCGCGGATCTCGTTAGATCGCGTTGCTTGAAACGCGTTAAAAGCTCCCTACGCCGGTGTTATACTGTTCGTCAAAAAAATAATACTGACATAATCGATGGAGGGCAATCCGCGGCTATTTCTGGCCACGACACTTTTAGTGGCCACGACCGACCGGCTGCAGAAGTGTCTCTCTCTCTCTCTCTCTCTTTCTCTGGCCCATTAAACTCCACTCTGCCTCGCGATACAAACAGCGAAGCTTCTACGAAATCTAGATCATGCTCCTAATCACGTCTTTCTGACTACTGGGCGGATTACTAACCCGCTGAACCTCGAAACCCGTCTTTCGCCGCTTAATTTTATCGCGACGCGCCGCGCCGCGCTCGAAGAGAGAACGCACGGTGTCTGAAGCCGCTCCGAGAAGAAAATATAGAATGTTTTATTGTGCTGCTGGTGGTCTTCGGTTAGAATGCGCTGGCAGTTGTTGAGTAATTTCGCCAGGATGATCCACGAACTGTTATAACTCCCGTTCTCTTCGTTTTATGATTCTTCACTTAGAACCAACACTTTCCAATATTGGCGATGAAGCGTTCAAAAAATTTCATTCCAACGTGTTCCAAACGGTTCTCCCATATATCTCTGCAAATACCAGACATTCTCTTAGTCCACATTACACACAATCTGAAAGCGGTGTGAACCGTTGTGTTACATTTATTTTTACACGCTGGGCATAAGGTATCGCTGTCAGCGACGATCAAAACAATACCCAGGAATGCGTACTTGGCTACCATGGAACAATCGATTTTCGACAATACGCGCCTTTATTTTTGGACGTCGATGCACACGGGCGGATCGCGAGCGGCAAAGCATTCCGTTTGTCAGCCCCGAGTCATTAGTGTCCGATCCCATCCGCGAGCATTTCGCGACAACAAATGTATACAGAGTAGGTCAGCTGATATCACCGTCTCGATTTACGCCGGAGCGGCGATCATTAATTTCTTTGCTGTGCGTACTATTTTAAAATAAAATTCGCGAAATCTGCAATCAATCATAGGGATTAGTAGTCGCCCGTACACACATTCTTACATGCGCGCACGGTACGGAACAATACGTGCAACAGTTGAGAGCACGTAGCAGCACACAATAAAGCATCCCGTGACCCTTCATTCCATCACGGAGCATCTCGGTTATGTTAGAAGCCGCGTGCCTTCCTCGTATAATTAACCGCGTACGTCGTCGACTGCCGTATAATCAGCCGAACCATGCCAATCTTTTTATTTCAGGTAGACTCGCTGGCATTGGAGGAGCTGCCGTTGCGTCGCGGTGCCCGCGGCTTGCCCCAGAAGCTGAAGTCGCAGGCCGGAAAGTTGCGTACCCGTCTGAAGAACATCCAACGGCCGTCGTTTCCGTTCGCGGACAAGCCGAAGCCCGAGAAAGCGAAGTCGACCGGGAGCGGTCGATCGGACAGGTCCAGGTCCGAGAAGCGACCCAGCCGAATGGACCGCATCAGATCGTCGTTCTCGGACCGTCCGCGATTCAGCCTGCCGAACCGTCCGAGATTCTCGTTGCCGGATCGGTCCAAGTTCCATCTGCCGGAACGACCGAAGTTCAACCTGCCGGAGAGACCGAAATTCAATCTGAAGAAGCCGAACATCCGGCTGCCGAACGCGCTGACTCGCGCGAAGAAGACGCCGTCCGACGAGCAGCCGTCCACCACCGACTCCGTCGGTTCCCGCAGACACATATTCGACTTTGCAACGTACCCGCGGATCTTCGACAGAAAGTCGAAGACCAAGACCGAGTACGCGACGTCCACGCCGAAGGACTCGCGGGCACAGTCCGCGGAGAACGCGACGTTCCCGAGGACGCAGAGGAGAAGGACCAGCTGGGCCCAGAGGTTCGAGGAGACGACGCCTTACATCGACGAAGACAGACCCGACGGAGAAGCGGCGATTCACAGATCTCGACCATGGCGGCACCCGTCGATCGAGGATCCCAGGTTGTCCATCAGCATGACGGAGGAGGCTTTGGCCGCGCTGCCCTGGGAAGAGAAACGGAGATTAGAGCAGATCAGATACATGGACTACGAGGAGTCTACCGAGAGGTCGGACCGTCAGAACGCACCCCGATCGGAGACACCTAGAACCGAGGAGGAGTCGTACGAGAGGGAACGGGTGGAGGCGGTGCCGAGGCACGGAGGCGCGAAGGAGAACATAGAGGAGGTTGAGGAGGATTGGGTACCGGAGGAAGAGGCGGTTCCAGACTTCAGACCCATTCCACGATCGCGGTCCTTGGAAGAGGTGCTGCGAGCTAGACAGGAAGAACGTTACGAGGGCTTTGCGATGGTGGATCCGAGGAGGTACGGGGTGCACAAGACGCCGTCGGAGGAGGAAGAGGAGGAGTACGACGACGAGCTGGAGGAAGACGAGGAACACGAGCCCTCGTCTGCTCACTCGGACAGAGAGCAACAGAACTCCAGCGGCAGCTCCTGCGACCGGCGGCGTCGTGGTATCGTCGACGAGATGGATTTCGACGTATACTTTGCTAGGGGGGCTGAGATCAGACCGGAGGATGCGAACCTCGGCAAATATCTGACGCACGAGATCAGAGAGGCCCTGGGAGGGAGCACCGGGAACGCGCTGGCGGACGAAGAAATGACACCGATCCCTCCGGAACGCGTTAACCGGAGACGCGCGTTGCCGAAGAGGAGAGAAGAGGAGTCGTTCGAGGAGAAACCGCCGGTCAGGCCGCGAAGGGACCCGAACAGGGTCCGTAGAAGCGAGTCCGGGGACGATCAGTTCCGCGAGCGCACCAGGAGCGACTCTAGACACCGCGTGGTGTACCAGGCGGAGGGTCTGCAAGAGATCGGCCCGCCCGAGCCGCTGGATGACATCGTGGTGGTGAAGCCGATACGCAGGAAGTCCAAGTCCTCCCAGCGCAGTCAGTCTCAGGGACCGTTGGAAGCGCCCCAGCCACCTTCGCCAACGCCGCCTCCGCCTGTGGTTCCCACACGTCGGAAACGCTCGCGGAAGGATCCGTTTGCTACCGACGAACGAAGGAACGGCGAACCGTCGCCTATTTGCAACGGCCACAGGGAGTGGGCTGGAGCCGACGGAGCCCGGGCGAAATCGTTGCCGGCCGCGTCTTCCGATCAAATGCTGGCTGGGCAGGAGGTGTACACCGGCGAGGACATCCTAGCAGCCAGCGAAGAGAACATTGAAAGGCGTCTGCGCGAGGAGTACATACCGCCGGCACCGGTTCCGCCGAAAAGGAGATCCAGGTCCAGAGGGACGTCAGTGGCTCAGGACGAGGACAGGACCTCGCATGGCGCAGAGTCGCTACCGGAAGCCGGCTACGTGGAGGAGGACATCCCGCCGGACGACCTGGACTTTGGACGAGACCTGTCGGGTTACGCGATCATCGAGAAACGCGAGAAACCGCCCAGACCACCGCCGCCTAGACGGAAAAAGGACAAGTTCGCCACGGCCCCGAAACCACTCCCACCGAAACGTCCTCTACGCGCTTATAGCACACTGGGTCCAGGTAGAACCAAGGATACCGAGATACTGTCGGAGACTTTGGTCGGGGAACCGGAACCATCCGAATCCACGCCGTATATCGAGATAGACTCCGACGGCGGGGAGCACAAGGACCTCCGCAGCACGGAGGTGCTCAGCAAAATGCAAGGACGACCGCTACCCGCCCCGCCGAGGCCGCCCAGAGTGAAGAAAGAGAAATCGCTCGACAGGTCCACGCCTCTCGCGCAAGACTTCTCCATGGAGACCACGACGGCTACGCAGACAGACCCGTTGCCCGACGACATGATCATCGAGGAGGAGATCACCCAGGCGAAACTGGTCGTGGCGCCGTCCAGTTCCGGGTCCCAGATCATGGTGTCCACCGAGAGAATACCAACACCGTCGGCGATGTCCGCGCCACCGGTTCCACCGCTGCCGTTGCCTCAACGCTCAACGCGAAAAGAGGACAAGCCGGGTCCCGGCTACGACACCGTTTCGCTGAAAGCTCAGTCTCCCACGAGAGAGCTGGAGAGCTTCGAGGACAGACACCTGTCCGCGCCAGATCTAGAAGGTACCCGCGAGGCTGTGTCGCGAGACGAGGAAGCATTGATACGGTCGATTCGTTCCGCGTTGCTGTCCGACGAGCCGGTCAGGATCAGCAATCTTGAAGTGGGAGACCTGAGGGTGGACCGACTGAGCGTGTCGCAGATAGACGCGGGCAAGATCGTCGCGTCCGAGGTTGACGCGTTGGTGATCACCGCGTCCGAGTTGAAGAACATCGGCGGTGGACTGGAGGAGAGCTTGTCACCCTCGATCGTGAAGGAACTGATAGCCATAAGAAGCCACTTGGAGACCGTGGCAGCAGCTAGGGCCCAAGAGGAGTCCGCAGGAAGGAAAACGACCGTGGCAGAGACCAAGCCAGACATTCCCGTTACAGAGAGACAGAGCGTTCCTCGGGAAGCGGAGGAACGTCCGAGCACCCGTCAGCGGAGCCCCGAGGACATCGTCGAACAACCGTTGTCGATCGAGGATCAAAAGGTTGTTAACAGAGAGGTAGTCGAACCAAGGGACAATAAGTCATCCATAACACACACACTAACGGTCGCGCAAGTAGAGGTCAGGGAGTTGCCGATAACACATCACACATTGACAGTCTCTCGTGTAGGACCGAGCGACGGAGCCATCCATAGTCCTAGCACACAATCATCCCCAGTCGTAGAGAACACCGAAGATAAGCCGTTACGAATTTCTGATTCAGAAACCCCCCTTTCTTTGAGCTCGGCCACTGCCAAGCAACCCATGGTGGAAGCACCCCGCCCGTCCCCCCTCTCGTCCACAGAGACCACGGGAGAGAAGACCATGGAGTCGACCACGGGTTTGGACCAATACGAAACAACGGAGTCGACACCGCCGCCGGAATTCACCAGGCTGGCGGATCCCCGGGATAAGGAGAGCTCTCCCGACCAACCACCGCAGCCAACACCGCGCAAGTCCAGGTCGAGATCGCCATCCCCCATCGGTATTCCAAGAACCAGGCAAACCGCGTCCCCCGTACGCTCCTTGCCACCTGCGATTTCCGTCACGCCCGACACACCCGACTGCGCGGCGAGCCACGGGATCAGCAGTCGCGAGATGCAGCCCCAACGCGCTATCATCTCTTACTCTTCGTACAGGGAGCTGTCCGATAGGGACAGCCACAGAGAATCCTCTATATCCCCTACACCCTCGTTCCCCATAGGCGGCACCCATTTGATCGCGTTCCCGGCCTCGGAGGTACCAGCTAATTTCCTCTCTCTGGCGAGTCAACGCGCACCCGCCGAGCCTAACGTCACCGACAGTATCAGGCAGCTGGTGAGAGTCCTTCGAGTGGCTGTTCTCAAGGCGACCACACGATTCGTGGATCATTTGTCGTCGGTGGTGGGCGCCGACGAGGCCAGAGATAAGATCCGCGAGGTAGAGCTGGTGCTGTGCGGTCTGATGGTTTTGGTCGCGGGCCTGTTGATATTCTTCTTCACAAATGCGAGATCGGTGACGCACCATCATCACTGGGATTACTTCAACCCACCGAAATAGCAGGAGTAACGCGGGAATCACCGCGGATATGGTACGCAATCTCGTGAAACTGATGCGAGACGAGCGTGTTCCTTGTCGAAACGAACGACACTTGTGAAAGGTACATCGTGATATCGATGTGCAGGTTCGGCGACGCCGACGGTATACTATTATGGGTGCGAAGTCCCCGTGAATAGCTCTATGTTCTACGTTTATTGAAATTCCTTATTCTTGTAAATCGATTTTATATATTCACGATCCAACCCTGTAAGAGAAAGTGTAATAGAACTAGAACCATGGTGACATGGTAACACAGAACGTTTGAAATTTGATAGGAGGCAATTGTCGAACATCGTATCATACTAATGACAATGAAAAAAATACTTGATAATGCTACACACGATGACGCGTGACTGGTACCAGTGAGACCATGACGATTTCCAATATAAATTTATTACGAGAACACTTGTACTTAATGATTAAAAGCCACATATGTATAAAAACAGTATATGTTAATTACAAGTACATATTGCCGAAACCAGAGACGCGTCGACCATTTCTCTTCTTTTTTTTTTGTCAACGCTAATCCTGAAACATTTTTGGTGTACTCGCAGTATCGAGAAAATTAAACAACGGGAATAGTAAAAGATATTTCTGGAATTGTTATAAACATTAGAGACTATGTACAGTTTATTTTGAAATTAGACTTAAATATTGTAACCGGATAATAACAACATCTTTCAATGAAGACTACAGGATCGAAAAAAATATTGTATTCATACAAAAAGGTCTTCTTCGTATACTTTTAAGTCTCTCCTGTCTTTGTGCGCGCTCTTCTGCGAGTAATTTGCTGCGATAGGTGACCACATCGAGCTGGATGTAACATCGTTCATAGGTTCTATTATAGGTTGTCTCCTTGCTAAAGACACTTTCAATTGAATAGAGGATACCATACTACCATCCATTTCACTTATCGCTCTTTCAGCTGCTTCAGATTTTTCAAATGTCACAAATCCTCTACTAAAAAGTAAAGTTACATATTGTTAGAACTCTGTATCATCTTATCCAGTAAATTATCTGAATCCTAACTATACATACTTTTTCTCTGCTTCCATTGAAATATTAATTATATTTCCAAATGTTTGAAAGTGCTTCTTCAAGAAATCCTCAGATATTTTATAACCGCATACAAATATTGTATTACCAACGCGTGGCTTTGTCTCTTGTTTCAACGGCGACTGCGCATCGCCGCTAGTACGATCTTCCGTGTCTTGCGCGCTTACAAAACTATCGTACAAATCTTTAACTCTTGGTCGCACAGTTTCTGTTTCCTCCTCTTCCATTTGCGTCGCAGAAAATGGCTGATAAGAGCTGACCGTTTTCTCCGTGCTATTTAACTTTCTCACTAACCCACGCGGCCTCTTGAACGATTGTTCGGGTCTTTTAGGAGTCTTCGGAGCTGTGATCACTCCCGACTTTATCAGTTTTTTAGCAACTTCTCTGGCATCTCTCGCTTCTGTTGGTCGTTTCGGTGCTTGAGGCACCCGCTCTACTTCTTGTTTGGGTGCTTTCAGATCCTGCAGTGCCTTTTTCTTGAGAAAGAAAAGAAAAAAGGATCGATGAAAGGTAATAATGCCAAATGATCGATAAACGTAATAATGTATATACAACATTATCAACATAGAACATTATCAATAAATCCATTTTGTAAATATAACCTGTTGCATACCTTCCTTTTAAGTTTGTTGTATTTCGCCTGCAACATCAGCTCCTCCTCCGTTAAATTTGACGGAAAGTGTAAGTACACCATATTTTGCATGTAACGAAGACAAGTATAAAAATTTCTTATTTTAAGCACAAATGTTTTTCAGAAAAATCTGAACCGACGCTCGTGTACACCTTAACATTTCAACGCACATCAGCATTTTTGTGCTGCATCTCTCATTGTGGAACACGGTTTTAAAATTATTCACAATATTCAGAATTCAAACACTTGTTATAAACACAATATATGCATTACCAGGGGGGCGGGGAGGAACAAAAGCAAACAGTATACTAACTCTTTGACAAAAGTGCTCGCAATAACATGTTTTTGTCGGGACAGTTTCGGTATTGCCAACATTTGCTCGAGCGATACTGCTGCACCAAGCGGTTAATTTAACATTCGTTAGCACCACCGACGAGATACTGTTGAAGATTATCAGCCTTACTGAACATTGTGTCCTCCAAAAAATTTTGCTGTTTTCTTACGCCATCTAGGATATATTGTGGCCGAAGTAAGAGACAGTAGGCCAGCAACGCTGTCTCGTCGATGTAGAAGACCACTGAAGAGATATCGATTATCATGAAATGTTACATTCTCCGATATTTCAGACGATGTTTAAATTATTAAGAAAGTATTAAAGCATAATTTTAGAAAAATCAAGAACTCCTACTTCATAAACGAGTATTATTTATTTACATACGTTTAACAATTATAATTGTTACAAGAACCGATCTGTGGGAACAGAAATATGTTGAAAATCAGAGTAAAATAAAGAGTTAGATCAAGACTGTACGGTAAAAAATCAGATGGCAAGATGGTCAAGGGAGTGCTTGTAACATCATTGGCAAAAGGAATTGTTATAAACATTAAACAGCCAGAAATAATAAATTTATCAATAATTACTATCACGGCGATCGAAATCAATCAAAATTAGATGAAGTGGGGAGAGTTCCACATCACTGCGCAGCTGCGCCTGAACTCGGCGAGCGCACTCAGTCAGTCAGTCAGTCGGGCCGGGGACTCCGGTGGCGGCGGTCGGACTCCGGGACCAGGAGGACCAGTGGGACCCGAGGAGGACCAGGGACTATCCAGAGGATGACCAGTGGCTGACCGGTAGCTGACTACTTCAACAACGGTGAGTTTGACAATTATTTTTATTTTCTTTATTTGTCAGGTTTTATTTGTGAGGATTTATTTTATGCTTCACAGCACAGGGTGGGCCAAGGGTTCTACACTTAAATTGATTACCCTTGGCTCACCTTCAACGATTTTATCCTCAACTGATAATTCAACAACATCGTTGTTTATTATCAAATTCTATGTTTCTTATTTAAAATTGTTATTCCTTCGATCGGAGGTCCCTCAGGGGCTCACTCACGGATGGGGAAACCGTGAGTGAGTACGGGGTGTCGCGTCCCCGGGGCTCCCGAAGCGCCTATAGGCCGCACTCGTGTGCGGGGTTAGTTTGGCTCTCGTGAGCTGGTGTTAGGTTGGCTCTCGTGAGCTGGTTAGATTTGCACTCGTGTGCGGGGTTAGCTTGGCTCTCGTGAGCTGGTGTTAGGTTGGCTCTCGCGAGCTGGTTAGATTCACACTCGTGTGCATGGTAGGCAGGCTGCACTCGTGTGCGGGGTTAGCTTGGCTCTCGTGAGCTGGTTAGGTTCGCACTCGTGTGCGTGGTAGACAGGCCGTACTCGTGTACGGGGTGTATAGCTGCATCTCATCGCATCTTCGTCGTTTTCATTTCTTGATTTCTAATTGAAATTTGGTTCTGCAGTTCCACAAGTTCCTCTTCTAAGAGTTTATGTTTGTTGTTTCCAATTGATATTCCTTCGATCGGAGGTCCCTCAGGGGCTCACTCACGGGTGGGGCCGTGAGTGAGTACGGGGTGTCGCGTCCCTGGGGCTCCCGAAGCGCCTATAGGCCGCACTCGTGTGCGGGATTTAGTTTTGTCGTATTTTGTTGTCGTATTCGCACTCGTATGCGGGGTCATGTATTGTTTAACAGTTGGTCAGGATACATCGAACGAAGAGGACACCGCAACGAAGAGAATACATCGTGAAGACTGCGTATGTTAAGTTATTTATATTTGCGAGCAATCTTAGTGTCACCCCCTGGCTTGCGTGCGTGCGTTACTTATTAAGATTGTATGTCACATTGTAAATATGTCGAGTAATTATTGCCTTAACTTCACTTAACTTAATTTCATTTCATTTCATTTCATTTAGTTTAATTTAATTCAATCTAACTTCACTTTGCTCGGCTCGTTTTTTAATTCCGACACAGCCTTCTGCTGTGTCGGACCTTGCTTGTATGTACCAATCCAGTTGGTATCGGTATTCGGCGTCAATTCATTAAGAGTGGATGGTCAAGCGATCTGTTTGCCGTGTTACACTGTATAAGTGAAAAGTCCTCTCTGTCGCGATTCCACCTGAGTAACCTCAACGTAAGTTGAATGGTACCGGTTGGTATATGAGTAAATGGGACACCGTGCGAACTTTTCTCTTGGTCATCGCTTTTCTTGAGTTCATGTTCGGTATCGGTGCTGACTGGAGTTTGGCTACAAGCATTGTACGCGTTCGCGTCACCCTCGGACCAGAGCCTTCTGCTCTGGTTCGTTCTTGTTTCTCAATTTGAAAGAATCAGAGCCTTCTGCCTGATTCGCCTTTGATGCCCCGTGGATCGGAGACTTCTTCTCCGATTCACATCTTTTTCCCCGCAATAATTACTCGACATATTGCGTAACTGCGTTAGTATAAGTTCGTCGTTGTTAGGAAAGGGAGCCAGAAGGAATATTGAATTCGTTCTGACTCCCTTTCCGGGTCTCTTGTGCAGCAACCTCCTCGTGGTGAGACCTGGGCAATCGGTATTATCCTCTATTTGTAAGAACTTCTAGTATCTTGCAAATAGTGGATAATATCGAGCTGATAGCTGCACACTTAGAATTTGTGTTAATATTGTATTCTAGGATGTAAATTGTAAGTTTCTTATTAAAAATTGGTATACCCTCGATCAGAAGTCCCCCAGGGGCTCACTCACTTAACCGTGAGTGAGTACGGGGTGTCGCGTCCCCGGGGCACCCGAATCGCCTATAGGCCGCACTCGTGTGCGGGGTTAGCTTGGCTCTCGTGAGCTGGTTAGGTTCGCACTCGTGTGCGTGGTAGACAGGCCGTACTCGTGTACGGGGTGTATTGCTGCATCTTATCGCATCTTCGTCGTTTTCATTTCTTGATTTCGAATTGAAATTTGGTTCTGCAGTTCCACAAGTTCCTCTTTTAAGAGTTTATGTTTGTTGTTTCTAACTGATATTCCTTCCATCGAACGTCCCTCAGGGGCTCACTCACGGGTGGGGCCGTGAGTGAGTACGGGGTGTCGCGTCCCCGGGGCTCCCGAAGCGCCTATAGGCCGCACTCGTGTGCGGGGTTAGCTTGGCTCTCGTGAGCTGGTTAGACTCGCACTCGTGTGCAGAATTTAGTTTTTTTTTACACCAACGAAGAGGACACATCTCGAAGACTGCGTATTTTTAAGTTAGTTTTACTTTCCGAGCAATTATTGTCTTAGAGTCATTCTCGAACCAGAGCCTTCTGCTCTGGTTCATGTTTGTTCGTTGCCTTTGATGCTTTGATTCTTCCCTCTCTGTCAATTTAGTTTTTTTTTTGCGACAATAATTGCTCGGCTTGCGTGCGTGCGTTAATTATTAAGATTGTATATCGTCGTTGTAAATATGTCGAGTAATTATTGCCGTTTAATTGAATTTAGTTTAACTTTATTTAATTTCATTTAACTTCACTTTGCTCGGCTCGTTTCTTTTTATTCCGACACAGCCTTCTGCTGTGTCGGACCTTGCTTGTATGTACCAATCCAGTTGGTATCGGTATTCGACAGAAATTCATTGAGAGTTGATGGTTGAGCGATCTGTTCGCTGTGTTACACTGTGTAAGTGAAAAGTCCTCTCTGTCGTAATTCCACCCGAGTTACCTCAACGTAAGTTGCTTGGTAACAGGTGGTAACTGGAGTAAATGGGACACCGTGCGAACTTTTCTCTTGGTCATCGCTCTTCTTGAGTTCATGTCGGGTACCGGTGCTGACTGGAGTTTGGCTGCAAGCATTGTACGCGTTCGCGTCACCCTCGGACCAGAGCCTTCTGCTCTGGTTCGCTCTTGTTTCTCAATTTAAAGAATCAGTGCCTTCTGCCTGATTCGCCTTTGCTCCCCCGTGGATCGGAGACTTCTTCTCCGATTCACACCTTTTTCCCCGCAATAATTACTCGACATATTGCGTAACTGCGTTAGTATAAGTTCGTCGTTGTTAGGAAAGGGAGCCAGAAGGAATATTGAATTCGTTCTGACTCCCTTTCCGGGTCTCTTGTGCAGCAACCTCCTCGTGGTGAGACCTGGGCAATCGGTATTATCCTCTATTTGTAAGAACTTCTAGTATCTTGCAAATAGTGGATAATATCGAGCTAATAGCTGCATATTTAGAATTTGCGTTAATATTGTATACTAGAATGTAAGTCGTGCTAGGTGTAAGAACAAATGTATTGAAAGATTTTCAATAAAGATCTTGTAAATTGATATCCATGATTATTTCACACCTATTCCTTCTCATAACTTTTTACAATGAGCAGCAAGTAGAATTAAGAAAATAGCTACAAGCAATACAAAGCATTTATTAAATTCTTTTAATTTCTTCACTGTAAATTTATATACTTTTGTAATAAATTCATAAAATTAGTGGTCTACAAATTGTGCTCATTAAAAAGTGTTTGCAAGAATTTTTGCGGTAGAATTTTCCTTGCAAATTGTAACTTTGTGTTCAACGATTACTATTGACAATGCTACAAGAAACCAATCAAACAAGTTTTCGCGCCGCGTGTAATTACCAACTATAAATACCGTGACATCTCATATACAAAAATATAAGAATAATTCACGTCGTTCGCAAACTGTAAATTATATCGAATCGGTATCACACGCCAGCGCGTATTATGATCGCAATAAATGGTAAATTAAAATGAAAAAGCAACGTGTACAGCATACTTTCCGAGATTTAAACGGCATTACTCATTTCCTGGAAAATCTCACAAGATCTAATAACGCTTCTTGGCTTATGTATGCATGTACGCGCATACATCGTCCGGGCAGATAATTTCCAACAACACACGAATGCTTATCAACTCGCAACTCCGCTTCTATATTCATCGCTCGTTATTAGTTTTTATTTTGCCGGCTATTTAATAGAACTATGTATGCCTATCGATTACAACGATGTACGGGAATTCCGAAAGTACAAGGATCATCCGGCGTTGCGGTCAGCGTTACGATACAAGAGGAGGTTCCTCGAATACGTAGTAATCGATGCGTACGATTGGCGTTACACGGCAAAGTTTAATCGAACAATCGTGTGTTGAATTTCCTGCTGCAGGCGATGGAAAATCGCAGCAGAGTGGGGTGTCCGCGCGAGATTTCGCAGCTCGCCGTCGCGTTGCGTGGACAGCAGTCAGGCGCCGCGACGAACCGCGGTTAGATAAAATCGCTTCGATCGGATCCGTCGTCGGTGTGGTTCCTCTTATCGTCGTGCAACCGACGATTCCCTGTGACGGCAGTTCCCGAAGGACGCGCACCTTTCGGACGCATCGTTTTGCAATTAACTCGAGCGACCTATGACGAGCCTCGAAGATTCCCTTCTCCATCGGCGACAGTCACCACGTCCTTCGTGAAACTCATCGCACGTCACCGAGCAGTGACGTATGCAATTGTGAAACGACGAAGCGTGTGTGCACTATGCACACAGTGGGAGACGCTGTGGGATGTTATGGTCGCGAATCGACAGTAGACTCGCGCGAAGCATCGTTAGACACGTCCTGGATAGTATTCTCTCGCTCCAGCTGTTCGACTGGCCGGTTTCTTTTTATTTTTAACGCCGTCGAGAGGAGACCAGTTCGGGCTTCCGCCACGACCTTCGGGATGCGAGCGAGAGTCACCGGCAGTAGCGTCCGCGTATGTGCCGTACAATCGTGACGAGATCGTTAAGGTGGCTCGAGTGGTAATAGAATACGCGGGATCGATAACGCGCAAACCAGTTTGATAATAATTGTGCGGTTTTTTTTCTTCTGATGATTCGCTGATCATTATTTTCACCGTTGAAAAAACGACGACGGAGATTCAAGGAAAAAACCATGTTGCTACAACCTGATGGCAGTCGGACGCTGACGAAGTGATCGTGGAGAACGGACGCGATGATTTGCGCGAGGTAATTTGCATTTTTTTTCTTTTCCACGGTAGAACAACCTGTCCGACTAACATGTGTTTCGTTATGTTTCTCCAATATATATATATATATATATATATATATATTGTTGCCGCAATCTTTTCCTTCTTCCGTTATCACTCTTTGTTATCGGCCATGTCTCATCGTCCGTATACATACTCTCGTATTTCGCAGTGTATTTGATCCGCGGCTATTCAGTTTCGGTGTATTTTCGTTTTGATACACTACTCGATGTTTGTTGCGTACAACATCCAGCATGCTGACCTTTCACCCCTGAAAATCAGATTAACAACACGGTTATAGGGTCAGCAGATCACAAAGTGGTTACGACTCGTTTTCACCGATAAGTTGTGAGTCATTGTTTAAATTGTGTTAAACCTCGTTGAAATGTGATTTTAATTATTGACCGGGAAACATTTTTGTGTCCACGAAATTTTCGAATCAACGGTACAAGTAAGTCTAGCCGACGTATTAATGCCGTTATACGAAGCTCCGATAGTAATCTCTAAACTTTCGAAATGATTTCTCGGACTTCGAAATGTTAACGAGTTCTCGGAATATCCTCGTGGAATCGTTTACTGGACAATTGATTTTTAATCGTATGTGCCTTTTTCGTGATAAAAAATTGAAAAAAGAGGCGAAACTTGTTTTGTAATAGAGGCGCAAGTGGCACGGTACTGTTGTCTGTTAACGGAGTCGTGTCACACATATGCAAAATAGTCGAAAAGATACGCGAAATGTCCTAGAATGCTCAAGTACGGGCTTTGAGTAACACAAGCAATTGTACGGTTTATTGAACGTTTGTACGAGGCATTGATCTATTGCGAAAGAATATCTTGTCTCAACAGTAAAACTCAGCTTTTGTAGAATGACTACGTTGTTACTTAACGACGATTTGAATTCCATATTATATGAAAATTTTATGCTCGACGTAATATCGAAACTTTTCAAGACTGACCTCTGTTTGTTAGTGCAATATTTTTATTGTGATACTTTTATTTGGAGCATCGCACATATAACAAACGTAAAAGACAATAAATCAACTGCACAGAATTAGTATAGATCGTGTACTCAATAGATACTTTGAAATTCACAAATTTAATAACTTCTAGTTATATTTGACCAAAAGTTGAATAAATATGTTAGTTAATGAAGATTATTCTTTTTAATCGGAGATCATATTACCGAACAAAAGAGAAATATTAAAATTACATACCAAAGTATCGAACAACAACGCCTACATCTACGCACACATGCGTACTTACGATTATGATTTCCGATAAGGAAACTAGGGTCAAAGGTTCGCATTCAAACGAAAAATAGCCATCGGGAATTCCTCGTGTGAAAGTAAGCAGATACAGGTCACAGAGATTTATGATCGGTATATTTTGACTAGAAGATCGATGCGAATTCGTTTTCGACTCTGAGATCTATATTTACAGCGTCAGATAATAAGATAGTTGCAGTTACGATCACACTGTACCATGTTCATTCCTAAACATCATACTCGCCATTTTTGCCTTCTAACAATTGAATGTTTCTCGTTGGCAGGTTCAAATAATCCATTCGTCTACGAAAAAGAGAACCATTTCATGAACCTAATCTTCATTCCTTGAAATCCTGATTCCAAAGACATTGGCCAGTTTGAGCGTCGCTTCGAGTACAATGAATTTATTGAGTTGACGATCCGGTAAATTCTGACTGGTGAGTTCACAATGCTGCCATTATCGTTGAGTCTTCCGGAGAAATTGTGCCCTAAGAAAATAAATAAACATTAAAACACGAAGAGAAAAAGCAAAATGCAAATTAAACGTTGCAGATTGCAGTTTGCCACGTAAACGCTTTGCTATCTGTTTGTCCTTAAATTTCAGAATAGAGTCCCTCGATTTTTCCAAAATTTTATCAAAATTTCTTGGCCTCTCCTAAAATGTTTGCTTTTCTTTTTCGCACAGTGCATTGGTATGGTGACATTGGTGCAGCAACATCAACAAACAGAGGGGAACCAGTGCCACAATGACCGAGACCCATCCAACCGCATTACCGCGATTGAGTGTCACGAACCCGAAGTCTGTTGTACCGAAACTATAAAGTCCCCTAATGATACCGCGCTGGTCATCCATGGAGGTGATAGCCTTGCCAGTTCTTCTACGCAGTGCAGTGAGATAGAGAACGACGATGAAGAAGAAGAAGAAGAAGAAGAAGAAGACACGGATACCGAGGACGACGACTGGATTCCGGATTTACCTGTGCCGGCAGTGCTCCAGCAACATCAACAAGTGACCACCGCGGACGGCAACTTGGTGTTGCCAAACGCTGACGTCTCGAACTTCGGTGATGTGCGCGTGAAGAACTCGACTAACGTCCATCTCGGTAACAAAACGTTTTACAAGGGCCCGGTGACCATAAAGCAGTTTGTTTACACGAATCCGGTTCCGATACAGGAGAATGGCACTCTCAAAATCGACGCTAGTCCAAACACGGCCGATTCCGCGAAACCGCCCGACGATACGCTCACGCTGCGACAGAAAGGTAATTATTATTATTGGTATTAGACGAGGATGGTTATTCCTGAGTCCAAGTAGTTTGTTGTCCGAGTTAGGTCTGTCGACGAATCTCGAATTCTTCGGCCTGCTATAAAGAGTCTTCTCAGGAATTCGTGTACATGGAGAACCGTTAGTCGTTTCGTGGTGTGAGTAAGACGCCACACCTAAACATATATATACTGTTATCAGAAATAAGTTCACCGTTAAGCGAGAACAAAAGTTCGACTGCATACTTATTGACTCTTATCGCGTTTACCTCGACTACTTCACGGTTACATATTGTTATTTACGTGTTTGTTCAACGTCGTTATCGCGACTATTTTTTAATTATGCATTCTAATACCATTGTTAACGTCAATGCTGTATTATTTTCTGCGATTATACGAGAAACGTAAATAGACATTTCGATCGTAGATTTTTACGATAATTTAAAAGAAATTATAAATTATTCTACATATGTATATGCACTCGCATAGCGAGAACACTTTGTAAAACATACGATTTGATACGCCCGCAAATGCGATAAAGAATAAATCCATACCGTCGATCTTATCAATCGTGTTTCAACAGCTCGCAGTGTGTTAGACAGATTACCTAAATTGCTTATTATTAAATCGACCGGCGTAAAACTCGCGGTTAATTAAACATTTTTGCTTTAATCGAATCGAGCGGCTTCTGCAATAATTGAATTTTTATCTCTGAATGATTGTTCGATGGAGTCGATAACAGATCAGAGGAAGTAACGATAGCTAACATCCTGTCGTAAAATCTCTGCGACGGAGTGTTCGATTGATAAAGCAATAATATGTGAGATTTTTTAGTACTCTACCGTAGCGGATCAAGGCAAATAGACGGTCGGAGAGAACGTTAAACATTTTAGCCTTCGATTGTCCTAGTTTCGTAAATACTATTTTCGTTTGGTGCAGCATACAACAATGTTTTGCAATTACGATTTTTGTATCAGTTGTCTTCGTGTCAGAATAAACCGTACGTATTTCACAATAATTGTATTTTGTATAGAATACGTGAACACGCTCATTCATAAATCATATTCTTATTACTAGATTTGAGTAAATTTGATTATTTCATTATAATAACTATTTCCACGTATATTCTTATTCTGACACAGATTGGCGGAACCACGCCAGACAAGATTGCGACACGATAATAGATTTGAATGAGACGGAAGATACTGCACCAAGATATAAAAAATACCTAAAAAAGGGTTAATATATTTCTTTTTCTAACAAGAAATTCTAAATATAATTCTCTTCGGAAACTCCCTTCTTTTTTTTAAGATATTGCTAACAATAAATTGCTGAATAATCGTGTAATATTATTTTAGTGCTAAGTTGGTTATGGAGCTGGAGGTGCGCAGCGTTCACGTGTACTGCAACCATAATTCTCGCGCTTATTGTGACCAGCGCTTGCGTGTATGTCACGTACAATACTGCGGAAGACGACGGAATTTCCGATGGTTCGGCGAACACTTCTGTCCCAGAAGGTAATTATGTTGACAATTATCCAGCTTCTTCTTTCGAATTGCCGTCGCAGTCGTTGATGTACAGGGTGTATAAAAATTATATGTCACGAATACCGTGGAGGGATTCTATACCTCTTGATCGGTGGAGATCTGTTAAAAAAATTGACCGCAAAATTAACTTTGACCCTTTCTTTTAAGGTTAAACAATTTTTCATCGTATCGCAAAAGTCTCGCAGGAACAATGGGTCTCGGGTCAACCGTTCTCTTATAAAACAACTTTGACGTTTCATAAACTAATTCCTTCCATATGTCTATAGGGTGTCCCAAAATGGTATAAACGCGGAGGGAATGATTCTACATGAGAAAATAAATTGATAATATGTTAGTGAAAAGTTCGTTGAAAATATGAGAATAAATGTTTTTCATTTGACGCCTCGATTTCGAGAAGTTAATGTTTGAAAATTCAGCGAACACGCGTGCTCTTGAATGGCGATCGTTTGACGCGTCTGTTCATGACCTACTAATTCTACTTGTTCCAAACGTTAGGCACGCGAACTTGACGGATTTTTAAAGTCAATTTTCTCTAAAACGAGGCGTCAAACGAAAAAAATTTATTCTATATTTACAATTTATTTTCTCATGTAGAATCATTCCCTACACGTTTATACCATTTTGGGAAACCCTGTAGACATATGGAAGAAATTAATTCACGAAACTTCAAAGTCATTTTTAAAGAGAACGGTTCACTTGAGATCCATTGTTCCATTGAGACTTTTGGAAGGGTCAAGGTCAATTTTGCGGTCCAATTTTTTAACAGATCTCCACCAATCGAGAGGTATAGAATCCCTCCATGGTATTCGTGACATACAATTTTTATACACCCCGTACATATGCATTTCAAGGTCCAATAGTGGGGAACATACGGTTCATCGAACGAAACGAATGGGGTGCTCAACCGCCGTCGGCCCCGCTGAAGAAACTGAAGCTTCCGGTACCGTACGTGATCATCAGTCATACAGCAACCGAGGGATGCACCATGCAGTCAGAGTGCACGTATCGCGTGCGGTTCGCGCAAAGTTTTCACATCGAGTCTCGAAATTGGTCGGACATCGCCTACAATTTTATGGTCGGCGGTGACGGGTACGTGTACGTCGGCCGAAACTGGGACTACGCGGGCGCTCATGCTTTCGGCTTCAACAACATCAGCATAGGCATCAATTTCATCGGCACGTTCAACACTGTAAAGCCGAACAAAAGACAATTGTACGCTGGACGGAAACTGATCGAACTGGGGGTAAAGCTGAATAAAATTTCGACCAATTATAAACTGATAGGACACCGACAAGTCTCCGCGACCTTAAGCCCGGGCGACGCTTTGTACGCAATCATTAAAACGTGGCCCAATTGGTCGCCCGATCCATGAACTTTTTCTTTTTTTTTCATACTTTGTGATACACTCGAATTTTATACTTACTCGATGATTTGTTTTTCTCTCGATCGAAATTCCGTCCAAGCTACAACTTGTAAATTTCCGACGAAACACTGATGAGAGTTTTGTTCGGGAAATTTTGTATTTAGAAACCTCAGGTACCCGACATTCTCGAATTCTCGCACACTTCGATTATATTTAACGATTCTTGTATCTTTTGTATAATAATCGCAACATCGTTTGTTTCGAGATAGAGGAATTGTCTGTCAAATTAACGAAATCTGACGGTACGGAGTAGAAGTGGAATATTCATAAAACTTCGATCGAAACGTACGCAAGGATTCGTTTTGTAGGTTAGGCTAAGACACGGTAAGGCAGGTAACAATTTCACATTCTCGGTAACGAATGTGATGTAGAAATATTCTCTATGATACTGTTAATTACTATACCTTATACCGTGTTAAGTACAATAATTTTGTATGTATACCATTCGACGAATGTTACAAATAATATTGTATATATTGTAAAGACATAAAAGAAACGATAAGACAAATTGACAAAGATCGTGAATCATTAACGGAACACTATCTCCCTATATAAATAAATAATAAATAAATGTGTAAATATTTCGTATCAAGGTTGAATCATGTCGCGTAAATAAATACGTATCGTTTTTTCCCCCCATTGAATATATAATACATGATGTGCCACGCCACGGAAAAAAAGTAATTCGATGTTCATTATCCATCCTGAAAGAGGGCGTTCTACTCATGGGAGTCGCAATTCGTTCAGTCTTGTTTACAACGATCGTTGGTTTTTATTAAGATGCGTTGTGGAATACGGGCGACACTGATGCGCGTAGTCGGAAATAATTGATTGCGGAACACGTATTGCTTAAAGCAACTGTTACCATACATACATAGGATATCCTTAAAGGAAGAAAACATAAAGCGTAACTGCTCGGGGAATCGAGGATTTTTACAGATTTTTCTAAAATTTTCCGAACTCCATGTCAATATGATATCATCGTCCGACGAGCGAACCGTGCACGAATCTACAGTTTCGAGGATAGCCATTTTGGCGGGTGACGTGTTTGCATGCCGAGTATTGACAGCCATAACATAAATGACCGACGTTATGCGTAATACGGCGATTATCGGTTTCCCGTTGGTCGGAAGGGAATGCACGCGATAGTCTGTCGGCTGGGTGAGAGAAGACATGACGCGATATTTCACGATGGCGGAAAATATCAATGAATTTGTATACCGCCGGATGGTAAACAGAAGAAAGGCCGCGTATAATTTTCAGCTGCGCTAGGGGGGGCAATGCACCATGGGAACAATTTGCGACAGGCGCATGCGCAGATCAGTTTACAGTTGGAGCTTGGAAGAAAATGGCGTCAGCTAAGTTTCTGGAGGAAGCTCTGAGCACGGACGTCGATGAATCCGCAGTGAACGCGATAGTGGGCTCTCTTGAAACGCAACTGGTAACATCGACGCCGGCTGTCTCTGGTCATCAAGCGAGCTCTGCGTCAGTCAGCCAGCAGAATCATCAGGTGAACAGTGGTATTTCGAACGGGGGCACCATCACCGCGGTACAGCCACAGAAACATGGGGTTTCGAACGGCGGCGGTGCTACTACAGTGAATAGTCTGATGACTCAAGAAGTAACGAAGTCCATTACCACGAGCACTCTTCTGCCAGTAAACGTGGTTACCTCAAACACAGTGGCGCCACAGGTTACTACACAACAGCAGCAACAGCATACACAATCAGCAGTCCCCCCTGCTGCTTATATCAATCAAGTTACTACAAATCAGGTGACCAGTAATCAAACAACACATATACCAAGCCTTACTAAAGCACACGAGCCTGTTAAGATTATTTATCCGACTGTTGGCCAAGTAATAGCAACAACGGGGGTGGCGAATGTCAATAATAAACTTTCCTTTCCTGCACAAACTGTTGGACAGCTAGCCAATGGTACTTTGGGATTAACGTCACAGGCAGTGTTACAGACAACGTCAAATGTTGTTACCAATGTTAGCTCTGTTAGTGAAACGGGTAGTCAAACGGTGGCTAGTGTGAATAAGCCGACAGGTACAGCTTTAGTGATAAAGACTAGTGTAGCACCCAGTGGCATGGTTTCCGTTCCAATGTCCGTTCCTGTTTCTGTTGCTGGCAATCCTGTCAGCACAGCGTTACAGGGTAAAGCTGGAGTTACATCCACGATAGTACCTAGTAATGTGCAAATTCTTAATGTTAATGCGATGCGTCCTGGCACACCAGTGGCAGGGCAGCAAGGAGGAAAACAAGTTGCATCCAGAGTAGTTATCGGTCAACATATGATTGGAACAAGACCTGGAGCTCCAGGGGTAAGATATCGATAACTTATAAATAAACAATGGGTTTTTATGGAAAATAAAAACTTTTCTTGTCCAATCGTAGCAAGCACGAGTTGAATCGAATGTAATTCTTCTGTTAATAGCTTTAACGACCATAAATGCATAAAATTTGCTCTCCGTTTATACATAAATACATGTATTTACATTCTGAACCGTGCTACAAATTTGTATAATCTACTTCATTAAATTGGTTAATGTTATAAATTGAACATATTCTATCTATAGTAATTCGTGCAGATAAAATTAATTTTGTTAGTATTCCCTGTCCACTAGAAAATGGCACAGAAAAACTTATACGTATTTATACTTCGCTACCCTATTATTCTTCTCCTGAAATTTGTGCCATCTTCTCATGAACGAAGAATACGTGTAACATATTTTATACGTATATTGTTTTTTAATTTAATATACCTTCTCGTGTTTCTAGATAACATTACAAACACTGCACGGTCTTCAACCTGGAACTCAGGGCCATATATTACTAAAAACAGAAACTGGACAGTTTCAACTAATTAGGGTAGGACCACCACCAACTGCAGGTACTCCTGCCGGTACCGCGGTTACACCAAATAGTATAGCAGGAAATGCAGTGGTTGCTGCACCATCTCCGGGCACTACCTATCGCTTAGCCTCAGTGCCGGCTGTAAGTAGGCTGAACACACAGTTCACTGGCCCACCACTCGCCACGTTAAGAAAAACGGTTCAGGTGACGCACTCTTATACCTCTTACAAGACTCGATGTAGCGCTGTAGTAGACTTTAGTTTGTGACATTAGTTGGAATGGTTTTATCGGTAAGGCTATGTATTATGTTATATTCTTTTTAGTTTGTATTCATTTTCGATCTTATCGAAACTTTCTTTGAATTGTAATTTGATTTTAATGCATACCATTTCTTGTTTGATTTAAACAATTGTTAACGCATACTGCACATATCCTGATATATGCAACAGATACAATTTTGTATTAGTTTTTCCATTATCCTCGAGAATTTCATGATAATTCTCATATTTGATACTAAATCTTCGGTTGTCGTGAATGGATGAAAGGTTTTCTGTAGTAAACAGTGTTTTGTTTTCTTATTGGCTTATTTGCTGGGATGCCTTTTTAATGTAGAATTTCTAAGTTTTTTCAAAAGTACAATTGTTTTAAAGTCGACGAACTTTATCATATGTACACACATTGCATGTTATATTGGTTAAGGGTGTTGTAAAGTACTATTCGAAAAAAATTGCGTTTGTATGCATACAATTTGAAATGATGAAATCTCTTTTATATATTCATAAAATATAGAAAATTTGAATATTTCAATCATTGCAAAATTATTATAGGAAATAACGAAGTTTTTATAAATTATCTAGGCAAAGAAATATTTATTTAAATACTATAAAAGCAATTGCTTATAAAGAATATGTTTTTTATATTTTAATTTTTCATTGAGTTCTTATAAAAACAACAATTTATACATTGAGTGTATAAATTATTAATTTTGTATAAATGTTTGTCTTCAACAAATATATGAAATACTTTATGAAAGTAAAAATCATGGATTTAAGCAGTTATTATAAAATATAAAATATTCCGAGTCTGTACAAGGTACAAGTGCGTCTTTAATATGTAACACAATTATTTGTTAAAATCAGTTCACTATAATTATTAATAATGTCGTTGTAACAGTTCATTTTAAAGTATTAAAATAGATTAAAAATGGTTAACACTCTGATTCTTTTCTTCAACGAGTCTGAAGTTCAGCATGCATATAGATTATATGTAGACAATCTTATTAGCAGGACTACAGAAATGAATAAAACTACGAGTATTTCTATACATATTAAAAAAGAAATGCATGTGGGAAATTTATTACTACATTTAGTCGTGTTTGTTTAATACTGAGCTTCAGAACTATGCACAATGTAATTTTCTTTGGCTTTGATTGACTCTTGTGATAAGCATTATCTTTGTTTGAAGTACCAATAGTGCTTATGAGTTTGGTAAAAATATATAAATAGTAAAAAGAAGATTACATATATGCAGACAAAGCTATACTGAATATTAGAGTTTTCGAATCTATAAAAATTAGAAGCATTCATATTTAAGGGGATAGCGTGGCATAAATTAAATCGTGAATGTCATGTTATTATATAAAATTTGTAGTTTATATTTTATTTTTGGCAGTGTCGTAAAGTGCTTGCAATTTTGATTGACGTTGCGATTTTATAAGTTTAATAGAACGTGATGAAAATGATCGCAATGACATTTCGAAGAAAATTGTCAAATGATTTTAAACTTAAGGAGAATCATAACATCTGTTTTTATTTATTGAAATAGACTGTGGCTGCGACTATTACAACAGGAACTACTACTCCAGTGACAGTAACTGCTGCTGCCACGACAGCACCTACCCCACCTGCTGCTGCTGTTCAAACAGTTCAGACACCTGCACCTGTACGTATTATATACAATTAGTTGCTAAATATTGTTAATTAAATTGCGGTAGCTACTAATCGACCATTTATGCAATACCGCTGGTACTGTGTACATATTTAATATTCGTTTTTTTTTGCTTTTTTGTTTTTAGCGTCAAACTACAGATAATACCAAAGAAAAGTGCCGTAAATTTTTAGCGAACTTATTAGAGTTGTCTAGTCGAGAACCTAAAGCAGTGGAGCGAAATGTTCGAACTTTGATACAAGAGCTAATCGATACTAAAGTCGAACCCGAGGAATTCTGTGATAGACTTGAGCGATTGTTAAACGCGTCACCTCAACCATGCCTGATTGGATTCCTCAAAAAGAGCCTGCCACTTTTGCGGCAGTCGCTGGTTACAAAAGAATTAGTTATAGAAGGTATAAAACCTCCTCCAGCCAACGTTGTTTTCCCCGTGACGTCTACCACTCCTGTCGTTACACAGGTGAGGATAATTGTTTAATTACGTACATATCAATGTTATCAGTATGCCTTACGTAGTTCACTGTACGTAGTATGTAGTTTGCTTTAACAAGATAGTTAAGAGTAGACTATAATTTAGACCATTTGCTAGATATATGTCTCACATAAAATGTTTTATAACACAATGTAGCAGAATCAGATTAGACCAACCATTGCTGTGACAGCAGCTACAATCCCCGTAACCGCAGTTACTGCGACCACGCAAATAAGAGTAATGACTCCAATACCTGCAGCTACAACCACTGTCCCTAGACCTGCTCAGCCAGTTCAGCAAAGGCTGGTAAGATATATCAATTTTAACGATTCTTGTAAAATAACGTTCATAACGCGTAGTACCGCCACTGTTTATGAAGATGTTAAAATAATGATTATTGTTTCTTTAATACAATTTTTATTCGAAACATTTAAAAAAATATTAAAATATCGGCATCATATCCATATTTACTAAGCAACAGGGTAGTGCGTTTTTAACGGCTAATGTAATTGGGCACTAATAACGCCCTGGAAAACCGATAAATACCGGCAAATATAACGGTATGATATAATACAGACTGGATACCATATTAGACTGGCCTAATACCGATATTTTACATTTCGGTGGAAGTGAAACTCACTGTAAATACATTAACACTCACAGAAGTTAGCGACTGATAGTGTTCGTACTCGCAATTAATGCTAGGGAAACAATGCGCGGCGTCTTCCCTTCTCCTGTATCGCTTCTGTGGCAAGTCATAAAAGATAGCACGTGTTTTTAGATACGACCTGTCACAACAGTAGTTCGTAGCCCTGCAGCATATACCGTGAAGTCAACGGTAGCGGTAAGCGGAATCCGACCTACTGCTCCCACAGTCCAAAAACCACCTGTTACCACAACAGTTGTTAAAACCATTACAACTACAACACAAGGCAAAACAGTTAACACAACCACTACTGTTAATAAAGCCGTAGTGCCTTCTTTTATTCCAAAGCCAACTACTAAGGAGAAAGAGAAAAAGACATTTTCATCTGCAGGATACACGTGAGTATCTTCTGTCGCGCCGCAGCTCTCCACAGTGACGATCGGTTTCTAAAATTAAAACGAAACCTTTGGTAACAGGGGAGATGACGATATCAATGATGTGGCGGCTATGGGTGGTGTTAATCTCGCAGAGGAATCTCAAAGGATTCTCGGGTCTACAGAATTCGTTGGAACGCAAATAAGATCCTGTAAAGATGAAGTATTTTTACATATGACACCATTACAGCAAAGAATTAAACAAATTGGTAATTGTTCAATAGTGAATTTCCATTTAAACACACGATACATGTATATATGTCGTACGAGCATCATGTTCAAACCACATGCTTATTTTGTAGTTTCTAATTATGGGTTAGAGGAACCTAATCAAGAAGTTGCGGCGTTAATTTCACACGCTGCACAAGAAAGGTTAAAGAATTTAGTAGAAAAATTAGCAGTAATCGCGGAACACAGGATAGATTTGATAAAGGTGAACTTTTAAAATTGATTTAAAGCAGACTGAACAGACTGTGGATCTTTATGCATTTATATCTCAGAAAAAAAAATTTCAGCCAATTTGCATGATACAAGATTCCATAGAGCTTCATGCAGCTTTACGTTATTTTTAATTTACCGAAAACTAACATCGTAGGGAACAACGTTTTTATTTATCCTCAGGTTCTATAAATCTATCCCTGAATCTGTTTATTTGGATAAACATCTGCAGTCTAATCATCAGCAATATTTTCTAAATAGTGCAAGGCCGTGTGTTTACGTTTCTGTAAAACGAATGTGGTTGTTTATAGGTGGATCCGCGTTACGAGGTAACGCAGGATGTCAGGGCACAGTTAAAATTCTTGGAGGATTTAGACAAAGTCGAACGTAGGAGACACGAGGAACAGGAAAGGGAGTTACTGTTACGCGCGGCGAAAAGTCGCGCAAAAACAGAGGATCCGGAACAAGCTAAACTCAAGGCGAAAGCTAAAGAGGTATTTGTCCGGATCGATAGATCGTAAAGATCTGCGAGAACCCGAAAATGTCGTGTCTGGACGGAACGAGAATTTTATTTGGCGCAGGACGGATTTTCGAATATTCCTTTTCCCGATGCATTCTCGACCCGTCCAAACCAGTGGGTTTCACCCATTTTCGGGTTTTCGCACACCTCCGGTAGATCGACGAACGTTCTGTTGTTGAGAGGAGGTAGATTTATCGCAACGATTTTCTTGTAGATGCAACGTGCCGAAATGGAAGAATTAAGGCAAAGAGAAGCAAACTTAACAGCTTTACAAGCGATCGGTCCACGTAAAAAGCCTAAACTCGATGTAGGAGGGTCGGCCAGTAGTCCGGGAAGTAATTCCGGTTTGAACACATCGTCGACCGGTATTAATAGACAAATGCCGATGAGACCACGGTTGAAGAGGGTGAATTTCAGAGACTTAATGTTCCTTCTTGAACAAGAGAAAGAAACGTGTAGGAGCACAACGCTATATAAATCGTATTTGAAGTGATGTTCTGTGAAGGGCAGGAACTTCAGTGACCCGCCCGATATCTGGCGCCCTACCTGCATGATGGTCTCGTGTGAGCTGGCCTCAATGGACCTTGATCGATCATGCGACGTCGGTGTACGTTGCTTTGTACAGTGTTTCATAAGTTGCATACAATGAAGTTCATTGCGAATCACGTCGGGATTCCACATACATTCAGAATAAGATTATTTCTACCATGTCGATAAGCTTCCCTACTGTAAATGACTGAAAGTTTTTTAAATGTAATATAAATAGATTGTTCTTTATTTTTCAACACGAAAAAAAACTACATCATTGAAGATAAGAAGAAAGCAATGTGTATGAGCACATATGCCTGATGTTCAGTCTTTGGGTAGTCTCATTATGGCAAGAATGTGTGACCATATATAAATATTGTTATATGGTGTATGTGTGTATGGTACGCAGGATGAATGCGTTGTACATTGTCATTTATGTATATGCCCGCTGCATTGTAACACTTCACCTATACTTTTGGACACTGTAGCGCTAGTGTAAAGGAGTGCAGGTTTTGTTATCATAGTAAAATCGTATTTTTGCAAATTGTATTGTAATTAATATACTGTGAGAGCACACTGTCCAAAAAGTATGGAATAATTTGTACAATACCTTACACATTAAAGAAAAAAAAAATACTACTAAATAGTGATAATTTCAATGTTGGTACAACAAAATATAGCTACTCTCCACCATATGATGGAATTGTTATCAGTATATTATGTTGTAATCTACATTTTCAGTGTTTATAAAAGAATTAGCTGTTACGTTTTTTATTAAAGAAATATTTACAAAAGTACAGAATTACGGATATTTTTTCGATCGACGTTAATTTAATTATTTATATTTCCTCGTCAGAATTGGTGCAGTTCTTTACTGTATAATTATTGAAAGAAAAGTGTGCTTCGCATATATATATATATATATAAAAAAAATCGGATTGAAAGATGTTGAAGAAAGGGAAAAAAAGATGAGAATTCAAAGCGTGTACCTGATTTATAAGTGTAAAAGAATTTGCTGCAGATGTACGTGGGTGCCTATTATCGTACAGAGTAATAATTGAAAATGAAGATCACGATCTTTCCTAATCTGCTCATTAGATGAGCGTCTCAACGTAACGCGTGCCCAACAGAGAGCTTTTTCGTTGCAAAAAAAAAAAATTAACCACAATATATACGTATATATATATATATACTACCAACTGTGTATATATCTGTTGATGCGATAAAGATACTGATTTATAGATAATATCAAAATATCTGAGGTATGCGTAAATGTATCATTTATTGCGTTGAGACTTTCAGTTTCTCTTTAGTGCATCGTTAGACTATTAGGAATTATATGGCTCCGTGCGTTCATTTTCCACACGATTTTCCATACGAACATCATTCAAATTCGACAACGGGAGAAGCCGCCACCAATTACCGATCATTTTTTATAGTCTGTAATATAACAACTAACTGTTGAGAGACAATGCAAAAACAACAAAAAGAAAAAATGAAAGAAAAACGAGAAAAAAAAACTTTTTCTATTGAAAACACACCACCGTTGTGGTTCGATCGAAGTTCCAGAAACGATTCGAGAACGAGTTACGGCCATTTATTTTTTGCTCGGCAGACAGCCTGGAAAATAACTGACGGTTTACAACAGATTTGATCGATTGTAAGAGAAATAGAGAACGGTAGATGACAGTGTTTCCGAGATAAAATGCGTGTCGTCATAATGGTAATCCGGATTAACAATCCGTTCACCGATCGAATTTTTCTTCGTGCTTCCACGTTCGCAGGAGTGCACGACATCAAACGAATTTCCTGACCGGCGTTCACGATTACTTATTGCACAGGGCACGTACACCTGTGAGTCTTCTGATGTAAATATATTAAAAGAGCGAGAGAGAGAGAGAGAGAGCGAGAGCGTGAGAGAGCGATCGAGTGAGAGAGAAAGTAAAAAAGAATTAAACAGAGAGAGAGAGAGAGAGAGGGGAGCGAATCTATGTAACGTTTCAGTTACAAATTACGGTGAGACGTAACTGCTTCAACGGTTCAATATTTAATTTAGGGAAGATTAAAAACGAAAAATGAGGAAAGAAAGAGTTATAATACGCGCACAAGACTGATGAATATGTAAAAAGAAAATCGAAAAGAAACAAAGAACTATTAAGTTGTACTGAACTTATTATCATTGAGTATGCGTATCGTCGATTGAATTGCGTGACGAGTCAGTACAAAAACGAAACGGGAATTATTTAATAGGTGCGAGGGTATATTTGCAATATTGATCTCAGCTAGGATTCTATTTGTTATAGCGTGCACCGAGAGGAGCGATTGCCTTTTTATATAAACACGCGATTGATACGATTAAGTCCCTTTCGTTTCCTTGAAATTAGAACGTGAGCCTGAAAGAGAAAGAAGGACAGGGAGAAATGAAGAAACAAAAAGAAAAAAAAAGAATATTGTAAACGCGGATCGTTGAAGCAAAATTATTCGAGTAAATTGTATATACCATTTTCACTTTTCTTTTCTTAGTAGCCGTGTATAATTTCATCGTCCGAATGGCGCACATACCATTACTTGTACCATACTCATTGCCGCGCACTTCACATGTACGAAAAGAAAAAAAAAATTTTTACTTAGCTGCGTGTTCCTCTTCGCGATGATGAAATGATGATGATGATGATGATGATGCTGCTGCTGATGATGATATGATGATAATGATGATGATGATGATGATGACGATAACGACGATCGAACGGTCATCGGTCCTTTTTTCTTTTTTTTCTACGAGAACTCGACGAAAGAAAGCAGATCGAGACGCGCGAGTTAGATTTATAATAAATCTCCTTACTGCCACTAGGTGGGATTATTAATATAAATATAAAATAGAGGAATGTGTAAAGAAATGGAAAAAAAATCAACAAGAAAAAACTAATGGTACATAGCAGTTTTGGTACAGTATGATATTTTTACAAATTGTAATCGGATAAGCCGTAACCAAAAGATAATAAAACAGAAGAATAAGATACACCAAAGAATAGCTCGAATCTATTATTTTTTTTTTTATATATATAGATATAATTATCTAATTCTTAGGCAATTTTTGTGTTCTTCATTTCGTTCGAGACGTGCGACGTCAACCATCGCATCCATTAATTTTCATTGGTAGCGACCATGTTTTTTTTTGTTCGTTCTATTCCTATCTAGTTCTACGTTAGGCGTTAACCATCGTCGCGATACTATCGTGCCCACAAAGTGTCGGGCAGGTAGTGTACAATCTACAAGATTAAACGATAAAAGTGATGAAAGTAAACGATACTTGAGTAAACATTATACCCTGTCGCTTTATTTTGCATCCGATATTCGCGATACAAGAGGCTTCGCAAAGTCCGAAATTAAAATCTCCGTTGAGACACTGGTCCGCGAAAATCGATATTTTCTTTTTTAGATAAAGTCTCGTCGTCGGTCTTTTTCTTTTTAATTAGAAAGTATCGAACAATTTATTACAAATTTCAATTTACCCGCTGTACACATTTTTTCGTCTACATTCATATATTTTTTTAAGGAAATCCGATAATATTTGTTCTCCCGAGTTTCAATTGAAGAATTAATACGTTTCTCAGTTGTCCAAAGCGTAAAGAAACAGACGGAGTATGTAAAGCGGAAGTTGTTTATGAAACGGATTACGTAATGCGAGTAGTTTGAGCGATATCACGCCGATTACGTATCGTCTGAGCTGATTCTCCGGCACGGTAACTGTAATACCCAATTGAACGACTACAAACGCCGGATTGGTATCGTAAAGACGAATGAAACGCGAATGCAACATGGTTTGCATTGATGCAGAAATTACAATGCATCGGAAAAAATCGTACTGTTTTATAGAAGAGGTTTCGCGGAGGTTTCGCAGGATCATTTCATAGGTTCCACATAATCGTCTATATGCGTTTCAATTTTAATAAACCCCCGTGTAGCGTGGGCACAAAGGTGGATGGTGCCTCAAAGAAATTTCGCCGGTCGAGTGTGTCGCGTAGACAATAGTAGTAGCGTGACGGTGATATCCTCGAATTTCAAGCCCGTCTTCGTTGTTGACGCCAAAGGCTACTTCGCCTCGTGTCGTGTATTGAAGGACCTGGGACCGAGGTGGCCCCGGGGTGATCCAGAAATGGAATATAATCAAGCCAGCGCTCGACGGAGACGGAGAACGCGCCGAGAGTCGTGTAGTAAAATGTGCAATAGGGAGGAACGAGCAAGAGTATAGAGGGAGAGAGAGAGAGAGGGAGGGAGAGGGTGGTTTCAGAGACGAATGGACGAGAGAAAAAGGATAGAAGAAGAACTACGGAGGGATGAAAGGGTGGCAAGGTGATTCCTGGCGATTTTTTAACACTGAACCTACCACCACCGGTGAAATGACCGGTTCGAGAGTTTTCATTTCACGATTATTGAAATAATAAAGATACTTCTCTGATAAACGATTAAACAAATATATTTAGTAGAGCAGATATTATAATATGGACCGCGCAAAGTTTAAATAAATTTAATCTTGTTATTTTTATAAGCTCGGTAGGTTTAGCGTTGAGCTGTATATCTAGCTTGATTTATATTTCGTATGCCTTAAAAATTGGTGGTCATCCGAGAAACGTAAAAATCGACAATAATTTTGCTATTTGTCCAGAAAAATATTAACGAAACGAACAATCGGTGTCTGGTTATTGACGTAAGGATTAAGGGCGAATCGTAGGGAGCGTCATGCAGCTGCGTTCTGCGAATGATCCTGAGGAAGAAGCGCGCGGAGGGTTGCTGGTTGAGAGAGGCGGTCATAAAGAATATGACGGAAACAATAAGGTAGAAAAGTAGAAAAGATAAAGAGAGAAAGAAGATAAAGTGTAGAGCGAAAAGCGAGGGATGGGAGGAGAGGAGAGAGAGAGAGAGAGAGAGAGAAGGACGGAATCGGAACGGCCGACGATCCGCTCGGCAGGTTCGAGGGATGACAGCCCGCGGCCTATGCTAGCCCCAGGCTTCGCGGATATTGAGTTCACGGTAACCATGGAAACGGGGCCCGAGGCAATGACGTTTGTGCGCTTTATCCCTTATTCCCGCGGTTACGTGATCAACGCGGTTCCGAGCTCTTTTGCTCTCTCTCTCTCTCTCTCGTGCTCCTCCAACCAACCCCTCCAGCCCCTCCCACTTTTCTTCCCCTTGTCCTTCGCGTTCCTCCGCTGTACGCTACTTTCTTCCACTCCTTCGCCCAGCCTGCAAAGATTTATCGTTAATTAATCAACCGTCAACCCTTCTATCGATACTTAGAGTCGCCACCATTGTTTACATTATTAAATAACTAAACATTTAAGTATTTTACGAACATATCGATTTTATATCCATAAAATGAAGAAAAATAATATATACAATAGAATTATTCTCGGTTGGAAGAAATGTTTAATTTTTAAGTTAAAGTATAGCTCCGAGCGCAAGGGGTTAACGTTGAATTGCATCGGGGTAAACGTGAATTGAAAAATGATAGATTTCAATAATCTAAACAGACGCCGACGAGTTTCAGTCGAGTTTTCCCGGGGCGCGGCGATTTTTGTTTCCGTCGTTCCTTTCGCGTCTAGGAGGAGATAACGAACTGCCGGCAATTATACGGCTGAGATATGTGATTGCGAAAGTCATCGGAGCGAAAGGTTGTCGGACGGGATGCACGCACGGGCTCTCGCGTGCGGCCGACGAGAAAAGTCGAAAGCTGCCGGTACACGTTGCGTAACTCGTTTGAAGTCTATCAAATTTTTCCGTCGAAAAGCCTCCGCGGAAACCGCATTGTCCGGATATAATCATTTCATTCCGGCTGTTGCACGGCTAATTTTATTCCCGTTCCGGAGTCTTAACCGCGTCGTGCGCACCACCCCACGGCGAACGCTCTGTCCTTTCGAATGTCACGTTATCATCTTATAATTTCAACACTGTTTCTGTGTCGAGGGTGGCGAAAGACACGGTCCGAAAATTTTTAATGGTGGTACGAAAGAGGGCGAGTCCGTATAAAAAGATAGAAATAGCGTGGAACTGTAGAATTAATTTGGTCTCATTCAGAAAAATACGAAATCACGGTTGTCACGTGGCGACGGAAAAAAAATCATCGCCCGCAACGGGTTAAGTGTCCGGTAGAGGATAAATTAGGTTCGCCGTTTTTATTTTCAAGTAATAAACATTTTATTAGATCAATCGAAACGGTACTTATCGTAGCAGGTGTCTTGTCGATTAGAAACTATCCTTCCTCGTTTATCGGGACAGTCGCTGATAACGAGCGACGAAAAATTTCCGCATTCGATTTTCACGCTAATTTTCCTCTTTGTTTTTTGTTTTTCCAGAGAGCCGATGAGATCAACGGGAATGGTTTCGTTGACGGTGTTCGCATCGCATTACTCGAACGTCGGCGAATCCGTAAGTACATAGAATATTTATATTTATATATATATATATAATATATAGATATAGATACACGTTTGTTCGCGGTTTATTTACAGTAATTAGTATGGCATTTAAATACATATAGGTACACCTTATTTAAATAAAAAGCAAAGTAAAGGCCCCGGCGCGCCCGTGGCTCTTAGGCGGCAGATGTGGGTCACGAGCGTGCGTAATGATACCGTTCGACGACACGTACACGTAACTGCGACGATTATGTTCCGGTACCCAATGTTCACCGAGATATTGAAACGATTTTAATGGTGATTTTGTAATTACCAATCGCGGACCATGAAAATTACAGCCGCTTCGGGGATTCTCCGCGAATTTCGTCCTTCCACTGCCGACGCGTAACGTAATGGCTTGACGCTACGGATAAATTTTCTTTTTGCTGCAATTCTGTGAACGTTATCCGACTGTTTCAACTTTTCGCTCGATAGTCAAGCTTCGTGTTTCATCGAGGAATTTTAATAACGCTCGGCTACTTGTTTTTCGGTCTACGGTATCGGAGGATGCATCGAATTAAGGAGATTCGGACCGCCATGGTCGGACAGTAGTCTCGGCGAAAAATTTCATGGTATCTCGGGACGTCGATCGGTAATGTGAATTACTTCGATCGAGTCTTTCCAATCGTTTCAACGAATATTATTAATTTTTCGCTGTTCTCTGCAAGCAATCATCGTTCGAACAACAATTCTTCTGTGTAACGACGCCGAACGTGCTCTCACACCGTGGCGTAACGTGAACCGTATAACCGGAGAATTTTTCCACGTTGCACTTTCCGTGAAATTATTTCGACGCGTCCACCGGGAGACAAGAAATTAAAGTACAAGCACTCCTCTGCTCCGAACGAGAAATACTTTACGAAACGAGACGATCCAATATTGAAGGATCCGACCATTGGATCGAGTTACGTTCGCGGCTCACCCTGCATTCTCTGATTACATTATCGTCTGTTTTACTCTGTCACCGGATGGTTAAATGTTACAAGGTAATATAAAAAAGGAAATAATTTTACAACTAACGGACTAACAAAGAAACGGTTACGAACCTCAAAATATCACGAGACAGTATAGTAGAACGGGAAATAAGAAAACAGGAAATATAATGTAATGTAACAATTCGTTTCGTTTCATTTTACAATTAGGATCACGGGGCGTTGTAAAAAAAGTATACGAAGCTAATGGCGCAAGAAATGTGTTCGGGAGTCGACACTTCGCGTGCATGCTTGTTGCGGTACCGTTAGTTATCTCACCCTGGACGTAACGAATGCGGGAGTACAGTGATTCGTCGACTTTAAGGATCGCTTAAATTTATTTCGATCCTTGGGTACAAATTTGATAGATTTTCAAACCCATTTCGTTCAGACCAAAACTCTTGTTTAACTAAATAGAGATCATTTTAAGCGACTGCGAAAAAGTTAGAATTATTGTTCTTCAGTCGAGATGGACCCAACTTCTGGGGTCAGGTTTAAAAAATATAGCGACGTAGCAAATACAGCAGGATGACAAATGGCAAATTTTTCTGTTTGATTAAACTTATCGTAATTTTTATGGCAAATTTTTCTGCTTGATTAAATTTATCGTAGGCTTTGGAGCAAGGGGTTGGAACCTAAATGTTGCAGTCCTGCTAGTTTCGCTACCTCCAGCTCAATTAGCATAATTACTAGATAGGATGCAGCGGTCTCGCAGAATCAACTGCTCAAATAATCCTCAGGGTGAAACTCCGTATCAGAGTCACTAAAATAATAAAAAATTCGTACATTCATCACGATCCATGGGTGAGATTCTAAGTCTTCAAATTTCTCCTAAGGTCGTCTCTGAAAATCCGTATAGCCAGTGAAAAAAAAGTCTTTGCAATTTCTCCACATGACCAGGAACTATATGTATCTCGAAATGGACCCGAGATAGTACCTCGATGATCGTAATAGCTGTCCATCGGACTTCGATAGCTCCAAGCTCTCTCAACGTATGAGTAATAAGAGTGTACAACTATGATGATTATATCGATCTACCTCGAGTCGTTCTTCCTGCAAAGCCGGCTATAACAATTTTCAGAGTGGCTTTAGCCTCCACGAATCCTACGCTCGCCTAAAGGGAAGTCGTGTCGTTCAGAGGTTCCAATCGCGATCGACGTACGAAAATCGGGGCTTGAAACGGTCCCGAAAATAACTGTTCCGAACTGTTATCGTACCGCAACGATTCCGATTGAAACAGTTGCGAGGAACCGAAATCTTCGATTGTTATTTTCTATTTCAGTCGATCGGTTGTTCGATTCGACGAATTTTCAAATTTCAAAAATCACTCGAGACCGGAGAAAACGTTTGCCCAGTGGCGGAGCTACAATACCGCAAGGCTAAACATTTTCGCATTTATCATCTCGTAATTTTACTAAAATTATCCCTAATTTAGACTGAATTAAAAGTTTACTGACAAAAAAAAACATGCGTTCATTGAATTTTCACAATTCTCCTGCCTAGAAAGCATTAACAACATCGAAAAAAGAGCTGCCCAAAATTCTCTGGGCCGAAAAGTTGTAGTTCCGCCACGGTGGTTTTCGGTCCGAGAGTTTTCGCTAGTTGAAAATTTCGATTCTTCGCGGGCGTTGTTCGCGACAGTTTCCGAAATCGGTTGTCGGAACGGTTCCCAGGCCCCGACGAGAATCTCTCGAACGATCCCCGGGCGTCGTCGGAGGCGCGCAGCTCGTCGGGTGCTCCGTCGTACCGGTTGATCGTCCGTGACACAGTCTTCGATATTCTTCTCCTGGACAACAACTCACTCGGGGTCGTGGTCCCGCTGCAGGCAACGGACCGTCCTCGAGCTCGTTTTGCGCTGGTGCGCGGTGTTCCGTCAGGTGTTGACGGCCTGTCTGACGAACAGGTACTCCGAGAACTGTTGTCCCTCGACGCCGCCGCCGTTGCTAGCTACCACACGGAACCCGGCGTTCAACAGCCTGGTGATGGCCTGCACGGAGTTCAGCTTGCAGTAGCCGTTTAATGGGAACCTGATTACGTGACGGGCGTCCTGTTGGTGCCAGGCGACGCCGGAACGCGCGTCGATCACCGCCTGTGTCGTTTCCGGGAACACCTCGTCCAAAAGCGCCCTTCCGCCCGACAGCATCACCCTCTCCCCCAAATCCGGGCTTACGTGCAACGCGACGCACTCGTAGCTGCAGTTCCCCTCGGTGGCCCGGACCTTGTCCGAGTCCCGATTGCACGGCGCTGTCGTGCAACCGGAGCCACGGTTGCTTAATTGGCTCGCCGGCGGTGGACTCGGCGACGACGTCGACGTTGTCGTCGAGCCGTTTTTTATGCGCTCCTTCTTCATCTGCTCCAGCTGCCTGCACATCGCTGTAACACGAGAAGATCGATCAGATTAGATCCTAGAACCTACCGATCAGAGTCTACTGGTGATCGTTTGCGTCATCATTTTAAACAATGTTTTCCCCACTCGCAATTTAGGGACGCAAGACCGGGCGAATGGTAAGGACCGCAGTCGCCGGATTAACACTTGTGTCCCCGCTCTACCTTCCCCCTCCACCACGCTATCCCCACTCCTCCGTCGGCGGTCACGTGACGAGGTTCGTCTCTCGCGTGTCGTCTGGGTGACTCAAAACTCCTTCGTCACCCTGAAATGGGCTGTTCCTGAGGTGATTTGCAAAATGTCGCTTCGAATGACCTCGAGAACCGCCCATTCCAGGGTGTCGAAGGAGTTCAGAGACACCCGATGTATAGAGACCCGAGAACTTCGTACGAGGTGTCCGAAGGGTTCTAAAATAGAGGCCCGGCACGGCTCTGTTCGCAATACGCTTGTTTGTTAACGAGTCCCCCGCTATCGATTGTGATCTGGCCGGTCGCGTTCCCGCGGCAGAGGGTTAAACACACATCGAACGAGTTGGAACGAGATATATCGGAGGCACTGGAATTTTGAGAGGCTCGTGGAGATTTTTTACCGTGTCCCGTGGTCATCAAGATATCGCCGTTTAATGCAGCATAATACGGCAGAACTTTCTGCGCTGCCGGTATTGGCAGTTAATGGGAGGAAAAATGATCTGAGGAGAGATTCCGCGGCTCAGATAACATGATTTATCGTCGATACACCGTGATCTTTCGCCTCGGCACAGAAGCCGGTGCGCGCGCGGAGAGTAGTTGTCTGTCTGGTGTACTCACAACGACGACGACGGCGCGGTGTCCGGCAACCGTTCAGATTTTCGACGTAGATTAAGTAATACTCGGCTCTCTCATGAATTTCAGTACCTTCTTCTTCTTCTTCTTGTTTAATTTAACGGTACGCCGCTCGCTTTCATAATATTGATTAAGAGCCAATAAAACAACGATCAAGAGACGAACTGATCGAAACGCAACACGAAGAACAAGGAACGAAAGAAACTCCATCGAAATAAAACGTGTATGCTCTCTTACGCGCTATGTCGAAGTACCGGGCTTCCTCCAGCAGCAAATCCAAATCGGCGAAATTATCTGGTATCAGCAGCCGCGAGTTTCTCATAAAATTCAATATGTGTCTGAACATGCCGCCGTCCCTGTCGATGAAGTAGTGCTGCTTCAGGGAGTCCAGAACGATGGGGATGCTGCCGTTGAATAATTTCGCTAGCCTCGATTCTGGATATCTGTGGACAGGCAATTGCAAAAACAAAAAAAAACCATGGTTTATCTAGCGATCGGACATTTTGTATACACATAGTATTACAAGCTTGCTCGAGAGGGCTATCCCCTCGGGAGACTTCGACTTCATTTTCTATTTGCCAACTACTTGTTTTTCACTTCTGGGTATCGCGATCTTTCGGTTATTACGCGCAGAGTCGCCAGATCAATCGCGTCCCCACTATAGCTTACCCCCTCTGCGACGCTAGGTCACGTGACGCGTCTCTAATCTCCAATATCACGTGACTAATCCGGTACTGGAGGGGGTAACTTTTTCCCCTAGGCTCCGGCGACTCTGATTCACGGTAACGAGCGGGGCTGTCTTCTAAGACGTACACTAATTTCTTCAGAGACGTTGAAGAACAGTGTTTCGATAAAAATTGTTCGATCCTCGATTAAATTTTATTAACATTTATACTCGACAGCGTACGCTCGAAATTTTTGCAACAAAACCGACTATAGATAGTGGATAATTTCCAACTTTTTAAGACTGTCCTAACCACAGTGTCGGCTGTGGCATGTTAAAAATGAACACGTCACAGAGAGCGGCACGCGAAAATCAATACCGGAGGTGTGCGGACAATTACGCCGACATCGTTTTTATAGATCTGCAAACAGACCGAGGGCCGTTCGCGGGCTTGTACGCCTGTCGGGCTTTCTGTATCGTCTTTAAATCTTGCTGATCGATTCGCGTGATGAATCGTTAAGCAGTTTACACGAACCGGACCGGACCGGACCGGATCGGATATACTCGATGGTAGCGACATATAAATTAGGCGGTCGCATTGACGAGAATCTCGTTGAGACGAGCAGGTGTCGATACTCCCGGTCACCTGCCAAAATCGCTTCGAGTCAACCGCGGTCCTCGCAGCTGTTCCTCCGATGAAATTTCGTTTTTCTTTTTTTTTTCAACGAAGTCGCGCCGGTTTCGCTTTAATTGACGATCACCGACGCGCCGGATCGATTAACGTCACGTCGTAAACGCACATTTTGTCGTGAGCCGGTCGCGCCGCTAAGTAAAGGGTGTAACGCTCGCGCCGCCCCGTTGCCTTATTATTTTATTAGATTAATGGAAACCAAATGGAAATTTCTTCAGAGAAGCCTCGTCGGGAGAGAGGAGGACCGGCCTCGAGTTTTTCGGGAAACCGGTGCGCGGTGGATCTCTCGTACCTGTCGCGCAAACTGGAAATTCACGATCCAGATCTTCACCTGTCTGTGTACGTGCCCGCGCGCGCGTGTGTGTGTGCGACGTTCTTTTTTTTTCCAGCTCATTCAGGTGGCCAACCGTGGCATTACTAGTATTATTACGATCACCGTTATTACTTTGAGTACTCTTTGCGCCCGAAAATATGCGAATATTGATTAAAATAGCAATTCTTCGGAGCTCGCTCGCTCGCTCGCGAGAAGATATAATTCGAAATAATTATACGAGCCACGGTCATCATTTTGGCAACTCTTTCGCAAAGTGCCGGAGAAAATGACGGCGTAATTGCGAGTCCTCGCCGCCGCCATCTTGGAACGCGAGTGCTGAAGATGTTGCTGTCCCGATGATGTTTCGGTGAAGAGTTGTGCGTACCTTCAAACTGCTGCTTCGATTTTACTATCTGAACCTAGATCATTTTTATGAAAATCGTAAAGCATTCTTAAATCTGTTTTGTTTTTCTAGCAAACTGTTGCTGAATTCTTGCCAAACCGTTCGAAATTCTTGTCGCAGGAGGACGAAAATGGTTCGTGACTGTACCGCTAGTCTTTCTGTGCGCTGAAGAGGTTTACAAAAATGTTTGTTAAACAAAGAACACCGATGTTGTTAATGTTAATGCAATTTACGCCCCGAAAATGAAAAAGCGGGCCGCTTTGATCGATCATTTATCCAGCGATCGTGACTACTAAGAAGTCTCAACTTTGCGTTATCGAGAAATGATTCGAGGCCTCGTGGATCCTTGCAACCTCGCGTACGTATGGATCTGTGCGAGTGTGGTATCGCGGCGAATTCAACGACTGAAAGAAAATTCGCGTTGCGACGATTCAATGAAACGCGAACGTCGAGGAACGCTCGAAGAAAGCGCGCGCGCCTCGTGGCATGATGAAGACGCGAAACGGACCGCTAGATACGATCGGCCGGTGCACGCACAACTATTGCATTAAAATAACTCCGCGGCGTCGCTTATTACGCGGGCCGATTTCGATCGCTCAATTCCGCGGCAACGATCGATTATCGTCATCACCGGCTTCGAATTTCATCTCTTTATTGTAGCTACTACGCCGCGGGACTATCATTTTCGTGAAAGCCGGATGCCTCCTGGAGGATCGAAGGCGGGAAAAAAGGATCACCGCCAGAAACGAGGAGAAACGTTTTCAGCCCCGAGAGATTAGACGAGACGGAGATCGGCTCGACAAATTTCGCGTTTCCGACGAAAGCGAGCGGATCGAATCGGAAACAAGAGAAATCAAGAATTCTCTCACTGACATTTATTAACGCACGACGCGAACGTAGCTCCTCTGCATATTGCAGCACAAAACAGGGTCAAAGGAATAAAATCGTGTTCGATTGAAAGCGAGCAGCGAGCAAATAAAAGGCAGCCCGACGAAATCCAGCGGATGCGGATATGTAGATGACCGTCGCGTCGTTAAACGCTGCCACCTTTCCGGGTACCATTAGAAAGTGCTCGTGACATTTCCATGCGCGTTCCGCGTCACGTTGCATCGCCGATCGAACAACCCGACCGGTCTTCTTAACAACGTTCACTCGAACCCGATACGTCGCTGCGCTGCCAGCTAGATATTGTATCTGGATTACGCGCATACATCCGTGTAATAACGGCACGCGATTCCCAATGAAACGCACTTTGTAAAGGTGGTTTCACAGGGGTAGATAAATGTTATAGCTTTGGTTTTTCAGGATTGCTTGTGTTTCGATTTGAATTGCACATTAAGAACAGGCTTGTTATACTGAATACTTTGTTCTTTTAAACACAGTGAATTGAATATATATAACTGAATAAAAGAGTTTAATATAAAAACAAGACTATTACAAACTTGCTATTACTATTGAGTTTGAATATTACATTTGAATAACCACGTGCACACTCTGCTATTGTCTTTACTAATCTGCACACACGACGCCTTTATAAAACATTTGAGTGGCGCTCGCTCATTCAAAAACCGTTCTCTCATACCAACCTACATATGTACTCACTCATACCAACCTTATACATCCATTCGTGCATACCAACTAAATATATAACGTTAAATCTGATTCCACAAAACAGGAAACCCTTTACGACGACCATTTATAATGAAATTAAAGCAATTAAACGGAGAAACAAATTCCCATGTTGTTGCTACATTTTACAATGGACGCGGAGAATTTTTACGAGTCTAAACGAATAACAACGTACAGCTAACGAAGATATGAACATCGTGTACGTGTTCTCGGTCAAATTGGTACCACAATTATTTTCCCTGCTGTCACTACCCGGCAAACGAACAAGAAGTAGCAACGTCAGAGTGTCAGGATGCCGCGACAGCGGCGCAACTGCGCGAGGGAATTGAATAGAATCGCCGGAGACCATGGAATCGTTCCTGGATCCCTGTGCAGAGCTTCGGCCAGTCGTCGTGTCAATGGTAACGAGGGGAACATATCGATGCGTCTTTCGATACGAGGCGCATTCTGCGCGCGGCCGCGGCCGGTGCCGAAGGTCGTTGTAATTTAGCATATAATAGACGAGTGCCCTGGAAAAAGGAGGAGCGGGACAGTAACGGGGGAGGGGGAGCTGTGGGCGAGAGAGAGAGGGGGTGGAGGTGTACGGGGGAGTAGGACGAGGAGGAAGAGCCGCTAAAGAGGAAGGCAGCCGAGAGAGGATATAAGCAAAAGCCCCGGGAGAGGGAGAGAACAAGAGTCGGTTCCTTCTCGTGTACCTCGACGGTGCGTTATGGCACAACGAGGGGGAAATACCGACGTAGGTATCCGGTGCCCCCTCGGGCCGGTTCCCATACCTTCCACGGCGATAACATATAATAACGACGGCCTCGTGGAGCCCGTGGGCGATCTGACTTCACCGGGGAGGAGAGAAAGAGAAGACACCGCGGGGTAGGTACGACGCTATATGTATACACGTGTATATACAGGCTTGCGAGAGGGGATATATCGGCGCCTCTTACACTTTCGGCCTTCCCGACCGAAAGTCGACCGAGACCAAACACACAGAGAGCGAGAGAGAGAGAGGAACCGCGAGCAACCACGAGAAAATGAAAATTCTGCGAATCTCCTTCCGAAAAGCCTCCGCCTGCGAAAACACGGATATTAATTGCCTTCCAGCACTCGTGCCCGCTCTCCCGTTTCTCGTTCCGGTTATATTCCCGTTCGTCTCGGCAATAATTCAGGAAAGATGACGGGCGCTCAGTGTCCACGCTAATGCGCGGGGGTGGAAAACGTTCGCCGACGATACAACCGCCTAAGCGGGTACAACGTGTCCGATTCATTGCTAAAAATACTCGGATAACAGTGGTGGCGCGAGTATAGGCACCGTGGAACCGCAGCACCCCCCATTTCCGCTTGATATTATCGATAACGTGTTAATATAATCAGGCCGTTTTTCTTTAATTCTTTCTCTGTACAATGTATCAAAGTAATCGTACTTTTACACAGTTTTAAAACAAAGGCTAAAAATTTTCTGGAGCAGCACCCCCTCCCCCCATTAATTTTAGTCACGAGCCGCCAGTACCGGAGAATTTCGTTTCGGTGATTAATATATCAAGGATCGCGTAGAACGTTAACCCGTGGTTGTGCGATGTAGGTTGTACCGAAAGCAGATCAGGAATCTGAGTGATGTGAGCCGATCGTTTAGCGTTTTCCCATAGCGAGCGGATCTGACCCGGGATCGGACCTCGGTCGGTCGGTGGGCCCAAGAAATCGCCCGGGGTAATCACGGCGCTCGTCCTCCGCCCCTGGTACCGTTTCCTCCCCCGCACACCACCCACCCTTTTTCGCGCCGCACCGCGCCGGGATGCCCACAAACAACTCGCGAGAGCGTACACATTCTGGCTCCTTCTTTCCCTGTTCCTCCTTCGTGCTCCGCATCCCGGTTTCTCGCCGTTTCTTTTTTCGCCTCTCAACGCCTCGCGCCACATCTATCCACCACCATCGGGATCATCCGCCCCCTCCCCGCCCGATTCTCTCGGTTCTTATTCGCCTTGTTTCTCGTCATTGAGTTTATTTTCAGAGCACACTTCGATCTACCTCCGACAGCATTATTTATTGCTCGGCAGAGGGGGAGCCGATGATGGATGTCCGATTGTTAACTTGTTAACAGAACGATTCTCCGATCGTAAATAGTCCGGCGGCGCGCAATCCGAAACCAATGGCCGACGACTACGGTGATTCCGATACGGTAAATCTCACTGCGATTCGGCTAATGCCCCGTGGGAACTTTCGGACGAATGTGGGGATCACCTTTCTTCAAGGTCAATGCGATTTTGTCCGAATGTCAAGCTGCTGCCGATGCAAGGACGAAGGAGATCTATGACTCTGAGTTGACCTTGGAAAAAACCTTCGGAGATGCTCGAGGTCGCGCTCGATGCTCGAAAAATAGTTGTACAACTCCTTCGGTAATGAAATCGTTTTTTTATACAACCAATAGCTACCGAGTTAGCTCCACCTTCTACAGGGTGTGCCAAAAATTCCTTCGACTCCCTGAAACGGGCGGTTCTAAAGGTCGTTTAAACAGAGAGGACATATTGTTAAAGGATAATGACCTCGGGTTCCCGCTCGTTTCAGGGGAGTTGGATGGATTTTGGGATTCTTTGTCGCATGTTCGATTAAGCGAATAATGGAAATTCACGAGAGACGTATTTGCGAGAATCAGCGAGGATTCTCGTTTCATTGTAATTGTTGCTTAAGCGACCCGTCGTTACCCATTCTCCTCCGCGTTTGCGTGCGTGACGCAGAGGCGCGGCTGCCTCGAATTCACAGAGTAGTTCTCGATCCGCGTAACATTGTTCTCGAATACCGTCCGGGACAGTTAACGACACCGGATCGGTCCGGAGCGGTAATTTCGCGCGGGTAGTTTCCGCACGAGCGGTGCATAAAATATACGTCGTTGGTTACCTCCGTGCAACAAAAGGTGCGTGTGTGAGAACGGGACGGGACGAGACGGGACGGGGCGGCCCGGCCAATACAAAACCGCTTTGTCAGAGTCGGGCAAATTGCACGTGCCGGACTGAAGGGCGAGGAAATGAGGACTCGGGTGGATCTCCGTGGTATACCCGCAGGCCCTTGCTAAGTCTTTGCCCAGGACTGCGTCGCGGCCCGGGCAGGATGATCGACGATGTTTTAGGGATCACGTGATACCGGAAGCGCAAACTAATGATCGGCGGGTTACGTCATTTCTGAAAACGTGTCTGGAGGAAAACGACCGACGCGGCGAGGCGAGCGGACGGTACCCCGTTCTACCCAAGATTAATTTCACCGTGGAATTGCTTGAAAAGCCGGCTAATACGATGATTTGACATTGTTAGACTTTATTAATGGCGTCTGGACAGGCCTCGCCGGGTGTACCCCCGCCATGAAGTATCACGAAATTAATGGACCAGGAAGCTGCCATAACTCTCGATTTTTGTCAATGGCTCTCGCCCTCTCCCCTCCTTCGCAAAGGACGTGCGAAGTTCGCTTCGAGTCCACGGTAATTTTATCGCGTTCCAGTTACAACGTTCTATTAAGTTAATTATACATCGTCTTTTAACCTATTAACTGCGGAATTTAGTTTGAAAAGTCCCCCGCAGAGTGCGCAAGCAAAATCAAGCGACGATGAGTGTACACGGAAAAAACGGAGGAGGGATTACATTATTATTTGATAACAAAATTAACAACTCTTGAAAATAGAGATTCCGATTGACGTGTGCACACGTTTTCAAGGTGAATCAAGGTAAAAAAAAATGAAAACTTTAAATTCACTGTGAATGCTTGCAATGGGCTATTTTCAGCTGTGTTAACCATGAAAATATTTCTAAGAAATCTTCACTGACAAAGTAATCACTGCAACCATAAAATGCAAAGGTTCGAAGAAAGAAGTGGGACCCTCCATTGGAAATTGAACGCGCTGCTAAATCGCAAGAATTTCACACCCCCCATTGTTCTAAACCTCATCAATGTAATAATAAATCGTGACATAATAGCCTGCGAAAGTTTTGAGAAATTTCCTGTTCGTCGCCTAAGAAAAACAATTCCGAGAATAATAGTTCTCTCGCGTCGCGTTCCATCTCGATTTCTTCATTTTGTCTCGGTGATCGTCGCGAACGACCGTGGCTCAACGGTAAAAATATTTCCGCGGTTTGTGTTCGCGGCTCGTTGTGCTCGTCTGTCCACCGGTCATTATTATTATTATTATTATTTCTGTCCATTGTCGTTCGGCGCGCGCTGTACGTATGGATAAATCCTCGTAGGTGTCACGGTGCTCGCGGTATAGACGATGCGTTATCCGCGATGCGATCTCCGCCGATGTTGTTACGCGTCGACGATGATTTAACCGGCGTAAATCAATTTCGTGAGTAACACGGGTGAACGGCGAGGGTTGGGCACCGTTTTCCGCCGATATATATCGGCCTCTCGTCCCAGATACACACGGCGCCTCCGCTTCTAATTAAAATCGACGATTCTTATCGCTCGCGCGTATCCCGATAATCATCTCCGCGGGAGAACTTATTATTCGGGATCTCGACCGCGCCGATTAGAGACGATTAAATACCGCGCTGCTCTGTCTTGCGAAATTCTTCTATTTATCGGTCCGCCTGTTGGTATCCCGGGCTTATTAACCCGCGCGTAATTCAACGGATGCAGTCGAGCGAGCTGCCCCGTTGCGCTCGCCTGCCACGCCGAACGTTTCAGATGCAATTTGTTTCGCGTCTATCGGGTGAAAGGTGCAACTTACTTATCATACAATGCGTTACACATTGCCGCGGCCGCGACGCCACCGACTTTTACCGCGCGCACCTTTCTATACAGAATGTTTCCTGATAGTTAACGGTCAGCAGGAAGCGGTCGCTGCGGGAATGGCGTCGATACAAGTGATTAAGACGCTCCACGCGATTTCAAGCTGCTCGCAATTCGATGCTTCCAAGTCCAACGTGGGAATTTTTGCGACTGTTTAATTGATATCGGTTCTGTGAAGTTGAACATTTCGCGGACTCGTTCACTCATAATTAAACCGTCGATCCTGCTCACCTGGGCGGCGGTGCCCGGGTCTGTCTTGACTCGGATCATTGAATCCGTCACTTGATTGCTAAATTTATCTAAACTTGAGGACAGCATTTACACAGCGCGCACAAAATCGAGCAAGTGTACTCGTGAAACACAGAGTCGCTGTTAAAATATTGGAAATATTTTATAAATTCTTTTTTATACTCGTCATTACACTGCCGTTTTTCCGTGACGAGTACGCTCGTCGAAGACAATTGACTGATTGAGAATAGCAAATGCACGAAAAGAATGGAATGAACAAAAAAAAAGTGGCACAAACCGCGACACTAAAGCGTAACACAGTGGCCGCGGACGGTACGGAATCTTTATCGAGGTCTTTCCGCGTCGATTTTCCTTGTGCTCGATCCCCGGATCGAAAGCAGATCCGTGGTACACCGATCTCACGATACTTTCGACAAAACAATAAGGTCGACGGTGTGTAATGAGGGAGGAAGGTGCAATAGAGCGTGACGAGGCAGACGGAGAGGCTGTCCAGGCCAGGTTTTCTACAATAACCGCGTCTGGTGGGTTATCCGCCTTTATCACGATACGTTAGCGACATTTATATGTCCCCCTTCTCTGTTCATTCCTTTTTTAGTTAATCTCGGCTAGACACACTTTTACCGTGTATCCGCGTCGCGCGTTCCCAACTGACACGTATATATTTAAATTCGTTTAATCGAGAATTATATTCACGGTATGCGTGAAGAAATCGCAACGCAGCAGCGTTGGGACATTTACTGGTTCTACAAGAAAAGCTGATATTTCTAATCGACATTATGCAATCTTCGATAGTTTTTTTCTTTTCTTCTTCTTCGCGTCGCGCTGGCACAAACGAGTATTTAGGTGCACGTGGTTTACGTAATTATTCTGTAAATGTATTGTAAGTGTAATCTTAAAAATTTTCGACGAGTACGCGTCGTTGCGCAACTCCGATTCGAGAACCGTTGTAACTGGACCGTGGATTTTACGCGGTCGTAATAAAAATCAATAGGTCAAGCGCGAAACTTGAAAATGCCTTTTTGAAATGACAAATCGATCGTGATCACGTAGGACATATACACGTTGCGAAAGAGAAACTTTTCGGACAACCTGACACATTGGACAAGTCAAAGACCAGGAGATAAGACAACTTCGGTTCGATAAATGTTAACCGTTTTTTAAACGTTTCTTCCAACCTATTTTTCTGCATTTTATGGATACGAAATTGATATAATACCTCATAAAATGCTTGAATGTTTAGTAATCTATTGGACACGGATTTATTTAATAATGCGAACAATATTTTCAACAATGGTACAGCGATTTATTTTTCCTTCAAGTTTATTTAACGGGACAGCGTCCCCTGAATCTCGCTCGGAAACGGCCGATTCGATCGCGGCATAATAAAACAGAGCTAACTGGAGTGGTGAAATTTCAGCTACCAGAGGAGCGCTATTAAACCGTGCCGTTCCGGCGGAGTTATTTATACGCGGCGCATATATTTTTCGGAATTTTATCAGCGTAATGGCCAATGTCAGGTGAAAGCGTGCGCTCGTTTAAGCGTTAAAACCGAAACGCGGAGACGAGAAACGATCTACGACGCTTCGGTGCCAATCCCCCACCTCGTCGAACAATCTTCGATCCGCGCGGGACAGAGGGGAAGAATCCGCAGCTGTTGCCTTTATCTTCGGTACTTTATTAGCCTCGCATTATCGCGTAATTGATATAAATTGCATAGAGCCGATCGCCGCATAGAGGCCTGCTAATTGATTCTAATGCCGGTCGCCAGCCGGCGCGGAACACCCACTGAACTTGTTAGCGCAATTCCTGGCGATTCTTGCTCGGCCAAGAATGTCAGCGCGTTGCGATGCCGCGCGATACCGCCGGCGAACGTGGCCAATCGGTTTTTCCGTACCTCGCGCGCCGCGTTCTTGCGCAACCGAGATGCGCTCCGATGCGCGAGATACAAATCGGAGGAAACGCGAGCGCCTTTTCGGTCATTTTACTTCTGAATTACACGGAAGAGTTGCAGAATTTTTCGGAGTAGCACGCAGTGATATATTAACGAACGGTCAGCTCGATTTAGACACGACGTAGATTTTTAATCGTTCGGAAGAACAAACAGTCGGAGCAACGAACGGTCTCGACTCGCAAACGTCACATGATACGTTTGTTGCACCGAGCTATCGAAAAAATTCGTTCCCTTTACGGTCACGCGGAGCTTTTCGTAAAATTGCAAAAACTTCTGAATTACACGGAAGAGTTGCAGAATTTTTCGGAGTAGCACGCAGTGATATATTAACGAACGGTCAGCTCGATTTAGACACGACTTAGATTTTTAATCGTTCGGAAGAACAAACAGTCGGAGCAACGAACGGTCTCGACTCGCAAACGTCACATGATACGTTTGTTGCACCGAGCTATCGAAAAAATTCGTTCCCTTTACTGTCACGCGGAGCTTTTCGTAAAATTTGCAAAAAGCTTCGGTAGAGTTTCTAAACGAATCTTATCGAGCTCGCCGGCTCCGTCGGGAACGCTCTCCAATTATCAGATTCAGTGACAGCGAAGCACGAAGCCGGCCGGCGCGTCGAATTACACGGACGATGCGCCGACGATCGTAACAGAGTCGTATTATAGTTATTCTATAGCTCGGCGTAGGTGGATCATCGGTCGAACGGCTATCTCGCGTTGCTAATCCATTGTTTCGCGCGCGCGGTCAGTTCGCCTAACGGGATTGCGGTTAGCATAGTAAATCATCGGTAATGCTCATCCCGTGGCCGGAAACCGAGCCGGTGTCCTAACCCAGTGACTCGGTTAGCGATTTTGTTAACGGGGTACCGGTTGTCAATTAGAATTAGCTTTCCCGTGGAGGAATCGCGAGGAGCTCCCCGCTCGATCCTCGCTGGCAGCCTAACGATTCTCTTCAGCCGACGGGGGCACCAGATATCCATCCACGTCGAAGTTAGTTAGCGTATGTATGGCCGATGGTAACGAGCACCGGCATGAATATCGTCGGATGGCTAACTGTATCGTTGTGACATTCTGCGTAGGTACCGTGGTACGCGATAGCCTGCTTGCGGTAGCTACCGCGGAAGACAAGATGGCCGACGGCTGCGCGGAGGACTGAATCGTCACCATCGTTCTCGCGAAGAGAATACACATTTTTATCGCTTCGACTAGCAAATGAATTCGAGCTTAAAATTCCTTTTGGAAGACTATTTAAAGATTAATCAAAAGAAAATTTTTATTTCTATCTCTTAACGTTTCATAGTTCATCTTTTTGTAACATTCGTGACGCGAGTATCACCGAGTATATCAGAAACGCGAGAAGGCATTATCACGCAGGTTCCGCACCGTCACGCGACTGAACATTTTAATATTCCATTATTTTTCGATATAAAGTGGACGCTTAATTGCCTTCGTTCCGGTAAATTTTAACGAGCTTCGTTCATTTCGGACGATAAACGTATCTTTTATATTCGACTGCCAGCGAAGTGTACGATTATGCGTCGCAACGTCGTCTGTCCGAGTAATTTTTATCAGCGCGAATTCACACGTTCCCGATCGTTTGGTCGATGGTACAGAAAATGTCGCCCGGATAGTCGCGCGGGGATCATTCGCAGAGATTACGGACTTACCGCGCCGCGCCGGTGCAAAGTGCAGTTGTGCTTTCACGTTACGTCTCTTTTATGCATAAAGTACACGAGTATACCGCAAATAGCCTTTGGACACTGTCGGGCATGGTAACGGTGTGCCTGATTGCGAGCGATATGTTCTGTGAGATATTGCCAGCTACGAACATCCTGGAGCGTTGTCGATGGTCACGTTTCCGCGATCCGGACATCACGCTCCCTTTCTACTCTCTCGCGTGTCGGTATTCTTTCGACCGTGGAATATGCTGTTTCGATGAAAATCTCGCACTGCCGGCGTCGAACGCGGGCTCAAAATTGCGCGCAGCATCGAACATTCGTCCGAATCCTAATCTAACATGCATTAACGTTCTTGCGCGGCCGATGAAAACTCCGTTCGCAGCAATTCGTTGCGCGAACTCTCGAAACCGTTTCGGCAGAACGTGATTATCCTAATATTTTTTTGTTCACGGCGAGCATAAATCAAACGTTGTAACGCTCTTACGAAATTCACCGAGGATTCTGCTATTTCTCAACGGACAGACAATTTCAACGATCCCGTTGGAATTCCGCCGTGCAGGCCGGAAAAATGACCGTATCGCGCGTTCATTATCGCAAGATTTCACTTTTCCCGCGCATAATAAATTAGAATGACAGTCGCGCGGTCGTTTTCGCGGAGCAGGATCGACGAGCTTTCCACGGGCCGGCGGAACCGCGTGTGAACTTCTCGCGTATGCAACGACTGCGGCGCGGCGCGGCGGCTCTCGAATCGGTTTCTTGCGTGCCGTAAACACATTGCCGGCGTCCGTGCCGGTTGCTAGACCATTTTTCGTACGGTCGAATCCGTAGACAGAGTTATATTACCGCGGAGCCATTTCTCGAAAGTGCTCCACGACGTCTGCCATTAGTCGTAATGGCTCGTACTCGCTTTACCGCGGCCACAACGAAATTATATTGGGTGTTCGCTTTCGATGATCATTTCGCTGGGATACGTTCTGCTATTAGTTGTACAATACTGTATTATAATGTATAATATTAATATACTGTATAATATAATACTGTATAATATAATATAATACTGTATAATATAATATAATACTGTATAATATAATATAATACTGTATAATATTAATATTATGAAAATACTATTTAACGGACGAGCAGAATTTTTCCGAGACGTCAAGGTGACTTTGAGTATTTACAAAATCCCTCTATCGGTAGCAACAAAGTTGCATCGACCTTGGGAAAGCTCAATCTCGATAAATTAAGGGAATGGTGCAATTAGCATCATCTGACGAATCTCTAGCCCTTTCGCAACACGGTTTTGCGAAGTGTACGAATGAAAGATTGAAAAATCTACTCACTTGGTCAACGTTTCCAGCGAGGACGTGTATATCGTGCCACCTACGTCGATGTGGACCGGGGCCGTGTACCTGGAAGCAGCGGCCACACAGGGTATCCCGGTCATCTTCTGATTGTATGCCGGCGCAGCCGGCGTCGGAGGTGTCGGCGACGAGGAATTCGACATTGTGGGCGACGTGGCCGGCGAACTGCTTGGCGACAGCAATCTGACAGAGATACTTTCGACATTAGCCGTCGTCAGGCACTGTCCCATCCGCGAGGCAGCGGAAACCACGCCACGATGGTTCGACGCAAGTACACGCCAGCCGTAGGTGAGCGAAACTTTCGTCTACTAAACGCTAAACCTACCGAGCACCGAAAATGGCTAGCACACGTTGCCATATGAAAACGACAGAATCGAATTTATTTGGATTTCCTGCGATTTTTTATTAATAATTCTGCTTACATATAGAATCGTTTATACTCACTTTCAGTGGAAGCGTCTTTATAAATTATAATCGTTATAAAGAAATTGTCGTTTGACCGGTAATGGTAGGTTTATTCTAACGTTAAACGTAGACTCAGAAACAGCTTTGTCAAGAATGATTTCACTCGATGATTCCACAGAGACGAGGAAAGAAAATTTATGTTCGTTCGCGCGCGCTCATTTACAGCAGCAAAACTTTCGCCCACCTCCGGTGAAGTATTTACTTCAGTCTCTATTTGTTACGTATCATTAATATCGTACACCTCATTTAACAGCAGTACGATATTTTCCCCCGCGAATCTTTGAACCGTAGCACGGAAGACCCTCGGTGTTTATTCTATATAATGAGGAAAAGTACGATTCGAGGAAAGTAGAGGAGTACCGATGTCTCGAGTCGCGATCACAAAGGAAAATCGCGAGAGTTTCTTCTGAGATGTTGCAATATACTTCGCGTCGGTTTTTATGAATGTACCTTGGGACAAGGCTGGCTATTTACCTCATTTTAATTTGAGCGCTAGGGAACATATTGCGTTGTGCCAGCTCCGCCTTCGCCTCCTTTCCGTCGGCCTCACATTTCCGTCTGTAATTAAAAGTCCACGTTATCTTGCGTACTTATAACGCAATACCGCAAAGAAATACATCATATATACACGTATACAGGGTGTTCGGTAAATGGTGTTTGCATGAAAGAATTAGTCGAAAATATGGAATAAAAGTTTTTCATTTGAGCATGTTATTCGATAGGAATCGTCCGATGCGTCTGATCATGGCCGACCTATTTTACTTGCTGCATATACGAAAGCACGCGAACCCGACGAATCTTTAAAATAAAATCCTATTTTATATTTTCCACTTATCTTTCGACATAGAATCAGCCTCCGTCCGGTTGTACCATCAGTTACCGAACACCCTGTACACATTTCGAAACCGCAGATCTCCGCGAACCATTCTCACGAAACGTTCGCGCTAGAAAGATCGCGACGAGGCTCCGAGACCTTCGCGAAACCACCTACACGAGTTGCGAGAATTTTTTCTCTTATTCTGATTGCACAGAGTAATTTAATTCACGCAGTAATTTCACGAACTCGGAGATAAGCAGATGATTTCGTTCGTCCTTTCACTGTTTTATACTTTATCATTTTATTTTATCTATCGATTCGTCTCGAGTTTCAATTTTGTATGGACGAGTTCGAGAACTACGGTTCGCCGAAACGGGGCTAAACCCATTTCCCCTAGCCTCCTCGTGGCCGAGATAGAAAAAGGATCTTTGGATCGCGTAACTAACACCTTCCCAGCAGCTTTCTCTGCCGGTATCAGTGTCACGTTCCTCTCCTGTTTCTACGCTCCCCTCGACAGCGCGACAATTGGCTTTCCGGCGTATGGCGTCGCCGATACAAAAGTCGACGCGACGGGGAAAGCTCGTACACGCCCCGGCGTGCTCGTTGCAGCGCGAGAACGATATTTATACAAAATACCGATCGCTAGGCACGCGTTGTATTTTTCCAGAATTTTTCGTTCCTGAACGTCGAAGAAATAGTTTCTTCTTTTTCTGGCAGGGTTCATTTGATGATTTTTCGTTGTTAATAACAAACGGTTGTGGGAGCTTTTGGTCGTAAGATCTGATTTCGGTATTATATATTTCCTAGGATAAGAATAATAAAGGTAGTTTCTAGTATTTTTGTTTGCAGTGATTTTTTTATGGAACTTCCCGAAGAATTTCCCGATTAAAACGAGTACAAACGCGACGCAATTCAGAGCATATTTATTACGTGAAGCCTGGATTATACAACGAGCGAGGTCCTACTGTAGTTTCGCGTTTGTACTGGTTTCAATCAGAAAAATGTGGCGAGCATGCCGCTCGAAGTTTCACGAGAAGCTACTGAAAAAAATTTTCCTTACGGAATCAGTATCGCTCCGTCGATTAATAAAAATGGAGGCACGCTTCGCATCGGTTTATGAAACCTTTCACAGAGTGCACAGAGGGGTTTGTAAATTCGACATTCGTCCAGGTAATTTTTCCGGTTTCAACTGATCGTGTGACAGTTTGCCGGACACAGGACGGCGGCGTTGCAGCCGCGGCGTCGCGCCGCGCCGCCATTTAGAAGTCAAAACGGTGTTCGGCCACGGCGCGGCTGACATTAGCACGGAACTTTCCCCTGTAACGAGGTCGCGCTCGCGCGCCGATTGAAATCGGCGGGGAGCTCGATTTAATTTATCGATCCTCACGGTTGGTCGCGGGCGACAATAACGCTGATTTAACGGGGCATTGTTTTCGGTTCGAGCCGGCGCGGCGACCCGGAACGACAGCCCGGACCCCGCCCGCCAGCGCGCTCGCGATTACCATAAGCGGAACCGTTAACTACGTAATTTTCATATATATTAATAAGCCAATTAACTGCCGGAATAATATTTAACGAAACGTCCTGGCTGGCGGGGGATGAGGGAGGGAGTGGATGATGCTCTCGGCCACGGACAACGCGGTCTAAAGAGATTCCGGACTCTTTCCCGGCCTGTGCACACACGGCGGCGGTTTCCGCGCGCTTTGTTTCTTCGTTCCTGTACCGTTTCCCGCCATTAAAACCACGGGGAACGCGCGGTCGGACTGTTTGGCCAACCGGATGAATTTAAGCCCGTTTGGATAAGGAATCCGGAGAACGAACAGGCTGGAAGTATCGGGTCGAATGTCAAATATATGCAGCATACTGCCAAACGGATCCTCCGCCGAGCGAATTCACTCTTAATTCCACAGATTTACATTCCTCTCTCCCTGTCGGCTCTTGTCTCCAGCTTAGCAGTGTACAGTTCGACCTTCGCTGACCGCTATTCTTTAGCTCTAATGAGAATTGTCGTCTCCCTGCTCCGCGCGAAGCACATCGTTTCCCGAAAACGTTTTCGTCGATGATTATTCTAGGATTCTCGCTGATTCTTATTTCGCCTGTTTTTCAAATAGAATTGGCGAATTCAGTATTTATCAGATAAGTATTTACTATTCATTTATTAATATTATATTGTTAAATTATTAGATAATTATTCGGAATTAGTTGAAAATCGGAAAAATAATTATATTGAATTAGTGGTATCTTTAGTCGTCTGTGTTTTATTCATAATTTCTTAAGCCTCCCTACTGTTACAATACCCACGAGAAAAAAAGAAACGCACGAAATCCTTGGTCTAATATCGATGGTCCTGTTCTCGCAGCAACTTTTGCACAGCGAACGGTAATGGTTCAAGACGGAGAACGCGCGTTGCAGCGTGAAATCGATGAAGCCCACCCGAAAGGCTCGATCGTTTGGTCAGCAGGAACCCGCGCCGCGCCGGGGTTAATCTCTCGAGGGTATAAATCATTTCTGGACGCGGGTAACGTTAGCCCGCGCCGTATAAACATCTATAAATACGAAGCCGTGTGTCGCGGGGGTATTAAAGAACCGAGCCGAAGCACCATCGACCACGAAACTCGAGAAGGAAAGAAGGTTCTCGTCGTCGTCGTCGTCGTCGTCGTCGTCGTCGTCTTCGGGTCGCCGCGATATTTATTTTCAGCCTGTGAGAGTTCCTGCGACGTCGATGAGGTGCAGCACGGCAGAGCGGGGGGTCTCCGGTTTCTCTTTTCACCTCTCCTTGTTCTGCATCCTTCGTCTTGTTTCTCCTCTTCTTCCTCTTCTTCTCGTCCTGATCCGACGTAGATTGCCGCGAGGACCACGCGAAACGCGATGCAAACTCTTTTCATGGGCTGAGCCGAGAGAGCTCGCCGCCGCAGCATCGCCGCGCCGTGTGCAATCCGAGTTCATCTCTTCTGCATGCTGCGCTGGTTTGCGGCTGCACTCGCGGGGTTACGTCCTCTTCGGCCCAATCGGGCCCGCGATTACCACGCGATTTTATTAGGTTGTGTAATTAGTTTTATTCGATTGTGTGTTGTCTTGATCGAGCAAAGTGTGTTTTTCCGATGAGCGAACAGAATATTCATTCTCGACATTTTATTCATTCGTTAGACAACTGCGAGGAATTAAAGTTACATTACTAACATTTGATGATCCTAGCTACTGTCCCTCCAAACTCCAGTTAGCGGCCACCGCGATGGCCGATTTAATTGGCGCGCATCTTAATCCGCAACGAATAATTCAAAGCTCACACACACACACGCGCGCGCGCAGAGATGGAGGACAACTTGGACTCGGTGAAACGTCTGATAAATAGTCGAATCACGACGACACCGGCTCAAGGAATCGTCCCGGTAACGATCATCGCGATCCGATCGCCGCCGGGCAATCGATCGGGCGCGCATGCATGACTCTCTAATAAAGATACACCGTATAATCGTACACGCAATTAACCTGTATCGCGATTGCGCAGTAAACCGTGTTCGAAAATGCTCGAAAATAGGTTAATTATCGGAACACGCTACTCCAGATACTTCATTCGTCCCCCGGCTTCCGGTCTGGTGCGTTCGAAAGGAGGATTAGATACACTATAGATACATACATATGCTATATGTACACACGAATGTGTCGTGCAGTCTCGTACAGCATAGAAATTCGTTTCAGCACTCTTACCTTGCCGTCTCACGGCAATGATACTGACTGGCAATAAATTACGAACAAACAGGAAAAAAAGATCTGCCGAGGAGAAAGTAGAGGAGAATCGCGACGAGGATTTCAGTAATGGCTGTCGCAGTTTAGAGTTTCGCCTAGCACTAGCAATGGATTGCATACTGTTCCAAATATCAATGTGACAATAAAATGTTTGGTTTTCAGTTCGATGTGCATTCAAGTCGTTAGCAGGAGATATATATTTAATTTATAATGGGCTGTTCCAACACGCATCTCCGTATTTCAAAAAAATGCGTGTATTGAAGAAGGTCCCCGAAGTGCTAGTTGTAAGCACTAATTGTAAGTAGTAGTAATAGTAGTTCCAATAGTAAGTAGTGATAATAGTAGCACTAATAGTAAGTAGTAGTAATAGTAGTACTAATGGTGGTATTAATAGCGAGTAGTATTAATGGTAGTACTAATTGTAAGTAGTACTAATGGTAGTACTAATAGTAAGTAGTAGTAATGGTAGTACTAATAGTAAATAGTACTAATGGTAGTACTAATAGTAGTTCTCATACCACTAATAACTGAACCAGCACCTCGAAGGTCGCAGAGCGTTTGCCGGAACGTGCGAGGGCCTGGAAACGAATTTCTTTGGCGAGCAGAGTTTGCGAAGGCGCGGCCAACCACGGCTAACCGAGGCGGCTCGGTTTTCACGCGCGACGACACGTTTTCCGGAAACGCGTAGAGTCGATCGGCCGACAAGAAGAGCATTTGCATACGACGCGACAGCCCGGGGCGATCGGTCGAACGTCCACGCAAACTTACCAGCACAGACTTCTAGCCAGCGACGTCGTACACGCGCTGGGGACACGCGCGTGTCCTCAGAACGTGTTAGACGCCTTCCCGTCGGGCCCTCGGGCGACGCTCATCTCGCCCAGCACACGTGCATATGCAGCTGGTCACTTGGAACACGTCGCTGCACCAAGCTGTGCACACAACTGTCGCGAACAACACGACAAAGTGACTACGACCGGCTCGTATAATAAGAATACGCGTTCTTCCGCTACACGCTGCTACTATGTTGCTGGCTGTTCTGTTCTGCTCTGTTCGGCCACGGACGATTCCACTTCCGCGTATCCTGCGGGTCACGATTTTCATCGGCAACCCGACCGGCATCTAACTGTTCAGTCGATACCGTGGTTCAGCTGCGTTTTTCATACATACATGCAAATTAATTGTGTAACTAGTTTGAATTCCGTCTTCCGCACTCCACCATACATCACAATTACAATTAATCTTTCCGTTCTAATGTACAGTGTAAAATTGAATTTCGAGATCTCGGTCAGACGGTTTCATCCGTGCGATGGGACGATAGCCTTGGCATAGAAAATTTCCGGCGCTTCACGGCTCAATTCTAACGAGCATCGGTAATGAACAGGAACGTGAAGAGCGTCGGACGTCCACCGAAAGAGGCGGCGCACAAGCATCCTATCCCCGTGTTCTCGCCGGCGACCGGGCCGATTATCCTCGGTGCTCGGCAACGAAAAAAAAAGCCTTCAGCACGGTAGCCGCCACGAGGAGTCCCGAGACTTCTGGCATTAACGTCGCCCGGGGCGATTGAAATAATACTATTCGCGAAAGAAAATGAGGCATTTTCGAATTTGCATTCGCAGAGGCCGCGGGCCAGCCGGTGTACTCAGCGGTCTCCGGCTACGACTCGGTTCCTTTTCTTGTACCATTCCGCCAGCAATGAATCCGCCAAGGGCCGACAGAGAGAGCGAGAGAGAGAGACAGTCTGTGTGTGTGTGTGCGCGCACGTGAACCCGAGTATACGAGTCCCGAGAGTTTCCTGAATTTATAAACTTGTGTTCGGCTCGGTGTGCTCTCGTGTGTGCGTGTGACGTTGACCCTGAAGCATTGACCAAGTCCTCGGGTAGGGTTGACCCGGCTTCCGGGGACCACGGGCGCGCACCGTGTGCGGCTCCTCGGGACGCTTTTGTCCGAACGAATATTACTCGGTGAATATTTGAACGCAGCTAATGAACGTTGTTAAGCGGCAAAGAAAATTCGGCGAGAGACTGCTGCCCGTCGTCGTTGATTGCGCGCTAAGCGGCTAACGCTCGGCTGAAAGTCTTCTTTCGCGGCGAATAATTTCGGCACTTGCGGCCCGCGGACCACTCGATTAGCTTCTCGCTCCCGATTCGGAAGCGAAATTGCACACCGTCTCGAATTTAAAACCCTTTAAAATTCATTGTCTAACAACTTTTTAACCCTTGTACGGTCCTTATAAATAATTGCATAATACAGATTAGAATTCACCTTTGTTCTACACGTTGAATCAACAAATTGTGTTTATATTATAACGTTACAGTTTACGATTGAGTTTCTTGCGGAGCCCAAATCCGACAAAATGTTTTAACGAATACCATGCGACAAGTATAATGTAATATTTTATCTAAAATATAAATTAATAAAAAGTATATTATTATGTGTATATTTTTAATATTTTTATGTTGTATATCCTATATTTATATTTCAGTGGTTATTCCATTAAACTCCTTTCAAAAAACCAACTGAAAATCGTATTTAACTTGAACAAGAAGAGTCACCCATATTTGGGTGACGGGGCCCCCACGGAAGCATACTTGTCACCCAGAAATGGGTGACGCGGCGACGAACGTATTAAAGATACACGTCTTATAATATAGACACGAAAGGATCAATGATTTTTCAGTATGCGAAAATAGTGAATGGATGAATTTTCACCCTGAGGAGCGTACGAGGGTTGAACAAATGATTGAAGACACACCTCGTAGATCCATTAGTCCGACTGTCGTGATGGTCTTTGTAAATTACAGGATAAACTGTGATACGGACGATTCAATAGCTCCCCGTGGGTCGAACGCGGTAAATAATTTTCTGGATAATGTTGCGGGCTCCGTTCTCCATTACAAGTGTTATGGCAGCTGGGTCGACCGGACGGTGGGCGGCAGCGCTGCAAACGCGCTGCGGTCGAGTCAAATTGTATTTTCTATCGTTCTATTAATTTACGCGCAGGCGGCCGGATCGCGAGGTATGGTAAAAACGAGACGAATGCGCCGGCCGATCGATGCGTCGACCTCTTGTTAATTTATAAATCGTAATTACCGGCGTCCGCGTATGCAATTACACAACACGCGGTAGTAAAATTCTATCGATGACACGTTTCTCTTCTTGTTAGACGTTAGATATGCGTATCGATGAATCACCGAGTATCGCGTATATTCGGTATTTATTTATAGGAGAGCGGTCAGCCGAACGAAAGTCAATTAATTGGTTCGCGGATGTTTTGAAATTAAATTACGCTGCCGTTTCACACTCGGCGAAATAACGAACGGTCAACTGTTGTACGTGTATCGTTACGTTGTTTCGCGGTAATTAATTGCACGTGATATGTCTTTTCGGAAACGACGATTCAGACAAAAAAAAGACAATGTTGTTATTCATAAGTAATTAATTCGACAACGTTTTTTCCGCGGTCTGCAACGGCATTGTATTCCGCGGGACACGAGAAGGGGAGGAAATCATCGGTCATTTCCAATCAGTATAATTAAATGTCGCAATCATGCACATCTGCGTACAAACGTAACGCAAAAAGGAAGTTAACCAGGCGTTTCTGATTGCTTTACGATCCTCGAGCATTAATGAAACTGCTATAATGATCGACAGACGCACTCTCGCTACTACAGTCTTCGTGCCGAGTAACCTCGAGACGAACGAACAAAATCACCTAACACGACGCATACGAATTTAACGATCGCTGTCCAATTGATTGCCGACGCGCGATTAATTCAACCGCAATTGTATCAATTATTAGAAATCACCATCGGTTACACAATTGCATCTATTTCGGCTATTACCACGGCTGCGAAGATCCTCCTTCGCGTTCTCTTTATCCGTGAACGCCGTGTAAGTGGATCAAACGTTTTTGAGCGACGATGCACGTTCGACCTCATATTTCTTGAAACGCGCAGCCTCTTGCTGTCGCGTTCCCGCGAAATTACGCCATTCTGTATCAAGATCCATCATTCACGTACAACCGTAACTCGCGAGGCGCGTGAATTTTACAGAGCCATAAATTTCCAAGATGCGGCCAGCTGCGCCTGGCTATCGGCAGAGGGAATACACGGAAGCATTAACGATCGTGACTGCCAGTACGGTGTCGTAAAAGTTTGTTTTTTTTTCTTAAAAAATGCTAGTCCATATCGCGTGTGCCAAATTCGACCTAATCGAATTTATTGTGCCGTTCGAGGCTCGCAATTTTTATTCGGTTTGGACGTTCAAACGGATGTTTAGAAATAAGTGGTCAATGTTCACGTGGTCAAGTATGTCTTCTCCGTCCATAGGATAAAAGAGGAAACTTGAAAATAGGATGAAACAACGCCGAAGGATTTTCGCTAGGCTGTCGCTCTGTATCTGTCACCGAGTAAACTGGAGCGACCAGATCGAATTGTTTCTATTTCATACGCCTCCGTACGGCTCAGCGACGCGTGAAAATGACCGCGATCCATCGATTTTTACAAACTTTTCCTGTCCTCGTTGTCGTCTTTACGATACCATGCGATTCAACGAATTTATCATGGTTTAACGATCCGCGGATTTCTCCTTCGAGTGTATCCCAGTAAATTGTTCGTAAGTGTACGAATTTTCCTCATAAACCTGAAATTGTCTGTCGCGCGACGAGTTCGTTTCAGGAAAGAAATTATCCAAAAGAGGAAACGTGTCGCGCGGGTTCGAGCCCGTTCGATAATTTATCAGCCGGATAAATACGCGCGTGCAGCTGAAACGCGATACGGGTACGGGGTTTGCGTAATGTAATATTCTGGCGTTTACATCCTGTCTGATCCTGTGTGTCGCGGAAAATTAGGTCGATCGGGTAAAATCGATCCGCGCCGCGCCGGGACCAGCGTGTGCAAGCTGCCGGTGGACGCGGCTGGCCGGCCGCCATTTTTCCGGTGCTGCGAGGAAGAACGAAGAACCGAGACTGGAAGAAAGAACAACTCGAAGAGCGAGAAGTACTCGAAGAAAGTACCGAGCACTCGAAGAACGAAGGACCGAGAAGGCCGGGCGACAGGAGGTTGGGAAAGGCTCGAGAAGAAGAAGAACGTCCTTGGATACGCCGAGGACATGGTAGTCTGCGAGTAACTCGTTAGATCCGGTGATTGAAGATTGGTCGGAGAACGGCACGGTAGTTATTACCGGGTTTAATAAGCGACGGTGCTTTCGCGAGATAGATGAAGCCTTCTTGCTTCACCTTAGCGCATGCCAGGAGGATATGGTTTAACGGAGAAGAAGAAGAAGAAGAAGCAGCAGCAGAAGCAGAAGGGAATGAAGAAGAACGGGATGGGAGGTAGCTGTCGCGTGTAGGTCGTGATGGTGGGTCCACGGAGAGAGATAGAGAGTGCCGGGGGAGGGGGACATAAAACGACGAACAACGGGAGTGGTTGGATTAAAGTTATCTTTAGCGAAGTAATTGGACGTAAACTGTCTTCTTGAATTAACGCCGAGAATTTTCGTCCGCCACCGTCGACGTACTTCGTTCGGATATTTCGAATTATCATCGCAACGACGGACTCGCTGCGATTTCGAATCGTTCGGGGAACCTCGTTCTCCCACGCACCAGTTGCTGCGAAGCGATTCGAATATAAATAATAACCCGGCGGTGTTCTTTCGCGATTGAATTAATCCTTTGGACAAAAAAAAAGAAGAGGATAGAAAGTGCTGTGCGGACCAGGGAAGACAAAAAGGAAAAACCCGAGGAAAAGAGGACGAAGGAGGAGTACCGGAGGAGGACGGTGGCTGGCTCTTTGGTGCACATGCACGAGTGCTTGAATAGCGGATGGCCGAAGCGCGTGCCGACCGGTTTGGCTTGCGCTCGCAGTTACCACTAACACTTAGGTAGTCTGAAATTTATCGATGCCGTGGCCTGGGCAACGTAGTACCGGGCGCATCCTTTCAGAGCATCGGCGCGGTGCGCGGCAGTGCTTGTCGCTTAATTCTCGTTTAGACGAGCTTCAATTAAGCGGCGATCCATCACGATGGGCTTATTCAGCGAGGTTTAGCAATCGTTCCCACTCGTTAACGACACTCGGGAAACCTCCCCTTTTAATTGACGCGCGTTTCAAATCTGCTAACTCGTGGAACTCGATCGTGTTCCTCTCCACCCCCTCCCTCTCTCTCTCTCGTCCCTCCACCCCGGAAGTTTTCAGCCGCGTGTTGTTTTACGACGCCATTTTCGTTACGGACAACATTGTGCTGAAAGTTCGCTGATGTAACAGCCATGAATGCATTTATGGATGTTGTTACACAGAGAGATCGATATCAGTCGGATTTAATGGCCATTTTATTCGCCGTTATATAAATTAGCTCTCTGATGTTTTTTTTTTCTTCATCTGTTAGATCGATTCCGAATGCAATTTATACGAATATCAATGCTTCTTGAAATCACAATCGTTATGCAAAATAAAAAGAAACGAGAGAAAATTAATACATAACGTTTACTAATACATAATGTTGATAATAATCACAAATTGGAAATTGATTATAATTACATGGTACAATTATGCACGAACGATAGAAAAAGATTAACACTTTTGCGTACAGTTAACGATCTAATGATTTAATGATCGCTACTCGACACCACAGTTTTAATTTTTAGTCGCTCGTCTCTGAAACGTGCGAAAGAGTTTCGCCGTGTACAGAAAAGATCGAACCGGGCGATATTACACGAATAAGTTTAATAATAACCACATTCGCGGTTTTCGATGTAACGGCGATGGTAGTTTAACAAGTTACACGACTATTACCTTACACGCGTAACCACCGTACTCAGGTGCCGGAGTTATTTTAACGGCTGGCTGGCTGGCTGGCTGTGTACGATAAAACAAATTACAACACCCGACCCTTAACTTCCAATGAATTGTTACAAGGTAATTAGATCTCGCGTGTGAAAACTGACTTCTCCGAAGGATACTCTTCGGCTCGAACACTGTTTTCGAGTTTCATTAAACTTTTCAATGTACCACGCTTCCCGTCGCCGCCGTGTTGTACTTCCTCGTATTCCAAAGTATACTTCATTATGTTAACGGCATCGCGTTTCGAACCATGAAGTTTCACTGTTATTAGCTGTACTGTGTAATATTAACCAAGTACCAAGGCGCAGTTATACTCAATTGATTCAAAGAACGAACTTTCAGTTCCGCGGACAGCTGAAACTCTCGACAATTTTTACAACAATGTCAGAACCCACATTGCGGGCATTTCGATGGTTTTCGGGTACGGATTATTGTTCCAATTTTAAAACATACGTTCCTCGGGGTGAAAATTCACCCGTCTACTATTTTCACATACTGTCAAATTATTAATCCTTTTATGCCTGTGTAGTAAGATGTATTTCTTTAAAACGTGACGTTACAAATGAAACACAATTTGTTGATTTAACGCGTGGAATAAAGGTGAATTATTCTAGTCTGTTTTATGCAATTATTTATGAGGAGCGTGTAATTGTTCAAAAAATTACTTCGTTAATTCGAACTAGAAAATTCCTCTAAAATTCAGTTTAAAATGAAATTGTTAGAAGAATTCCTCCAAGATTCTCATAGTAATTCTAAAATAAATTTAAACTCGAAAATCCCTCGAAAATTAAGTGGACTCGGTGCGTACGGCTAACAATTAAAGTGGACAGAAAAATACTAACTAATGTTTCCACGACTACCAGAACATTAGAACACGTGGATCATCAACCCAGATTATTACCTTGTGCGAGCAAGCGATCGAATTGCTTTAAAATTATTATAATTAAAATCATGCTGCGAATAAGCCTCGCGTCACAGTGCATACTTTCTAATCCCCGTCGCGTCGCATCTCGCGTGCCAGTGGTCGCCGTCGTTATCTCGATGTCCTTATCAATTAAAGACCAACCGGCTAACGGTATCTCGGACATTAGCTTCGTTTCGATAAGATCGTCGATTACCTGACAAGCGTCGTGTCCCATTCGTGGGGCAGCTTTACGCGTTCATCAGATTCACGCGATCCGCCCCCACGCCACTGCGCGCTCTCGCAAACCTACGACGTCCGATAACCTTAATCGCGCCAGGTTTATCAAACGGTCAGCACACTACCGGTGAATATTTATCCCTGTCGCGGCGAGCCTCGTATTTTTACCCGAAATCCGGCATATCCTAACTGTCCAGCTCGCCTACGGGATGTCCATTTTATTGGCGAATAAATTCCGCGCGGTCTTCTTCATTTTTCATCGACCACGCACAGCCTCCAACGCCACGCTGGCTGGTCCGCGCGTGCAGAAACCGGCCGCGATGGAAATCACGGGACCCGATGCCGTCGAGGAAACCTTACCCATCGGGATCCTGAACGTTATTTGATCGAGTCGTCCCTTCGACGATCGAGTTATCACTGACATCAATTTCCCGGTTGAAACTGCTCGAGAGATCAGCTGCGTGTGACCAGGGGACAAAGAATCGGCGTTAGATGATCGTTCGATTTAGACGATCGCGGATCGACGAATTACAGCTTCAGATTTTTAATATCTGTAGGCATATATTTTTTTGACTAAAATAACAACTTGAAAGAAAAAGTTGTACAAGATTTCGGCTTTTCATAATGAAAATACTGCACCAGCATTTTTTAGAGAACGATGCACTTTTCATCCTCGCGACGAGAATCAGAGGCAATGAAAAAAAGAAGTTCACCTTTCAACCTTGAGATTCAAGGGCGAAGTTAATTTCGCGCGGCAGGCAGTCAATTTTGTCGCGACAAGTTCTGCATACCCTGTGTACAAAAGGAAAGCAACTAAATATTTGCATGGACTTTGAAATCGTCCGAATTAGTCTGTCACTAGGCAACGCTGGATCGGCCACAGTTCCTGCATCAGCGATCGATGTCCGTGCGAATCCTCCTCCTCTTCCCAATTCAATGTGAAACAACAACGAAAAGCAACTCGAGCACAATGAAATTCCTCGGTGCGTGGCTATAGCATTCCAGAAATCCCACGGAGCGCGCGAAAAGGTTAATAGAAACTTTCTCGTTCGGAATCGATCCGCGATTCGCTGGGAGATCTTCATCGCCGGTTTTCCGCCGATCCCAATGATCGTGGTCCGCGTTCCGATCGCTGCGCCGCGCAGTGAACACGGTGTACACGGATCGACCAATAAACTGCGCTAATTATCACGCAATTGTACCGCCGCGGCACGCGGAGAGCCTCGACCGATCGAACACACGATCCCCGCACGAAGAAAACGCATTCCTCGACGCATGCCAACCCCCGCGATGAACTTTATCGCTCGAATCGGGCATAACTCTGTCGACGGAGGAGCGGGTTTCTCGCGTGCGCGCCTCGGCCGGCTCACAAAAGACCCGTGTGCTCCTAAACGCTTGTCGCGCGTTCGCTTTTATCGCCGAATAAATTCCTGTCGTTCGATTTTTCACCGGTGCGTTTCGACCGTTTAAGCGCCGAGAGAGTTTTCTCTCTTTCCATGCTACGCTACGTAAATCTCTCTCTCTCTCTCCCTCTCTCTCTCTGCGTCACTGTTGTTGTGCCTGGTGGCGATACGTCGCGACGAATCGGCTGTATACAGGGTACACAGGATATACCAGTAATCATGCCACAACCCTGAAGGGGGTGATTTCTAATGCGACCGTGCTGTTGCTGGAACGGATGTCCCCGCTTATGAAATCCTTGTGATCGATCCTTAAGTAGCGTTTGCTCAGATTTCATAGAATTTTATTTTTAATAAATTTGTAGGGGAATCTATTAGATAAAAATATCATAGAAATAGTTAATTTTATATAAATTAAATAGAATTAATTACGGTGGTAGGAGCTTCCGAAAACTCTGGAAAATTCTCCAAAAATTTGTCGAAACTACCTTCAAGTATACAGGGTGGGTGTTAGGTTCTGATGTTAATAGCTGTTTTCTAGGTGGACGCGTAACGAACCTTTTATGCGTCTTAAAAAAAGCTCAACACTTTCTCGATTAAAAAGAAAAAAACGCGAATGACCTTCACGCGTCCTCTACGCGTTCACCTGCAAAAGGAACTACGAATAATAATACTAAATCGAAGTGGTAGTATTTGGTGAGCCACACTGTGCAATTTAACCTCGAAGACTGGTTTCCTCGGGAGCATAGTACATTTGACATTAAAAAAATATTTTCTATAATTTAACCAGTTAGCTGAGAGGACCGATGGTCTACGGAAGGATTAGCCGGATCACCCAGTAGATAGAAAACGAACCTGCGAGCTGTTGCACGCGTGGTTACTTAGGCCGCCGGTCGATGCCGGCCAGGTATTCAGGTACGTAGCGGCCCACGTAACACACAGCCTGGCCAGAACGGGCTCGGAGAGTCGAGGAGGCACTCCCGACACGCACCAATGCATGTCTTGCTCCATTTCATCCTTGCCCATTCCCACTTACTCTCACCTACTTACCCTCCGAGACGGAAACTCTGACCGAGACGTGGCGCGCGTTCATACACGTCGCGCCGCGCCGTGCCGGCCGAGATAGGAATTTCATGGGGCGCAACGCGTCTGTTGCGACACACACGCGTGCTCCAACGATGCCTGACCAGGTGCGCGCGTTTTCCGAGCCGCCGCCGCTTTTGTTCCGCGAGAGATTTTCAGTCAGACCACGTGGACAGCTTCCACGGCGCGAGGGAACCGCCGGACTAATGCCACTTACAGCGCATTATCTACTGGCGATTGTTATTTGCGAAAGTCCGTGGTGCGGAATTTCAATCGCAACTCAATAATTACTGATAATTTCGATTCGTATTATAGTGGAAACGATTTTTAATTTTTCTGTTGATGAAATGTGAATGTTTTACTTAGATTGGCAATAACGCGTCTATCATTTTCAGTCAGACCACGTGGACAGCTTCCACGGCGCGAGGGAACCGCCGGACTAATGGCACTTACAGCGCATTATCTACTGGCGATTGTTATTTGCGAAAGTTCGTGCCGCGGAATTTCAATCGCAACTCAATAATTACTGATAATTTCGATTGGGATTCTAGTGGAAACGATTTTTAATTTTTCTGTTGATGAAATGTGAAAGTTTTTTAGCCATTTTGCAATGGTTTACTCAAAGAAACAAATTTGTTGAATATACAGAAACATTACAATGAGAACATTCTTGACAAGTGAGTGAACACTTCATAATGAACGTATCGAGTGACGTATCTACGGCTTCCGATATGTCGGCCAAGTTCTTCCACACGTGTCACCTATAATTAGTCGCCACGTCCATCGCTGCAAGAAGCTTCTTTCAGCTGTGCAAAGAGTTAATTGCTCCGAAAGTGATTTTTAGTTTAAGTAGATTCGATCTCGATCTGATAGTGAACGGCTTCCTGCAGCGGCAGGTGCTGCATGTTTCACCTGACAAAAATTATCCGCTAATTCCAACTAATTTTCTGTAAAACAGTTCTAAAGTATCTTCGTGTTCATGGAGCCTCGGTCAGGTGGATTCTCGTGGTGGAACATTTTTATTTGAATTATTCTAATCAATTTTTCGTCGCGATTAAAAAAAAAATTGCCAATTGCTCCATAAAGTGTGCAGAATGTAGTTTTACGGGTTATTGCCAATTTGCTACGCTCAGATCAGAATACGCGCGCGCGCATTGTGAACATACGAATGCAATTTAATTGATACTGCAGCTGCACATGCATTACGCAGTGAGGTCGTGTGTGGCTGGAGGTGGATCGAGATGATTATGTGACATGTACTGTAATTGCATATGAAATAATTAAATTATACAATTCGCTAAAAATTTTTTCACTACGACACGCTTTTCAATTACATTCATTTTAATCAACAAATTTAATTAACCGAAGTGGAAAAAGGCCGATTGTTGCGGAATCGATAATTAAAATGTTCTGTTATGTTAATTAGCAAAAGTACGGTTCTCGAACTGGCAGTTGATATACTCCTCTCTTTATACAGAAAGAACTGTTATTTCCGATCCACGCATTCCGTTTTCTTTTTTTTTCCCTCTAATTATATCGATTGGTAACGAGATGCTATAATAGATTGCTCTGGCGCGTCGTTTAGTATTCCGCGAATTCTTCTCCATCTCTGTTATAAAGTTACATCATCCGTTTCATAATTAACTGTGCTCGTATCCTTAATAGATCGATACGTAAAATAGAACGTTCTTTTTTGTACTTCATTCAGCTTTCCTCATACAGTTTTTCACGGAGTTTTAATTATTCCTTGGTTCGCATAAACTCCGAAATGCGAAATCGATCGTGCCAAAATGAAAAATCAGAAATCCCGCTTAATTATCGCGACGGCAGTCGATCTGTTCGAGATCGAGCCGAGTCGATAGATCGGTAGTGTCTATAGGCATACAGGGTTGCGGAGGGGGAGGGTGGGGACGTGCGTATCGTTGTCCCGATATCTCGGACAAGGCAAAATATTTACGGGAAAATTTCGCCGTGGGTGGCGCGGCTTCATGAATAATTTCGGTCCGCAGGAGACTCGTCAGCCGTCGGCTAGACGCCCGGGGCGCTCGGTTCTAATTACGGCAACTGCAGAGCTCGTCTGCGCCCCCGGCGATCCCTCGGGTCAGTTTCCAACCCCCCTCCCCCGTTTTCCTACCCCAGCACAATTTCCACAGAGTCCACATCCCTTCCACATCCGTTCTGAAATGCTAGCAGCGCTGCACGCCCCTGCCTTCGCCTCCTCTCCTCCCTCCTTTCCATCCCTGTCCTCCTTCTTCTGCTGCTATCTAGCGTACCCGTCGACCAGCAGAGCCGCTCTGCAACGCCCGGTAACCGGTTTCAAAAGTTTTCCACCATCTCTCCACCGGTGTCTGTTTTCCGATTTTCGGATCGGACCGGACCGCTCCCTATCGAGCTAGCTTGCAGATGTTATACCGAATGGAATGGATCTTCCGAAAAAATTTCTATGCACCCTCGTTAGCCGATCATCGATCCCACGTCGACGCTGCCTGCCGGCGCTGTTCCCGGGGATTCGAAGTCGCGGACGCTTGAATTTTTGTAATTTCCCGCAACCCTCGCGCGACCGAGCTTTCTCACAATTTACAATTCACGAGCTGCACTGATCGCTGTTTTAATTATCGGTCGTTTTAAGCGGTTTTTTTCGTTCTAGGCGAAACCTCGTTCGTCGCGTATCGACTCCCACCACGAATAGTTACAAGTTAGGACTTTGAATTTCAATAATTCCAAATGTTCCGTCGCGCAGAAACAGGAACATGTGGTTCTCGGTCGGACAATATTTATGGTCCATTCGTGACTAAAAATTTTCCCCGAAGATTTCCTAAATTAGGGTCATTCAGCGACCATTCTAGACATTGCCAGATTTTAGTTTTTCTGTATATCTTGAAGGACAATGTGCCATAGATTTGCCCCCGCGAACGACCACCCGCGACCGTCAAGGATAAGTTTATATTACCGAGACCCATCGTCGACCGGGTTAGGTAGAGCCCCACGCCTCCTTCCAAGGTCTCGCTCAGAGCTACAGGAAGGGGGCATACAAAGTGAAAAGGGCGCTGATTGGGAAATGCAACTTTCGGCAAGAACCAATCAGCGCATTCTCTTCCTCATCGCGTTAGTCCTCGGGTAGACAAAACAACGCACGGGTCTTGTCTCACCACTCTTTAATACGGGTTTTGCATATTAGTCTTTGCATTCAGTATTTCTTGTCCATCCATCAGGACATTCGCGCTAAACTCTGCGTCGCTTAATTCAATATCCCTCGCGTGCGCTAGCGTTTAAGGCAGAACCTGCTAGATCAGCCTTACTGATGAGTCCCCTAGCAGGTCCGGGACGAAACGCTTTCTTAGCGTCATTATCTGTCAAATCGATCAATCGTTGTTGTACAGAATCGCTCTAGTCACTGAATCGGCTGCCCAATATTAATTTGGCGGGCAACATTCGAACATTCGCGACACGCGCGGTCGCGAACGAAACACCGAAAATTGATCTCTTCGCGTGTACACTCAGAAACAGTTTTCGTTCGGCGAAGCAACGTTCGCCGTCGTCAAACTTTTTCGTTTTCGAAGCGCAGCAACAACGTGCGGAATGAAGGGTAATCGGTCGATGCGGGGGAACAGGGTGACGCGGGTTATAACGCGATAGGGACTTGACAGACACCCTGTATTCGTCTGGTCTGGCATGCAAGGCGGACAATAGCGACGGCGAGCGGGGTTAGGATCAATGGGCTCATCGATCGTGAATCCAGAGGCGGATCGCCGGAATACGCGTGCACGTAAGAAGTGAAAGGCGGAATCGAGGGGATCTAGGCTTTGTGCCGCGAACGCTCCGCGAATCGTTGCGAACGGAAGTCGCGTCATTTCCCATCGCCGACTGCTAATTACAGATCGGGATCCTGTCGCTACGATCATCCGGCAGATGTTTCGCTGTCATTCTGACAGGATGACGCTGGATCGGCCGCGAATGGAAAACCTCACTTCGCAAAATTGCTAACATTCACTCGCTCAATTTGATGTATTTATGATAAAATTCTAGGAGACGAATATAAATTTTTCTCGAATAATTCTCATGTAGCTTCCTCGCCAGTGTTTCGCACAACGAGCGAGGCTCTACTGTACAAGAGTATCTATTATACAGGGTGTCCCGAAAAATGCTATGCTTCCTCGAGGGGAGATCATTTGCGAAAATGTCCTCCGCGGTTTAGTTTTCGAGTTATTAACGCAAAACCAATCACGGTTACCGCGCGGGGCCTCTGCTCCCATTGGTCCCTGCTTTTCAGCTGACTCCTTGACGAAGCTACGGAGAACATTTTCGCAGAGGATAGAGTTACTTTAAGTAACCTCAACCTCCCTGTACATTGAACTGGAAATTACTTGTCAGTATCCATCTGGAACGAATAAATAACAATTAGAGACAACTTATTCGCGTCGTAACCGGCCTGCTCGAGTGGTCTTGTCAGCATTAGCTAATCTCGGGGATCTCCGAAGTTATCACCGCGATAATCGTTAGATTAGAATTAGCGTTCGGCGCGTTTCCACCCGAAGTTTACACATCCTCAAGTCCGCTGGTAACGTTTGAGTCAGGCCTACAATTACTATCAAAAACCAGTCCGGCGAACTCTTCCCCGTCGAGACGCGGCGTCGCGCCAACCGGATTTTCTCCGATGGAAACGACGTTCGTCACGCGGATCCAGCGCAGGAAATTAATCGGCCGGAACGCCGGAAAAAATCGCTTGAATTTAAATTGCGTTTCCTGGTCACGGCGAAACTAATGGTCGAAAGGGACAAGCCGCGGAAACCTCTTCGATCCTCGCGCGCACCGGAACGTAAATCTTGTTCCTAGTTTCGTCATTTTCTGCGAGAAGGACTCGAGAAGAACCGCGCGAGTGGGCTTCCATCGCGGACCGTTACACCTCCACGTCGCGGATGCCCGTGTCCCAGGTGACAGGCTAATAATTATTTCAGGTACTACGGCGTGTGTTAACGAACTGGAATGATCGGGAGGGGGGGCTCCGTGGATCGTGTCGATCTTTCGGCGTCCCGGTGGTGTCTTGTGATACGCTTCGATCGTTCCCCCCCGTAACTCAGGGGAACGGACTCACGCGAGAAAATTTAAGAGCCTCGTAACTAAATATCGCGACCATCACGGAACACTGTCATCGAGCATCACGGCCCGGGAATATATTCTCGATAAATACGTTACACGGTCGACCGTGTCGCTAACAAGCTTCGTAGTTTCGATATTTTATACCCTTTGGGAATATTTGAAAAAGCGCGTAGGCTTTCTTCCGCCGGAAATTTACAGGGTGTCCCAAAATTCCGTCAACTCCAAATCGGAGGTTCCTCGGGCGATTCGAAGCATTCGCGCATTCGTTCGGGAGTTATCAACGAAAAACACGGATCAGAGCGTCGCGGTTGGACGAGCTAGAGTCTGATTGGTCCGTGTTTTTCGGCAATAAAATTTTTTACTCTTGCAAAGGAAAATGTGGCTTCGAATCACCTCGGGAACCTCCCATTTCCGGGAGTTGAAGGAGTTTCGGGACACCCTTTTGAATATATTTCAATGATCTTCATTGAACGCGTCCTCCCGAGGGTAGCGTGCAGTGTTTCCCGGTGACCGACCAAGTGAAATCTGAGATTTATATCGTTTCGATCCCTCCGCAAGGTCGTAAAGGCGGCGTTATATGGGCGTCCGAGGAAATCCGGACGGGAGCCGAGGATTTATTCGTCCTATGCTCGGGCTCGACAAGTATTGCGTGTCGGGAAGAATGCTGCACCATAATTTCAGAATTAAAATGTCCCCGGCGACTTCTCGGAAAACTGGCATTCAATATTTGTCAAGCGAAGACGACGTCGTCTAGCGGAGAGGAATGAAATTATGAGCCACTGCTCGGAGACATTTACTGTCCGTAGACTGTCTCGCGGAAAGAATTACTGGTCGCGCGCGGAATTAATGTACAGGCAAAGACGAATTGACAATGCGGAATGTGATCCTACCCGTGATCAAGACTTCAATCTTAGGTGCCCAGCGATTTCGATCTTCCGTGACGCGAATGTTAGCTGTACGATGACTTTCAACTGGTACAGTTCGATCGAATAAAACGATTTGCGTGTATAGTGGGCGAGGAATTTGTTGTTAGAAAAATGTTTCTAAGGGAATAATAAATTGTGAGACAGCTGCAACGGAAGGAATACGTGTGGGTAAAATATACCTCGAACTCGTGTTACTTTTAGCCTGAAGTACGCATGATTTTCAGATAATAAGATAATGATGATGATAAAACAGAATTACATTTAATTTCAGTTTCTTTGAATCGAGTGATGAAACATGAATTTGCCTGAGTATCAAATGACTCGTATGATCAAATAATTGACTGAAACGATTCAAATATTAACTACAATAGTAGCTGAAAGTATACTAAAATAACTGAAATTGTTAAGCAATAAAAATGACCGTCCGTGGAACGTCATCTCGCGTTAGTCAGACGCCGTTGATTCTCGAAAGCGGATTCCGTGTGTCTGGGTATTATATGTCACCGCGTGCAACAGGAGAAGCATAATTGATCATGACCATTATTCGATGACGTCGGAATGCAGCCTCGTATTGAGCAATATCATTGTCTTCGAGTTTCTGCGAACGCGCGAGGCAATCGAGGGCGGCCACAAATAATCGCGTATCGATTATGCTCTTTTCCCGTGATCGAGACCATCGACGCGTCCCCGCTGACGCTCTTGTCGTTGGTTCGTTCGATCCTCGCTCGATAGATTTATTCAATGCTCCGCAAAAATTGTCAAAAAAGCAGAGAAACGTTTTCGTTTTAAACTAAAAGCTTTATTCATGTAAAACTCGGCGAACCTGGCGATCGCACGTATCACTGGAAACTGCTAGACGGTGTTTCGATCGTTACTGTCTCTTTCCTCGAGCACCGATGTATTTTAAACTTGAAATGGTAATCGAATGAGCGAAACACAGCAGAGTAAAAATTCAACGTTCCTACAAACGCAGAATCTGTGGTCATAAAGCAAATAATGGCGATTGTACACGGAATATACATAATAAGCGTAGCGGCTCGCCGTTGTAATAAGCTCTCGTTGCTCGGTTAATGTAAATTCGCGATTCTTTGCAACCGGCATTTACGTCCCAACCTGTTATTACCAGGAACATTTGAAATACTGACGACTGTCGAGTTAATTAGAAAGTATTTCGTTTTCATTTCCATTCCGCGGGTATTGATCCGTCACGCGATATTTCGACCTCGAATTTGACGAAAGCAAACGCGTACTTCGAGATCCTTTTTCCGTAAAACTGGATACGTGCATGCGATTCAAATTCCGATTTATTTTGTAACGTGGTAAATTCAATTTTTTCTATAAATACAGAAAACTTTGCGACAGGAACTAAATGTTGCATCGAAGGAAAAACCAGTGAATTATCGAAGCGCGTGGTCCGCATAAGCTTTTGTGCTTCTGCTCATCGACTAAGCTGACACCCATTTTGTGGCAGAAAACTCGAGAGGCTACGTGTTGCGGTTAGCGTAGCGATCTTCGCTGGGACCGGAAGTAGTTTCACGAGGCGGGATCCACGGATTATATTAAAATCGAGGAATTTTCGAGCCGTGAAAGCTGCGCGTTGCATAAAATTTCGCTAAAATCGCGATTATCCCGGCTAAACGAGCTGGTGGCCGACGAGGAGAGTGGCATACCACGTGTTATCTGCTGGCTCTTGCGTCTAGCCACGATAAATTGTTCGCCGGTCTGTTAATTACCGAGCGATCGCGCGAAGTAAAACGACTGATTAGATAAATCATTGGGGGAATGATCGTTCTTGAGGCTCTCCTCTAATTGCTTCCCCTACGCGAGTCGGTGCTTGGAAGTTCGCACAGCCTTCTTTGCGAATATCCGGTTCGAGCGACGGTAAATCCGCTGGAACCTGTACAGTTTTCGAATTTACACGAAATGTCGGATTACGGTGTAAAAGAAAATTAGAAACCTTCGTAGAAATTCTCTTAAATATTCTCCTCTTGTACGCTCCATGATTATGGTAATGTTTGCCCGTTAAATGGACCAGAATAAAACTGCAGACCGCTGGTTAGGTATCGCCTGACCCAATTCTTCGCGTTAATTACTCGCCATTTGCATTTCTAGACGGTGAAAACTTTCAAAAATTTTCAACGCGTGGTATTTCTTAATGCCAACTATTTTTAGTTTATAACGAGGACTTTAAATTGGGTTGAGATCGTTGATGCGTGCGTCAGTGTAATCCTTAATTAGATTAAACGTGTTCGTGGTCTTTCGCTCCGGATTTTAAGCGGAGCAAGGAAGTAAGAATTTTTTCCGGCTCATTTCTCCAGAATAATTAAACCTCGACGGTGTTTGCGCAAAATCAACATTTTCTGATTGCGTAGAAATGCCGATGATTTTTCTACGTGGATCGCGTAACAGTGTCTTGCAATTATTTCGATGTTTCCGCTGTTTTGCAAACTCGCAGTCTAATCGCGACAGTTCCGGACAGAACAAACTGTGTACAATTATTCAAATTCGTATTTCCATAGTCTAACTGAGAAAACGAACTTTCCTGTCCACAATTCCACGCGGCTAACCAGCGAAATAGCGCAGCATCTTTTATTCTCCAAAACTATTTGCATAATATCGTTCGTTTCGTATCTATTAAAACGAAATTCACTTTTTGTTTCTCTGACACGCAATAACATAGCCTCTCGCAAACTTTCGCGACGTTTCGGGCGGAACTGATCGCGAACACCTAGCGAAACAAAACATACGTCGAAAGAACAACGAACACAAAGGAAATGCTTGCATCCGAATTCATTCGCCCGGTACTGTAGCCCTTTAATCCTGGGCAACTAACAATAAACTATCACGTATCCACCACACCGAACATCCTCCAGCTATTAAAAAAAAAACCGCAGAAATGAAATGCAACATACTTGATATTTTTATTATCACGTTACTGTCTGGGCTCCATGATTTCATTTTAAGAAAAACGCATAGATTTTCACAAAATATTTAGTAGATATAGTACCAAAATAGATTTACAGTAAAAAGAAAACAAAACACTACGAGATATCTCGTAGCTGGCAGTTTTGCTAGAGACGCTTCGCTTGCTGCGAGATATCTCGTACGTTGGCAGTGAATGGATTGAACAGCGACCTCAGAAATTCCCCAAAATCGAAGCAATCTGTTCAGGAAAACAAAAATTGACAATTTCAGATATACGACAGTCCTTCAACTTTGCAAAAATGAACAGTGGCGCAGGGCGACAGTTTATAAAACTCGACGGGGCCTGGGACAACGATATTCTAAAGAATTTTTACGAAAATTCTCCAGGGTTGAAAATGTGTGCGCGAAGAGTATGGCAAAAATGATGGTGGTGAGGAAGAAATAATTGAAAATGATCCGAAGAAGTATTTACGTCCCGGATGTGCAGGAAAGGGGAGATGCGGTCGCTCACCGTTTCTGACACGTGGGCTCCAGGTTGACGGTTGTTTTGGTGTCCACGGTTCTCGATATCGAATCCCCCGACCGATCGCCAGGAAACAGAGCACAGCTCGGCACGAGCCACCGTGGTTCATTCGCGGATAAAAAAAGAGAATTCGTTTGTTTGTCGGAGGTCTCGCGCACAGGTGTCCACGTGGTCACCGTTCACGTGTCTTCTTACGAGAGGTGGAAAGAGCGCGAGCCGCGCGCCACCGCAGCCTTAATGGGACTGAAGTGTCTTCTCCGGTGTCAGAGCGTTCGCAGTTTGCGCTGCCAGCTACCACCACCACCGACCTCCTCCTCTGCCTACGATCACCACACCACCGCCGGCTCTTCCACCACCACCACCACTGCAAAACCGAACCTCGACGCCGTCGTCCTTCTCCCCTCTACCAATGCCACCTTCCCGGTCTGACAGCTCGCGGCGTTTTGGTAAGCGCCCTGAGCTTGCAATCCTCTTCGCCCAGCCCTCGAGGTCACCCCTCTGCTGTGTGTCAACTGGCTTCGATCCCCCTTCCGATGCCCCCCGGCCAGTTTGATTCGCGTTTATCATTGCCCTCCTCGTCATCGTTATCATTATTATTATCAGTCGCTCTTTCTTTTTTCCTTGTCAACCCCTTGCCCTACAATATGTAATAAATATGTGTGGTATTTACCCTTAGCACTCGAGTGACGACTCAGAGGCGCCGCTAAAAATTGTTGTACCATTACTCAAAATATTATTTACATTATTACATAAATTCGTATCTAATTTAGTATTTTACGAGTTACTATATCGATTTCATATCCTTAAAATGAAGAAAAACAATGTAGAATGGAATTATTCTAGGTCGGAAGAAATGTTTAATTTTTCAGTTAAAATATCACCGAGTGCAAAGGGTTAATTTCCTTTAAACCGAAACAAAATTCTCACGGGGTTCTCGTGTAACGACAGGAAACAAGTGATTTTTGAAAATTTTTCGTCAACGAGCAAGTTCCACCCCCGACGTAGATCCACCCCTAGGACGGATGACCACTACATTTGATGCACCCTTTGCCCCGACACTGCGATTCACTTATCTCCCTCCACCATGCCTCGCGCCCCACTGTTTCCGCGGAGGGTATGTCGAATAAAAACACGCAGGTAGGAAATTAGCGTCCCGATTACTTTTTGCGTGGCTCGCACGCAGTTTCGATATCGCTCGTCTAGCTAGAGTCCCGTCGAGAGCTAGATCGCCGTGCAACTTTGTTGAAATGCAAATGAAATTTAATCAACGATACAACTTCATCGTTGCCCCGCCCCGAGGTATATCGCGGCCTACCCGATTCGATCCCTTAATCCGATGTCTAGCTTCTTTAATTTAGATTATCACGTTCGTCATCCTCTTCCTCTTTCTCTTGCCGTTGCACGCCGCCATCGTCCCGCGGGGCTTTTGATAAGCGCCCGGAGCGTCCTTCGGGTTTCTCGGGTGTACAGCCTAGATCTTCATCGGCGTGTACGCGTCGTTCATGCTCCTTTTTCATCTGGCATCCCCCCCTACCCCCGCCCTTCCTCCATTACGTCGGGCTTTCAGATCGCGCCTCGCTATTTGCCCTTCGATGACCCTAATAGCCGATGCACCGGAATTTTTTTTCTGGAGATCCGCTCTCGATGCTCCCTCCTCCACTCTCCATTCTTCTTTTTCCCCCGTTCGCGTTATTTGCACACTCAAAAATGAAAAAAAAGAACGACGAACCATTAAACGTCCCGTTAACCTCTTAGCTGTCGGCTTTTAAAGTGGGTCGAACAATTTTTTAATTGTTTTGGCGGCCACGCCGATGATCGCTGGACTGTGCGTCTTCGTGCAAAATGGAAAATTAGAAATTTGCTGCTCCGTCGATTTATTCTCAAATATTATAAAATCACTAGTGAATTTTTCTGTTTTTCACGGTAAGCTAAACGTAAAGGATGTACGGTAGAACCTCGTTTCACGGAAACACGGAGGTGCACGTATCTTCGGTGCAAGTAGCGAGGCACTACCGCACATCGGGAACTCGGAGACCGGAGGCTAGCAGTCCGAGAAAGAGTTCGCCGGGAATGGAAGAAAAACAGAGGGGAGAATATAATCCTTGCTCTGGCGTTAAGGGCTTTAATTCCCGATTCGGTTCGGCTCGGCTCGGCTCGGCTCGGTTCGGCTCGGCACGGCGCGCACCTGGAGCTTTTCCAAACAGTGTCTGCACGTCGTGGCGAGTCTTCTCTTCGTCCTCGTAAAGTTACAGTTGGTACTTCGCCGATACGATTGGCCATCGGCCATCGAGAATAATGGGGCAGTTGGCGAGGGCCGATATAAAGGGAACCAAGCCTCGGCTCTCGGCTCCGGTGTCTGTCGTATTCGAGTTGCCCGGGGCTAAAACGGCCACGGCCGACAACATCGTTCCAGAATGCCCAAGGCACTTCCAAACCCACCGGACGATGCTGCTCGCATACGTAAACGCTAACTTCGTCAGGGACAAAGTGACGCTCGTGTATGTTCGGCCCCGTGTGGTCCGGTGCTCCAGGAGGTACGAACACCAGGCGGAGAGGGGGTTACTTTGCCATTTCGAGGCTCATTCGAAATGTTCTCTGATCAACGTCCCCTTCTCCCTCCCCTCCCCTCCCCTCCCGCCACGGTTTTTGTCGTCGGCTTTTTGCGGCCATCCGCGGCCCTGATTATCCAGTCAACCAAGCGTCTTCCCGGCCAAGTCCACGATCAAATTGAACGAATGCATTAAGCAACGGGGCAACACACGGCCGACCGATCCGCCATACTCTCGTCGACGACAGCTCATTCAACGTTCAAATCTGACCGGACACCGATCCGACTCCGCTCGGCGACATGCTAATTCCCGCGACGCTAACTTTAGACACCTTTTTCCTTTTTTTTTTGTCGGGATTCGGACGCGGTAATTGGTCGGATTTATTTATTGTTCGCGAGCGACCAGCGTCTTCGGGCCGAACGTCAAGGACGAGCGTCACCCCGGGAAATGTCAAGTGTGGGAGAGGTGATGGGAAACGCAATATAATATAATAAACGCAATGGGAATATATTGTTCATTAAAAATTAATAGTAATTCTCACGATCGTTGAGAAGCGTCATTTTTTAATTTTGTACTGTTTGTGTTTTCGAAGCTTTGAGTTGTTTAAAAAGATTGTTCAGTTGTAAAAGAAGAGCGTTTGTTTTTTTAAATCTTGGATAACGCTTCCCGATGGAAGTCCATGTATTTTCGAAAGGTGAAATGTAACGTTCGCGAAACGGCGTTGTAAAAATACTCGTAGCGATTGGACGGCAACTAATTAGCTTGAGAAGAAGGTCCGTCCTAATCAGATTTCTCCTCGTTACTCCGGTTGAGTCACACAGTGATCCGCGGCGAATAGTTCGAAGTAGATCTGGCACACTGGAAACAGACGCAACCGTCCAGCATGTGTCCAATTTTACGAACCGTGACACGCTCATCGAAAGATCGTCGTCTCTCACGGGTGTTGGTTCGACACGGTTTCGCTTCATTGATTGATCGCCACGCTTGTAAAAACATACAAACAGCATCAACCAAATGAACCGGACGAATAAAGATATTTCTTAGCGAATGCGAGAACATCAGTATACACGAAACTGTCGAATTAACTTATGTACGAGATTAGACTGTGCTTATGGAATTTTCAATTTTTTTTTTAGACAAATTTTAAGAAAGCGAAGTCAAATAATATCTTATTTCGAATGGTAGTAATTCTTATGGAAATTAAAAACTTTCGATTACAAGACATTGCATTTGAAGAAAAATTAAATTACTTCCTCTTGTAAAAAGATCAAAATTACAATGTCACGTACTGACTTTCCTCATACATGCAGAAAATCCACAGTAACAACTAGACTGCGGATTTTATGCATTTGTCACAAAAATGTATTATAATTGTTACTGTCACGAAGAAATTTTTATATCACTCCTGCGTCTTCTAATTGACAAAGAAAATTTTTATTTTGCATAAACATCCGCAGTTTAGCAATAACCTTTGCAGAACAGTTCGACAACGATCGATTGGTAGCTCAGTTTCACGATAAATCCGAATGCAGATTGAATAAAAAACAAAAAGAGAAAAGAACGAAGACACTTGCGGTCCGAGTAAGTGCATCGTGCTTTCGCTGCTCGCGCTATCTTTTAATGGACACGGACGAACGTCTAATCGACAGTTTCGTCGACGGTTTAATGGAATCGAGAAAATCCGAGAAGAATTTATCGAACACTTCGGAACTCTGTTTCTCGTTTCGATAGACTGTGTTCACGCGCGCCCGTGTGTCGCTTCTCGGAAACTGTTATCTAATAGATCTAGCACATGAAAGTCAAACCTTTGGAAAATATAGAAAGCCGTTTGCCTATCATCAAAATTGCATTAAACGGCACTACCATTGTCATTGCAGACCGTAAAAAACACAATTATCAAATTTCTTCGTATTTTCTTCGAGAATCCTCCCGAGTAGTGAAACTGGTCGCTCGAAATTCTCCGGAAGAATCGGCGTTACACGCGCGAAGCACGTAGTGGAAAGCTTCGACGAATCGATTTGCAATTTGATGGTAGCCGCCGCCGCCGACGACGACGACGACGACGACGACGAGGACGGTTTCGCGAAAACGAAGAAAAGAGAGTCCCCGCCGAGCGGCCGGGCACGGAGACAGTCGCCGAAGGTCGCCGGACAGCGGCTCCTGCGCATACATACACGCGATCCGGCGCTTATGCAAACGGCGTTTTCTAGAGACCTCAATCTGGCTCCGAGTCCTTTTAGAATCGTCTCGTGTCTCGAGCATAATTAATCGGCGCGTCCGCGCGACCGGCATCTCGGATCGTTTAACGAACGCGTAACATCCGACGGTGTGGGATGTTCCTCGCGTATTGGACGAGCACGGAGAAGAGGAGGAGGAGGAGGAGGAGGAGGACGACGACGACGAAAGGAAGGAAGGAAGGAAGCGAAGGAACGAGGAGAGGACACCGAGAAAGAGTAGGAAGGTAGGAAGGCATAATGGTGGTCACATGCCCGGAGGCTTTCTCGCTTGGTCCGCGGCGAACAGCAAGAAAAGAGAGGAGGACAGTGGCCGGCTCCGAGCGCTGAACGAAGACGAAAATAATGTGATGTTTTTGTATCATACGATATACAGACTGCCGCGGCATGGCGGACCCGGTATATGCCCGGGGGCGTCCAGCAGGATGTAACGAGGAGAGTCCAAGTGTTGCCCGTGGGTCCACATATTTTAGGGAGAAGACTTTCTCCCTCCTCCCCTTTGCCCTCTGGTTTGGCCCTACGTGTCTTTGAAACGGGTCGTGTCGTGCCCAAGGCGAGAGCCTCGGCTTGCTCGGCTTCTCTGTCTCTCTCTCTCTCTCTCCTTCCTGCTATCTTCGATCCCCCTCTTTTTTTCATCCTACGCCGCTCTTTCTTTCTTTCGGTGTCCTCTCCTGTGGGCGAAAAGCTTTATCGCGCGAATCGCAGCCGATTCGCGAGCGATCGACGCGTTCGCGGACGGTGCGGTTCAGAGTGTGCCGTATCCCAAAAAATCAGAGTCTCCATTAAAATGTCGTCTGAACTCCGCTTTATTGCACGGTAAAAGGTTCGTTAAAATTTTCCCGAAAGCACACAGGTTCGCCATCGCCACTAGGCAGTGGGTAGATCATCGAACGTTACGAGCCTGGAGATTGCGAAGTCGAAGTCCGCCGAAACCGATACTTTATCCGCGATGAAACGCGACGGCTATGCTGATTACGGCGTGTTGTCCGGGTAAAAAGATAAGGAAAAAGAGAAGCGTAATTGATGATCCACTCGTAGGTGAAACTCTTTGTTCTCGCTGAGGAGTTTCGCGTTTGTTACGCGGTGCCAGTGTACATTACCGCTTCTATTCTCGCCGCTAATTGCAAATTGCCGAGTGTCACAGCGTTTCCTCTCTCTGAATGCCGCGTAATGATCGTCATTATTCTCCGTATGAAGTTGCCCGATCTCTGAACCCTGCTCCCAGCTCTTCCCCCGGACTTGAGAAAGAGAGTTTAATGCTGCGCCGGAGTCCCGAGACGTAATTAAACGGACAGCGATATATGTCGCGTGAAAGTCACGCGGGGAACCGTGCACAATATGGTAGACGTACCGTGAACCGCGGAACGCGCCGCTCGTTTGGCTAACGAATTATTGTTGCTGCCGCGCTCAAAAACGAAAGCTACGGCGTCGTTCGTACGCGAAATGTAGTCGCGCGTTTTTAGTGGGGGACACCTCCCCGCTCTGTCTTCCCCCACGCCGTGGCACGGTCATGTGACGAGTTTCGTCGTGCATGCGTCACGGTGTCACGTGACTAATCCGGTACCGGCAGAGAGGGGGCAATCTCTTTCCCCTCGACTCGAGCCAATTCCCCTCATATGGCGCCCTCTTTTCGTGGACGAATGAACACATCGTGGATCCTTCTAGTTAGACAGCGGATGTTTATGCATTTATTGCAAAATGAGTAGGTGTAATTTTAAACGGTGAAGACATTAGAAGAATTTAAAAATACTGTTATATTATTTGCAACCTATTAAACATATTAAGAAGGAAAATAAATTTCTATTTCGCTCCAGTTTGTTGCAAATCAGGTAGAAAATTTTTATTCTGCATAAAGATCCGCTGTCTATTTATAGTGTTTATAATATTTATATTATTCTATATTCTAGAAAGACTGTATGTAGTAGAAGTACCACGCGTGTCCGATTTAACGTTCCATGGTATCAAACGCGAATGAATTCAATAATCACCGGTGTATTAAAAAAAATTATTTTTTTCCCCCGCCAAGCCAATTCCTTCGTTTCGCTAGTTCGCTCGTCTTTCCGCGGATTCTCGAGCGCCCCGGACTCCCGAGAATCGCCGTCGCGTCAACGGCGTCGGGAGTACGGTGAAAAGAATATGCGACAACGAGGAATTACTACGGGAGAATAATTTTCACGGTTCGAGGAGGCTCGGGATCGCAGGATGCGCGGCTACCCTCTTCCTCTTCTGGTCTCCTGGTCTCGTATGTAACGCGCGGCGCTGCACATGCACCGTTGTACGCGCATGTATGCCACCGTCGACGTCGTCGTCGTCGTCGGCATCGGAGCGGCACGGCGGGAAAGGAAGGGAGGTAACTCGAACGAACGAACGAACGGTCTTTCTCTTCGCTGGTTACGTGACCTCTTGTGGGTGTATGTTTAACCTTTTCGATGGCAGTCGGCAAAGAGAAGACTATGGCCGGCGGCCCTCCACCTCCACCAGCATCGCCCGCCACCACCACCAGCACCTCCAACTCTTCCACCTTCCACCTCCACCGTTAGCCACCCCCTCGGCCCCCTCGGCCACCCTCGGCCCCGACGATCACCCACGCAAGCGAATGTAAATTACCGGAGGCTGTGAATCATTTTGAGAAGATTCCAGACAGCCCCCGGGCACCTTCTCTTCGTCTGCGATCTCCTCGGCTTTTTCTCTCTCTCTCTTTCTCTCTCTCTTTCTCTTTGGCCCCCACCGCCCCCCCCCCCCCTCGCCGCGCTTTCTTCCTCTTTCTTCTAGGCCGATTGTCCTCCTTCCGCCCGGCCGAGGATCCCTTCGTCCTTCTTTCGCTCTCCCGTCGGACGCTTACGTAAGCCGAGAGAACGCTCCCTGAGAAAGGCAGGCGGCTCCCATAGAGATGGCCGTGGGATGTGCTCTGGGCCTTAACTCCCACCTAGCGCGAACGGGCCCCGCCAATAACGTTTATTAAGCGCCCGAAGGGGTCCTTCTGCCTTCTTCACGAAACACAGCGGCCGGATCGCGAGCGAGCGAGGAAAATCGCGGACCTACCTCGCCGCGCCGATCGGAGACCTCCGATGATTATGGCACGAGTATTAAAAACGCCCAGGGTGCTCGGATATCGTCATCCTGATTGTATACTTTCGGCTCGTGGAAGACAATTTTTTGGTATACACGTGGGAAACGAAGCCAAATTAATTGCAATTAACGCTAAACGTATCACTGCCGGTCAATGGACCGGTTTTATATTTTTCATTTTAGAAATAATGAATTTGCTTACATGGAAATTGATTCCATTAAATTTTTTACTAAGTATATATTCAGATAAAAATTGCACGAAATCTAAATAAACAGAGCGTTGTTATTTTTATAAGCTAAAACATTTGAATCGTTAAGATTTAATCGTTACGTCAGCAACTAACGTTTTCTACGACGTCAAATTTATTTAATTAATTTACTGTTATCCAAGTAAGCGGAGATTCATAATTTATCTTCCAACGTGGATATAAAAAAGGTCTCTCCAGAAGGGAAAAACTTTGATCCATTTTATGCATCCCTCGGAACCTCGTAACTTTACCTTTTTCAACCGTTTTACGCTGAAGATAATAATATGCGCGTAAATCAACGCGATAATATCAGGTGACCCATTTTGTATAATAAGAAGTAGCTCTTCCATAGTAACTACACATGTATATACCGTAACTTTAATCCCACTGCGCTTTTCGAGTCTGTTTCGACCCACCCGTCGGTTCTCATTGTGGTGTTATTTCTCATCAAATCGAATCCCCACTTTTTCCAAAGTCGTTCAAACAGCTAGTTATTTTTCTGTGCGAAATTTTTGCAGAAGAAAAGTCACAGAAAATACTCGATTGGTCATTAGCGTGAGAAATAGTATGTAGTATTAATCGTAAATGGACACGTGGCATACGGATCGTTAAAGTTCGAGCGTCGCAACCGGTTTATGACAGAACTGTCTACGACTGGGCCACCTCCCTCGCCATAGACTCCTGCGCATCCTTGCTAATAGAGCGGTAGCGCAGCGGCAGTAGCATAACAGAGATAGAAGGAGGATAAGGGACCTCGATGACTCGCGCAATTGCTACAGACGCCATTTACTTCCAATCGAACTACTTCATGGATTTAAATACTTTCGCACTTAGATTTTATTTCCCTGAAAATATCGCGATTCAGAGAATATGTACGGTGTAATTTTACTGAAACAGGCGAGTCTGATCCTAGTCGTACTCGGAGCGAAAATCTGAAAACGTGTCGATAACATGAAATCGTGTGAAATCTCGTAAAAATTCATGGCTGTCTATTTTTTATCTTAAATATTGGCGAAAACTGACGTATTTGAGTATCCCCTTAAAAAATTGTAAAAATTGTAAAAACCGTGTTGTAAAATTTCATAGGAGCCTATTTTTTAAATCTTAAACATTGCCCAAAATTGACGTCTTTACGTATCACCTTAAAAAAATGGTAAAATTGTAAAAACCGTGTTAAAAAATCATGTAAAATCTTGTAAAATTTCATGGCAGCCAATTTTTTAAATCTTAAACATTATCCAAAATTGAGGTCTTCGAGTGTCCCTTTAAAAAAATTGCTAGTTTGCGAACGAGGACGAGCGGCGGACGAGAGGTCCTCCAGTGTTCCAGATGGCCTTTCCGTGAACGCAAGCGTTATCGTGCACCGAGAGGATTGCTCAACTGTCGAAGTAAGGCGCCGCCGCCGTCGCGAGCGTGGAATCTATATGCAAAGATTCGAGACACGCCATGAGAAGGGAATGATAATGACCTGTCAAGCCGATCATGATTATGCCATTATGGTAGAAGAGAATAATCGTGCTCGATTCTCGAGTTACGGGAGCTCGTGAGGCGCGTGTTCCAAGACAAAAGCGAATAATCTAGGCGCATGCCTCGCTGACGATCAGCGGGAGTCTATCAAAAAATCTTCATCGTTCCGACGATCGAGCCATGGGAGCCAGCCGGAGATGGAGGCACCTCTTTGTTTCTCTTTCTATCCGCCTCTTTCTCTTTTCGGGGAGAAATCGATCGCTCCCGTTTCCGCGAAGAGTCGTCACGATCCACATCGGATTCTTCGATAGTGTAGAAAATTCGGTTGCCGGAGCTTGCGCGCGAGGGTCCCGCCAACGAAAGGACCGTATAATTATATTATTATAGCGAAGGGGGCTCTCGGCGCGTATAATCTTCGTGTTTACGATATTTCTTTCTTTTTAATTTTTTTTTTCCGTTTTATTTCGTTCGCGCGTCGCATTAACAATTTACCGGCCATTATAAAATGAATATAAATATAACCGTTCGCGCGGAACCGCGCGCCCACGGTATATTGTTATTCGCATGCAAGGACCGGGGCTAATGACCCCATGAATTTCAATAACTCCCGTTTGATATCCGCCGCATATTAAGTGACGGCTGCCGGCTCGATCGAATTTCCAATAATCTGCCCCGGCATGAGCGTCGCCGTGACGCGCCGCGCGGTATCGCACGATTCCTCTCTGATCCCGTTGTTCCAGCTGGCTCAAGGGTTAAAGTTACCGGAGAAAGGCAGAAAGTTCCCTCGAGGTCAGACCGTTCGAAAGTCGAGGAGCAACGCTCTTTCTTTCTCTCCTCTACATTCCACGCTCGATCTTCCGCTACGAACTTCCGCGCGCGGACCATTACATTCCACCATGATCGAGATCGTAATTGCCGCTAAAGTGACATGTCTACATAATATCGGCGCGATACTGAGAAGCGTCGACGTCATTGTTTCGAAGTCAGCGTCGATAAAGCAAAATTGAACAATTATTTATCGGAGACGGAATACTCAAGTTTATTCAATGAAACCCCTTATCCGACTCAAAAGATACTGATCGAAATTTCCTGCTGAAAGATTACAGTTTAAATATATCATCGTTAAATATACCAAAAAAGAAAATATTCGCACGAAATTTTCTGCTGAAAGAAAAAAATTTTAATGTATCATTAAAAAATTAAAAAAAGTATGAGTACGATCAACCGCGCACGAATGAAAATCATAAAAAATATTTTCAGCCTCGGCACGGACTGTACACGCCGTTCTAAGTACCTTTTTACCAGCAGCGGGCTAATCTTAATGTATTGAATCCGTCCGTATTGTGTCGGCAGCAGCGCAATTTTCGAATTCATTTCGCGCAACGCGTAACGATTTCGCACCCGGGAGCGATAAAAAGAGATCTACGCGGATCCGCACAGAGGAGCCTGTACCCTTTTGTTTTCAATTTATTCCCTGCGGTTCGCTCGAGCCCACTCATGAGCACGGAACGCGCATCATTGTAGTATTTTCCGTGCGGCCGGTTTTTCATGAAATCCGGAATCAAACGAGGCGAAATTATCACGGTGCGCTTCGCTGACTGAAAAAAGCTCCGAATGAATCTGAAATAAAATATAAAACGCAGCGTTTTTCCCTCTGCTCTGCGCGCCGTACCGATTTCTTACCGACCTTGTTTATTCTTTTCTAGTTCTCTCCGCTATTTTCATCCAAACCTACACGATTCCTTTATTTTAAGGAACCTTGTATTTCTGCGCGAACTTTTCGAGCCTGTTATTTCGAAATCGCGTTGAAATCCTAGTCGATGAAACGTTTCACTGTTACACGTCGAGTCGTCAACGCCCCCGTTCCCGTTTTTCCAGTCGCTTCTCACCGAACGACTGGTAATTACGCTCATTCCGCCGAGCAATTACCACACTCTGTCGCCTGTCTTCTGCATAAAGAACGCGCCATCCCGGCAACAATCTCGCCGATTTAATTGATATCGCGGCCCGATCGCACCGCTGAGATTGACGTGAACGAACCGTTGCGTTGCCGGGACCGGACCGATTATCGTTTACTATGGACTCGTCGATTCGCTACAGTGCTCGTCGGGACGACAGTAACGCGGATCGAACCACTGCTCGATTGCGGATGTTTATGCAAATGCACTTCGGATAACGACTCGCTGAGAACGGTTATAATTAGATGTTTTTGTAAACGAGGCTGGGGAAACCGGAATTGAATGGATCCGCGCTTGCTGGATTCCGTTTAAGAGACCTCGTTGCAGATTTCATCGTAGAGATAGAATCGAAATTATGATTTTGATTATCATCTACAGCGTTTCTAATGCAGTGCCTTATTAGTGGAGGGAACTACAAATTTTCGTCCCCTCCACCCGCAAAATGTAATTTTGGGTAATTTTTTCTTTCGATATTTTTATAGGATTGCGATTTTTTAGGTGCGAGAATTGTAAAAATTCAAACAACGCAAAAAGCATGTTTTTTATGCATTTACGAAGAAATTGGCTAGATAAAATAAAAAACAGTGTAAAAATTAGAAAAATCTGAGAATAGCGTTATGTTGTTCTCAGTGTAAAAAGAGTATTAGGGGAGGAACTGACTATTTATTTAACTCTGCTTCCCACAATCGCTGCTGAAGATGTTTATTTTGCATAAAGTTTCGTCCACTTATTAGATGACCTATTGGAACAATAGTGCACATAGAAAATTCCTTGAAATATGGTGACGCGTATGAAGTTTGGATAAAAATGAGGGAAAGCTAGGTTTCGACGATCGTACTGGGCGTGTGCGCGAACGCGAAGGCGGCACCGTTTAAAAGCACGGTGTGGCCCGCCGGTGCCGGTTAATGGAGTGGTTATGGGAGAATTATTAGACGAGTGCCCGAGATTAATTGCGGTAAAGCCTCCTCGTTAAACTCGCCGGACGGATTGAAATATAGCCGTCGGTGACGATAAAATAAACCGGACGTTATTACACCGTAATTTTGCGCCGGCCACGGATCGATTGTTGCTCCGCCGAAATTCTCCCCGGGTCCCATAATGTTAGCGTCTTTTTATCACTTTCTGCCCTCGCGAGCCCTCGTCCTTCGGGACTCGTGGCTGTTGTCTGAACACGACTCTCTCACCCTGCGCGCGGCTCTCGGCTCAACGCGGATACTGCGGATCGCACTTCGCTTTGCTTGCGGAACACGTCCTCCATGAAAATTTTATCCAAATACAATTGTTTCCGCTTTCAACAATCTTGATAAATGTAATCTTCGGTCTCAAGAAACGTGTTCTCGACCCCAACTTTCATGAGAGAAGTATTGTTTTATTTAACCAGTTAACTGTTTATTCATGACGAATATATTCGTCGAAACACGAAATTCTGCACTTTTTCCGTGACGAGTACACGACTCGTCATGAAAAGTTAACTGGTTAGCCAATTAAAACGATTTCTCAAGTGTTACGAGTGCTCACAAAGTTGAGCTTGACGTATCAGTAATATTCTCAGAAAAGTTTCGGTGGCGCGTCTAATTTCACAAGAATCGTTCTTCAGCATAGACTTGGCCACGACCATATCGACTTCAGAACTTTGAAGAAGGTCCACAAGGTTCAAGAATTTCGTTCTAATAACGCGAATCCAAAAACAGTTTTCATCCCAGGCCAAGCGCGATCTCGCAGGCAGGAAAAGCGATCGCAAGAACCGGTGTCTCCGGGAATCCCAGACGAAGAAGAAGACGCAGAAGAAGAGACGAGGCGTCCCATTTCGGGTTTCACCGGGTCGCGGTAGAGTGACTTAAACATCCATTTCGCGCCTGTCCCGCGTCTTTTTATCGCGATCAAGAGAATCTCGCGGACGGTGGGACGGCGGGGAGAGCGTGTTCGCGGTTCGAAGAGGAAGACGAAGAAGAAGAAGAAGAAAAGGAGTAGGAGGCGGCAAGAAAGGGCCACAGTGCGGCGCGGCGGTCCGAGGGAGTCAAGGAAACGTTGGCAAACCCATCCCGTTCCCTTTTCTTCCGTCCGTGAAGTCTGCTTATAGGCAGTCGGGTCCCGGGGCGACTCGTGAAGATCGTGAAGATCGAGGGAGACGGTGATACACGAAGGAGGCGCTGGCCCGTGTTGGCTCGCGGGGGCGTTCGAGCGCTTCGAAGCGCTTGCACACGTCGCGGAAAGCGGAGATAGAGGGAGAAAGACGCGCAACGGTACGCGGATCGAAGAGGAACCGAGACGGAGCGTCCTGTAACGCTCGGAGCGTTGCTGAGAAGAGCTCCCTCTCCCTCCCTCCCTCCCACCCTGTTCCTCCCCCGCTTCGTTTGCCTCTCACTGCAATTAGGGAATTGCCCGAGGTATCTCGCATTCATCGCAATGCAACCACGCTGACATGAACTGCCGTGGTAAAAGTGTGCAATGGGTTATTTTCATACATTGTTCGCGAAACCGTGGCTTCGGCAAATTAGCCCCGGTCCGCGGCTTATCCTTGTTGTATCCTGTTTTCGGGAGCACTCCAGGCTCTCTCTCTCTCTCTCCCTTTCTTTTTTCTTTCCACTGTTTTACGGTGGTGAAAATTTCTTTTTCTCTCTCCTTGTTTTTGGTTCGCCTCAGGGACACGGCGTCGAAGTGCTATAAACGGCCGAGAAACCGGCCACCGAAGTTCAACGCGATAGAAAACCAGGATTTGGAAAAATACTTCCCGGTTTTAGCTGAAAAAAATTTAATTTCTACACATTTTTTCACGAGGTATTATATCAATTTCATATCCATGAGAATGAAGAAAAATAATATATCGAATGGAATTATTCCAGGTTGGAAGAAACGTTTAAATTTCAAGTTAGAATACAGCACCGAGTGCAAAGGGTTAAAGCGTATCTAATAGCATTTACGACTCTCTCTCTCTCTCTTACCGCTCTCGCGGCGTCGAAAGTTTCTCTTTCCCTCTCCTTACGTCAGCCGGCCCGAGGGTGGGACAGGACAAAGTGTCACAGATAGCGGCGAGCGACGCGTGGCGCCAGTGACATTTTAAGAGCGACGGCCGTCAAGGTGAGGCGTGTTTCGATCGGATCGCGGCGAGCGTCGCGTCGCGTCGATCTCGTTAATTACGAGAGGTAAACGGCGCGCGGGCAAAAACGCGCGATCGACGGTCGTGATCCCGGTGATTGACGTCGCGTCGCGTAACGCCGAGCGCGCGAATGATATATCGCGCACCGATTAACCCTTTCACGAGCGATGCACGTTCGCCTTGACGATTCCATAGCGACTTCCACCGCGCCAGCCCCGGGTAATTGCGGCCCGCTGAAGAAACCGTTGAAGAACAACCGTTCCCGTACGCGCGCGGCTTTTTTCCCTGCCCCCCACCACGCCGCTCCGAGGACGACGTTGTTCAATCAACGTCAGACGTCGTCGGCTATCGAGGCTCGTTCTTCGGGACGATCGACAAATTTAATCTCTTCTTATAGCGCGCGGACTGCGAACAAAGGTCCCGGCCGCCGTCATCAATTATTTTTTATCCGACTCGAGCACGCCTCCGTCGGCGGTTTCGCCCCGCGTATTCTGTTTTTCCCTCGATTTTCTATTTCTTCGCTGATGCTAGACTCCCCCTCCCTCTTCCTCTCTGTGTCCTCGGCCCTTGTACCGGCGACTTATTCTTCGACACCCGGGGCGTCGGTGGTGAGACGCCCGCGAAAAATGGTCGCGCGTTCAGGTACTTCATTAATATTTCATTTCGTTGCCTATCGTTACCGCGGTGCCACGGTGCTCCGCTCTGATCTGCTCTGCTCCGCTCTGCTCAGCTCGGCTCGGGCCGGCTCGGCGCGGAGGCCAGCCCGAGGGCATCGTTACTCCCTCCAAGCAAGCATACAAGGCGGACGAAAAGGTGGAGGAGCGAGAAAGGGCGAGGACCACGGAAAAGAAGGGAACGCAAATATAGAGCGGCGCAACGAAGAGGAGGAGGAGGAGGAGGCAACCGGCGAGCCATAGTGCACTTTATTACATCGAAAGACGGAGAGACCTTCAACCCCCTGCTTCATACCCCACTCCTAGCCGCCGCATCCTCCCCTCCCTCAACACCCCGGAGAAACAAGGACAAACTTTCCACGCTCGTAATCGGAATCCTTGTTACATCCTCCTGTAAAATGACGAACCCATCCCCACTTGGACGCCGCGTGTGCAGCGACGCCTTCCGGCTTGATCCTTCCAGCCGCCTCCCAGCCAAGGTGTGACGTCTCGCGCGACTCGATAGGGAGGTCTCCGAACAAATTCGTTGACACATTGTGGAACAATTCGTTCGGGTTTTCAGTAATAAATATTTTAATCGACAACATTCAACTATTCTTGAGCGTCCCCTTCACTGTCCAAGCGTGTCGCTTTGCAATCGTCACTTGTTCGGTCCGCTCGAGCAGACATTGCTTGAATAGTGAGTCGAGTGGAGCAGTTCGTATGCAATTGGGACCCAACATCCAGGATTAACGAATCGTCAGTCCGGTGGCGGGAGCATATATCGTGTAGATCTTATCGGAAACACGCGTTTCTCCAAACAAACATCGGTCCGTCCGAAGAAGGACGACCAGAATAGAGTGCGCGCGATGGCGAGCAACAGAGTAGCGAGAGGGTGCGGAGGGGGGTTGGCGGGGAGTAAAAGAGCGTGGAAAGGCGAGAGCAGAAGAAGAGCCAGAGAAGAGGAGCGCGCAGGGTCCGTCGTGAAGTCGCCGGGGGGCTCACCGAGCGTATTGTCTCGCTGGATATCCTCGGGGCACACGGTGGATCTGCTCTCCTCTCCTCCCCACCCCCCGGTGCCCTCGCCCTTCTTCTTCCTTTCCCCGAAGGGAGCCGGGGGGGCCTGCGGGGGCGCGGAGGACGCTCACGAAGCTCGCCGCTATCTCCTCTCGTTTCCGTGCCCGCAGCGGAACGACCGTTGCTCTGCCTCGCTTCGTGGTGGGGTACACCTCCGCGCGTCTGCCCCCGGGGCCAACCTCCGCGCAACGTGGGGCTCCGAGGGGCGGTCGGGGCCAGGGGAACAACTGGGGTAGGGGGCGGCCGCCTTCTTCTTCTACGCTGCATGATTCCGCGCCTCCGCCCCCGGGCTAACCGAAACGGCTCTTACGTGTGTGTATTCGAGCACACGTACCAGCGCACCGGCATCTGCCTGCATCGCCCCCGGCAAGGTGTGCCTCTTCTTCATCATCCTCCTTCTCCTTCTTCTTCATCGTCCTTCTGCCTCTCCTCCTCCTCCTTCTTCGCTTCTCCCTTTCTTCGTCATCGCAGCGACGCGATGTCCTTCTTCTCTCTTTCCTGCTCTTCTTCTTCACCATCCTCCTTCTCCTTCTTCTTCTCCACCTTCTCTTCTTCCTTTCGCCGTCATCGCAGCGACGCTACTTCGTCGTGCTCCTTATTCATCGCTGCTCGGCACCCTGTCGATTCGTCCGATTGCCGGACTGTCAGGATTTTTCAGAGTTCAGGGTTGTTGAATGTGGACCGACAATCGACCGATTCTTCAGGAGCCCGGATTAATGGATCGCTACGCGTTCATTGCGACTCGACGTCACAGTCCAAGAGGTTGAAGTTTGGGTCCGTCTACTATTAGTTTCCACCTCTGGGATCTCACGAGTCGCGGTGGCGAGCGATCCGAATCCCCTGCGAGCTTGTCGATAGAACGGTTAGGCTGCTCGGTCAGGTTCGCGGCGGGTTGTTTGCGGTGTTTTTGTGTCGCGGGCTCGCCGATTGTGTTAATAGGTTCGTTTATTTAGTCGGGTTTCAGACGAGCCGGGTGTGTCGCGCGTCTCGAGCGTTGGCGTGTCTCTATATTTAGTGTGACATGTTCGGCGTGTATCGCCCTGGGCAAGGTGTCCTCCGCACGTTGCTCTTCTTTATTCCCCGGTCCGGTCACGGTTGATGCGGAGATTCGTTCTAACGACACGCGGAGGAGAGGCCCCCGTTTTCCTCCACGGCGATGTTTTTCATTCGCACGCCAACAGTTTGTAACATTAATACGCATCGATGAATGCGTCACTCTCTCTCTCTCTCTCTCTCTTGCTCTCTCTCCGGTCTCTTACCACGAGGCTCGGATAGCCGATGATAGCAGCAGACCCTCCCCCCCTCAGGGGGCTTCTCCCAGCGATTTTTTTTTCTACCGTTCACCGATTCTGCGAGTGACCCCTCCAGGGTTAACCAACACCACTGCCTTGCACACCTCCTGTGCGTGTGCACGAGCATTCATGCAACGCCGAGCCCGTCCTGGCTGCACCGCCTCCGGCTACGCGTGCCCCTTACATCTATTTCTTATATCTTCCTGCTTCTCTTTAGTTTCTTGCGTCCTTCCTGCATTTTTCTCCTCGATTCTACGTTGCACGTGCAACGACTGCAGATCAGCTTTCCGAATGCTTTCGGAATCGGTCTTCTTTCTCTTGCGCACGTGCCCGGATTTTTCGCGGTATTTCGCGCCGTGCTCGAATCGCGCTACACATCAGCCTCGTACGCAGATCAGAAGCTGTACCGACGAAATTTCGACACTCTTCGTGTTCGTCTCGATGTGAGATTGCCATTGCTTTTTCGCAATACTAACTGGCGATGGACGGAGCCGCAACGATGTAAGTTTCGCCCATGGCAATCTTACGTCGAAACGTTTCATTCGCCTCGTTCACATCTTATAAAGGCGGCTATAATGATTAACTTCTCAAAAATTCGATAAAACACGTAAAGCAGAAGCAAAGTTACAGGTTTTTGATCGCCGCCAGGCCCTTCGTCCCACTGTGCTTATCAGAGAGAGGTGTAGTCAGTTATCTACATTCCTTAGACTAGAATTGACCGAATTGATCCGCAATTTAATTGCCCACTTTCGTTCAATTAATTTTTTTTTTTTATTGTATACCGTACCGTAATTACGTATAACCCAGACCGCGCTAAAATAAATGGTTAAATAACATTTGTACTGTACGGAATAATTCAATTGTAATTCCGCAGAGCTCTGCCTTCGGATACCTGAATCGCGCCTCGATTCTAAACATTAATCTTAGACTTCGGTCAGGCAATAAATAACGAACAGTTTGAGAGAGAGCACACATATTTTATTATAAATACTTTTTCTCCTGTTAACGGTCTAACACGCACACACGCACACGCACTCTGAACAAAAATCGTAGGAATCCATGCCCGGTAAGGATTCGCGGGAAAGCTCGCTAATAACCTGTTCGCACGTTTCGCGCTATTTATCGTCGAGCGTTGTGTCAGCGACGGGTCCCCGGATACCTCGGCGATTATACAGCGGCGCAATCGATGTTTCATTAACCGTACACGCACGATCGCGCGCGTACGTACCGTTGCAATTGTAAAACCGATCGAGCAGTTTCTACGTTTGCCAGCGACGCGGCGCATCGTAACTTCGTGGGTCGGTCGTGATACTGAACACGCTGCAGCCGGTGCAGCGAGCGATGCCCGTTAGCTTGTGTCAACGTGCGAACCGGATTGCTTAGTCGACATCGTTTTCTTAGACTAACACGCAGCAAACTCGATCCGCCGGACAGTCGACGACTGATTGCTGAAGAGCTTGGGCGCAGGACTCCATGCACTCGCCTCCGTGATGACGGCAGTGCGTTCTGTGCTCTTGTTTCACTGCAAATGATGGAGATTTTTAAAAATTTTTTACAGACTAGTCTAGCTTCCATGCTAGTTGTCAGTTAAAATAAATGATTGTTTTCCGATGATCAGCTGATTCTTCAACAGCCGCGTTAGAAGGTTTTATTCGAATCTTTAATATCGCGATGCTTAAAAAAAAAAAATTGCCTGTTTATTTTGCAATTGTGATTTCCCACCTGTTATAATTGGACTGCGAATCTTCATGCATTTATGCCAGTATGCAAATTCGCGAAATACGCGTATGTGAACAAAATGAATAATTTTGGGTCGTTTTAAGATGTTTTTTTTATTTCCGGTTCCATAGAATTACGAGGCCAGCAAAATTTCGTCATTTTAGAAAATCTCCGCATCTTCGAAGAAATACAATATAAAAAAGTTACAACTGAATAAAACCGGCGAAAATATTCGGTCGCCGAGGCACTGACGGAAGAACTTGGAACTCCGTTGAAGCCGAAGGAATCGGCAGTCCGACAGTGACGCCGCTCGAGCGACGCGAGCCGTGAAAGTGTGGACAGTGACGCACGCATTAACTCGACGACAGCCGTCGCGCGTTCGAAATTCACGGCGCGCGCGCGAAGAGAGCGAATCTGTGTGGTTGATTTCGCGCAGTAGAAATTACGGTGTTGCGTGTGTGCCGTACGGGCGGGACGTGAAATTGCTGTGTACAATGGTATAACGCGTGATTACGTTATCGTTACCGTCTCATAATTGCCATCGCTCTTGTGTACTTTGTGTCGTGACGCGAATCCACGAGACCGTGACGTATCAATGAAAGTGGCCGGTCGATGGGCCGGTGTCAACAACCAGAAAAGATCTCACGATCGCTATATCCACGCAACTAATTGTCGATTATAAAATTCCTATTCTTACGTAACAGTCTGAAAGCGGAATTTTCGTTTGGCAGTCGCGAAGAAAATCTCCTCGGTTTTTTATCGAAATTCGTAACTGGACTTACATACGCTGCAACAGACGTTGCCGGATTGCGGACACACGTCACCACCGACGATAGATTGCGCACATTTGTCAAATTCGACGCAGTCCTCCTTGGGGCATATACTGTTCCCAGCTGCGTGCTCTGGAAATAGACGTTTAACGTGATGCACGATATCTCAATGGTCGGACCTTCTCTCTGCGGTTTTTACTCTTCAGAAACGTCACGTTCTGAACCCGCCAACGCTAAACCTAGCACCAAAAGCGATTACATTTATCCGATAAAAAAGACGAGGCTCCGTTCACTTAGATTCTGTGCAATTTTTATTTCAATATATATTGTGCTCCTGTTCTCGGCGGAACGGTTCGATCATATAATTACAAAAGAGTAAATTTGCAAGTTAAATTCAACTTTCAACGTTCCGATCCCTATGTGCATCATTCTCAAGAAAGAAGAAAACTGCGTATACTTTATGAAAATTCTTAAAAATGAAAATGAAATCTGCAACCACGTGTTGCTACCCTGTCGTCACACAAGCCACTTTAATTTAACTTGCAAATTTGCTTTTTTGTAATTATATGATCGAACCGTTGCGCCGAGAACATTATCAATTTATTAATTTTAATATATGGAGGAAAAAATTGATCGAATCTCTCCGTGTAACTTCATAATAAAATATAGTCGTTCGGCCGACAGTGGTAGGTATCGTTCAACTGTACTTTCGGTTCCAGTCAGCTTGGAGAATCGTGTATCCCGCCGGAAAATCCGCGGAATTATTGTTCTTCGCCGAGCGGAATTGATAAATTACGCAACGCGTCTCGGGGCTTTCATAACATATCTGGAAATTCCCGGAGCGTTCAACGCTCGATCTCGGTTTGTTTTGTTTCGATATACAGATCGCAAAACTGGTTTCCCAAACTGCTTTTATTTCCCATGAATATCAGCGGCGCGGCGTCGCTTCGCGGCCTTGTCAGCCGCGGTTTCCGATACCCGAGTGTAACAGGATCGAGTCGGAAAGACGTCTCTGGATTTTCCGCGATCGACGTAAAAGTATCGTGGGAGTACCGTCGAATCGGTTCAGGCGCGGTTCGGTTCACGAAAGGTATGAGTCGGGATCGCTCAGGCGCATATTTTAATTTACTATGATGCTCCTGTGCAGCGATAAAGAAAGCCATTCAGTGTTCCGGGCGATCAAAGGGGAAACCCGTAGCTATTTTCGACGTTGCACGTTGCTACGCCGTGAAATCCGTAATCGAACCTAAACACCGGACAACAAAGATCACGGGGTGTAACGGACGGAAATAGATCAAGGGCGAGATTCACGGTAAAACCGGGACGATCCCGGCCGATTTTTCATCGTTAATCCACTGGCAAATAATATCCCATCAATCCGTGAACGATAAAAGCTTTCGCGAAAAAACCTGTGCACGGATCATCGAACTTTTTCCCGCTAGACTTCGTCAGTCGACCAGCGATTACGAAAGAATCGACTTTTTTTATCGGAGAGTCACGTTTTCTGGCTATTCGCAACGCGCGAGACACATTAAAACAAACATTAGCGCAAGAAAGAGACGCGAGCGACCACAGTGCTGTAGAATTATTCTGACTTCGAAATCAGTGACAATTCTTTCAGTTTAACAACTCTGTTAAAATTCTTATTTCAACGAGCTGCTGGAATTTTTATAAAATAAAATCGTCCGTACATTCGACGTATTGAAATAATTCAGTTAAATTTCGTGCAAAGCACATATCTTTTCGTATAGAAAGAAACAATAAGAAAAATGTGAGAGTAAATAAAGAAATATAATTCTAACGAAACTTTGACCTTGGAAGGGTGAAATGCACGGGATCAAATTGAAGAAAGGGAAACGAGGAGAAAGCGAGGCTGGAAGCGACGCAGAGGAAGCGGGAGAAAATAGAAATAATTTTTGTTCGATCGCGACAGCACGTATTGATATAGTAATTAATTAGGCTCACCTGTGTAGCGCAGAAGGGTGGCCACGAGGGCGACGAGAGCAACCGGCAGACAGAGCTTCATGGTTCCACTGACTCTTTGACAGTCGACGATTCAATGGTCTCACTTTCCCGGGCCCTGGCATTATATAAACGTAAGCGTCCAGTGTTACGCGACACTCGCACACCCACGCGCGTGGGCCACTCGTACACACATGCGGCCACGTTCTTCCGTTGTCGTGCATTTCATTATCTCCGGCGCGGCGCGACGCGGCTCGACGCGGCGATGTGCGAACACGTTGTTGATTCTATCTTTAACCCTCCTGATCATAACCGAAAAATTCCACGCTGTTTCATGACCGGGGTAACCGCCCACCCAATCACCGTCATTTACACGATCTCAACTTTCTCCTCTTATCCGAATGCGTTTTGTATTTTTCAATCTTTTCTTTCTTCATTTCACCTCGAAACTCCGCCATTTTGTAATCAGGATTTTTTATCTTTTGCTCCGGACCGTAACTGCACTCATACTTTATTTCCGACGAGAATGTGACCGGAATCTGTATAAAAAAATATATATAACTCGTGTAATTTTCATTATTTTCATGTTTTAACTTGGGTTCAACACTGAACCTACCGAACACCAAAAGCGATTAAAATGTTTTAGGTTATAAATACGACAAGGCACTATTTATTTAGATTTTCAGCAATTTTCATCTCAATATGTGCTTGGATTAAAAATTTCGTCGACTCATTTTCCATGTGAACAACTTCATAATTTAAGTAATTGTAAAATGAAAATTGTGTTAAGAAAACTTTGAAACTTGCATAGAGATTAGAGAAACGACCGCTTTTGGATTTTGAATTGGTGCATTCAGGGGTTAGAAAAGTCGCACGTGCACTGCGAATTGCATTGAACACACGTCTAAAATTGCAACGCGGAAGGTACGACGGATTTTCTGTAAAAAAATTCCTCGAAAACCGGAATACCCGCTGGAGCGGCTCCGATCGATCCCTCCGGTGATTCCCGGAGCGAAGCGCGCGTCTCGGTGCTTCCCCCTCGGGTAAACACCCGCGACATGAATCGCTTGTTGAACGTGTTTACGCATAGATTAATGTTTAATCGCCGACACTTGTGTCGATGCGTGTATTCTTCAAAATTTTCCTCGACACATGAAAGAAATTGAACAAATACAATTTTCCAGCATCGAAAATACAAAGTAGTTGAGCAGTTAAGTAGAACGAGAATGAGTTAGACTGAGAGAGTTAATTACAATCATGTGGAATTACAGAAACTGCTGGTAATTGGTAAAACGATAAATTGACAAATTCATAATTATTATTGACAATTCTTCCCACAACAAAGTGGCCACGTTTAACCAAACTTATTTATGCACGCATTAAAAAGTTATTCGTTAAGCATTGTTCTTACGATTGTCACGTTCCCCTCGGCAACAATTTAACGTTTCAACATCGACTCGAATGATTCCTGCCTGCTTTTATCAGCGAGCGCGCAACACTCTTCAGCAGGTAACACTTTTTCCCTCGGTGCTTACGTGCTTCAGCCTCAGCTGCTGAGAGGGCGCGCCGCTTTTGGTTCTCCGTCGAGCACTCGATAAACGCGCACACACGTGGCACGAAGTAAACGCGCTTGTTTACAAAAAATCTATTTTTCCATTAGTGTAATGAACGCGACGGACTCTCGCACCATTATAATCTCAATATTTCCATCGCAACGAATATCATAAATGAAATTGTATCTCGATAAAAAAATGTTTCATTTCTCTCGAAACGGGCTTTAACTTCGTACGAATACCGTAATTAATTTCATAAAAATGTTTGGACATCTCTTACCGTACGGAGTTTCATTAATTTAAAAAACTCGTTTGTCGAGACGAGCCGTGCGTCGAAAGCAATTTCGCCAAAAATCGAAAACGCCTCAGCGCCTAGCGATCGATACGATTTTCATATAAATGGGATGCTATTGGCGAGATCACACTTAAAATTCTCGAAAGATCGAAGTCCTTGACGACTCCAGATCAGGAGCCCGGTGCTCGACCGTTCTTTATTCATACCGGCTATGAAATAATCATCAATTTTCCGAGCGCGTCTCTATGATCCAGCCAGGATTCATATACTTCGCCGCGGAAAGATTAATGAGCCTCGTCTGGACGGGAAGCAATGTTATCCGAATTGTGTCGATAAAAGGTTTACCGGTGATTTATGAGCGGCCCGCGGTTTAATGGAACTACCTCGAGGAGAGTCGGTCATGCCTGGCTATGGAACGATTGTTCTGGCGAACCTTTTAAGATAACGAGTCTGTAAGAACCGAAGAAGCACGAAACTTTGCTTTAAGGACACCACTTTGCCGCGGCCAACCTCCGCCATACTTCCGTATCGTTCCACGACGTTCCGATACGCGTTTAAGTGACTTCGGCCATCCCGAGGATTCGATTTAGCCGCTAATGGTTCGCTACAGTAGCATTCTTCAGGCGTGTAGACTTTTTTCGGATTTTTGACCGAGTACGAAACGGTAGTTTGGCAAACAGATCTTTTCAAGGTCGTTTTTAACGAGACTTCAAGGTCACCTTTCTTTAAACGGGACTACATACCTTTGTTACAACGGTCTTGCAGCTCGCGAAACAATTAATTCAGCGATAATGACCTTCGCGTGACCTTCAACGAGAAGGTAATCGATAATGATCGAAATATTAGGTTGGCGAGAAAGTAATTACGGTTTTGAATAGATAGTGATAGTTTCTTTGGTTTCAATAACTTCTGTTAAGATTTTTTTAAATAAATATTGGGTTTTATTTCACCTTAAAATTATAGAAATACAGAAATATAGAGAATTATAGAACAATTCTTGCCAACCCAATTATTATGGGTTTTTAAGGTTCGGTAGGATTCTTCTTCCAATAAGCTTGAACGCGTGTCGATATTTTGAAATGCTTCGTAATGTTTTATACCTCAATGATTTAATAGGAAACATCGTTAAATATGTATTTTGCCCATTCGATTGGTGCCCAATAAGATCATTCCTCGGGTTTCTTTTTCTCTTCGTTTAATCGTGCGCGCGAAAATGTTTACCATTCCAGGTCACCAGCGGAAATTTCAGATAGGACTAACGCATATCGAACTTCCTTAAAGCGGCCGTTCACCTGTCCTATACCGCGGTGTATCCCTCGGTTAATAACCGATAAACCATTCTTTCAATATTATCGTTGCAATTTACCGTCACTTAGGCGATTACCCGCGATTTTCGTTCGACCATTTCCGTTTCTGGAACACGGTGCGCGAAGATATAATACGGCCACGCAAATAATTGCTATCTGCGTTTCGCAACTCGTACACGTCGCTTGGAAAAGTGCGCAGTCGATCGACGATAAAATAATAATTCTTAGGATTGAGATGCTTGAAGTTCAAGGCTCGCGAATTATTTATCAGCGAGCACTATTTTTAAGTGCTAATTCGAATGTTGTTTCCTCGATAGATACGTACATATTGCACGGACAGCGAACATCGAGAAAATGTTATGGCGTAGGTAATTGTTGCACATTCGAAATTAAATTTAAAAGAAACAGATCAGCAGAAAATGAACGAGTGTAAATAAGAACGCAGCCAGTGTCAGAAAGGAATACTCAGTACTTTATTGTTAATCATTTGAACGTATACTTGAATTCATCTTAAGAATTACAGAAAGGTGCGTGCAGAGGGGAACGTTTGAACGCTTCACTCTTTTTTTGGCACTTGACCAAGAACGAACAATAAACACGTTTCCCCATTTCACCCGGCGACCAATAAACACCACGCTCCACCTTTTCACTGTTGCGAACATTCGTATGTAAACCGTCCAAACAACGCGACGTCACAGAAAAATTCTCAATTTGTTAAAACTCTGCTGCACGAAGAGAGAAACACATTCGACTTTCTACCAATCGACGAGGAAAATTTTTATCTCGCGCAAAGACCCGCAGAGTACCTAGGCACCTCGATCAGTGTCGAATGAGGGGAGGGACCACGCGTCACGTGACCGGGCCTGGGTGGGGCACAGCGTCGTAGAAGGGGAAGGTAGAGTGGGGGCAGAAGTCTCGATCTGGTGACACCGACAGCACGAAAAATTTGTTTAAAAAAATACAGTGGCAAGAATCAACTGTCGCAAAGATCCTTTAAAATTGTATTATCCAGAAAAATGTTTATCGGTCCGTTAATTACGAAAGAAAAAACCATAATTTTCCAATTGGAAAATGTGACGCGCGCGAAAGCACGAACAGTGAAAATACGTACGATCGTCGGTGCAGATCGCGTGGCGTGGCGATGATCGATATCGATCGCGTCCGTCGACGAAACAGTTGTTTTTCATTTTTTTTTTGCTGCCCGCATGGTCGCGTTCAAACGTTCGTTCGCGGTCTTGGAATTCGAGTGCGGCGTAGCTTTAACACCTCGCATCGATTCCTCTCGAAGCATGACAGTTACGTCGCTACGTCCCCCGTGGATCTCTGCCCTTAATCGTAGATCAAAGAAGGAGAGCGTGGATATGCGTCGCCGTCGCGTAGCGTCGCGCGAAGAACAGACTTTCACGCCACTGGAAATATCTACGGCATCGTTCGAGCATCAAGCACCACCACGAACACTCGCGCCACATTCAATAGAGATATAATATCCAACCATTATTGCGTTCCTATCAATCGCGTAACGATTATCAAAGCGTCGGTTGCAGAAGGCATTTCAACTGGAGCGAAACAGCAAATTGGGATTTTCCACCGGTCGCGACCGGTTCAGTCGAACGTCGTGTTTACAGAGGCTATCGGAAAATTTCTTTTCGTCTGTTCAACCGAACAATTCCCTCACCTCGCAATCTAACCTTCGCACGCTTCCGTCGATTTACACAATTTCCTAATCCCGAGAAATCGCGACAGTTTGGTCGGAGAGAATCGTTTAGTTTTTCCTAGTAACAATTTTTACGTGAACAAATAATCATCTCGCGCGTAGCAGAATTTTTTCGAATGCGTTTCCGTACTGAGCAGCTTGTACCGGTTCACAGCTAGCGAAGAAATTTTCGGATAACCCGGAAATATAACGGAAAGATGTCGAATGAGAAATCACCGAGTCTAATTAGAGCGAAACCGAACGGTAAATAAGCATGGCGCCCTAGGCGAGAAACAATTCGTACACCAATCGCTCTAACTCCGAAGCAGCCGAAAATAATTACAGAACATCGTCGACAAAGCGGATTTGTTTTCTGTGATGCGATAAATATTTTCAGTAGTGTCGATCGGGTGTCTGAGTCTACTGCCCGCTATAAAGATAGTGAGATCTCTTTCCTCTTTTCAAACGAAAAGGAATACAATGGAACGATATAAGTACTTCGCTACTGACGGGCGTCGAATGTACAAGTTAGTCGGAATTTTCACGGGCAGCTGGTGGTCGATCGTTTGATTCGCTGACGGGGAATGTCGCGCGCTAAATTTCTCCCAAAATAACAAAATCACGCGAACGGTATCGAACGAAACAATTTTCAGATTAGTCTTTTCTCATTTGTCTCAATGCTATTAGTAGTCCAAGTTTCGTTTAGGCTGGTTTTCCAAGTGAAATTTTTCTTTCTGGGGAAAATTAACCGCGCGACGTCGCCTCGGAATCAGACTCCGATTCCCTCGAATCGTCGAACGTATACACACGAACGAATAGAACAGATCCGAGAACGAAATGCAAGGTGGCCGATCGTCGGCAATCGGTTACGAGCCTCGACGGTAACGTAAAGACGATTATTATTATTATTATAAAAGCGTGTTCTACAAAGGCACCAGCTACCGCGAGAACCTCCCTCGGTGTGTCGTCTAGCGCCGATATCTAGATTCGTATGTACAAGTGGATAGACTTTATTCAGTGCTCAGCTTATCGCGGCGTACTCTTGTCGTCGGGTGTCCAGGATTTTGCTGTACACGGTACCAGTTTTCGTAGGAATCGAAGGACCGAGAGCTGACTAGAAAAGTATCGCGGAGGCGCGCGGTCGTCTTTCATCGAACGATCCAAGCGAAACGCTTCTTCTTTGTTTTTTTTTTATTCGCGTTCACCTGGACGACGAATCCGAGACTCGCGAATCCGGGAACGGGAGAACTTACAAGGTTTTTCCTGCTCGAAAGCTAGCCGGGATCAGAGTTCACTCTCTCTCTCTCTCTCTCTCTCGATTCCTTCTCGGAGAGAAGCTCGAGGACCGGGACACGCTGGCCCGGTATTATTTTTTTCGATTTCTTTCATTTTCCAACGCATGCACTAAAAACTAACGATTGTACACTTTCCGAAGGGTCGAAACGCGAGAGACCGGACCCGCGTTCGGATTCGGTCGACGACGCTCGCGGATAGATGATTTCTCTTTCTCCGTCCGCTTTTCGGTATCACAGTTAACCGGGATCATTATGCACCGGGCCGATAGTCCTCGATCAGGTTTTTCAGGAACGTGTAAATGTCTTTGAACGTCGGCCTCGAGGTCTCGTCCCTCCGCCAGCATGAACACATCATCCTGTAGACCTCGTCCGGACACATCGTCGGTCTCGGTAGATACACCTGCGAGCAGAAATTCAGTTTCGCATCGGTTCCAGAATCTGCGAGCTTAGATTTTCGAATTGACTTCGTATTCGCATGAAATTTTCCTGCTTTTCCCATTCTGCAGACTAAGAAATTTCTCTTTTACTTAGAAATCTACTTTTCTAAAAATAATTTTAGGAGGTCCTTGCCATCCAACCAAATTCAAAAATGTTGGAGGATTCCTGCTTTTCCACTTAGAAATTTACTTTTGTAAAAATAATTTTGGGAGGTCCTTGCCATCAAAGGAAATCCAACCAAATTCGAAAATGTTGGAAGATCTGCGAGGTTAGACTTTGGAATTGACTCAGTAATTAAAAATTTTCCTACTTTTCCAGTTTTCCCTTTCAGCAGATTTTTCTAAAAAAATTTGTTCCACTTAGAAATCCCTTTTCCGAAAATGAGAATCTGAGTTCCCAGCAGACGTAAATATCGAAAGTCGTTTAGCCACCTGTAACTCGGCTCCGTAGTACATGTGCTCGGCGTTTTGGATGACTTGATCGTTGGTCAGATGTTGGAAAGGCTTCTCCCTGGCCAAGCTCATCACCTCCCAGAGAGTGACGGCGAACGACCAAACGCTGCTCGAGCATGTGTACCTGTCCTGAAGCGGGTGAAAAAAAAACGAATTGAATAAAAAGGATCGCCGGTTTCGGCGTTTAGGGGTGGCTGCGCTGATCGGAGCCAGACATAGATTTAGCAGAAGAACATTTACCAACAGAATGCTTTCCCACGGCAGCCATCTGATCGGCGCCGGCGGTCTGCCGCCTATGTCACTGTAGTCCTTCTTGTAAAGGTCACTGCACATCGCTATGTCGGTCACTTTCACGGTATAAGAGCGGCCCACTAGACAGTTTCTGGCTGCGAGATCCTTGTGCACCAGATTCTTCGACTCGAGGAACCTCATGCCCGATGCTATCTGCGTCCCCATGTACAACAGGCAGCCTTGGCTGGCGGAACACAGAACGTTGCCTTTTTTTTCAGCGGAGCGACGTTAATTGATTGAACCGCTCTGTACGAGCGGCCCGCGGAACAACTTTATTTTGATGCGCGCCGATATCGATACCGATCTGGGAACGTCTCTCCTCGGGCGCCGGACGCGGGATCCTCGGCGATCGCATCGACAACCGCTGACTAGACTGCGCTCCTCTCGCAAAAAAGTGTTCGAAGCTGCTTTTTACACCGCGGCGATTCGCAAACCTCGCGCACCGTCGCACAGTGGTTCGAACTCGCCAAAACGTGGCCAAAAATCATTTTTTCTACTTCGTCCAAAATTAATGAAAATGCCAATAGCTTCTTAAATGTTCAAACTAAGTTGTACCACAAATATAAATTGCTAAAAATCACCCATTATTGTTTCAGAACAGTTTGAAAACAAGCAAAAATGCAATTCTATTAAAATGATGAAATTTCAAGCAAATCGGACAATTTTTTAAGCAACACATCTGCCATATTGGATCCACCATTTTGTTTTATGAAATTTTGAAATCAGATTCATAATCAGCAATCCGAAAACCCATAGAATACCAATTTTCAACTAAATCGGAGAATGTCTTCGATTTTTGGCTACGTTTTGGCGATTTCGAACCACTGTGCGTCGTTCCCGCCAGCGAAAGAATTTCTTCCGAATCCCTAATCTTTGAAAATGATCGAGCGACAGGAAATTTCTGATTTTCACACTCGCAGCCTAGTCCCGGCGAAACGTCAGCAATATTGCGTGTCGACGACACTTCGACACCGTGCTCGATTATATTCGAAATTGTATGCGCGGATATTATTATTAATTTGCGATATTAATTGGATACCGGATTCGACGGATTTAGATTGATACCGGCGATTTATGGTACGAGTGTAATCATGGGGAGGGGGCAGCGGCAGCAGCAATTAATCTCTGATAGTTCGATTAGATCGCGTAATCGAGGATCGCCGTGGTACGAGCAAATACCGGGGCAACTGTCGTTTGCACAATGTATTTCACCAGAAAATCTCAAGCTTTTCCTTCGTGCAATTTGAATCTCGAGGTAGAGATTATCTACGAAATTGTATAACGATCGTTATCTTCGTACACAGCTGTTTCAGATTAATTACATTTAACAATTTAATAATACTTCGTCGCGTAAACATTCCAAACAAACAAGAGAAAGAAAGCACCCGCATTAATTAAATTAATTTCGTAAACAAAAAGAAAGCATCCACAGTAATTCCTAGCAGATTTAAAATTTTTCATCCGCAGACGCGACGTTACATTAATCACGGATAATTGAATTCCGAATATGAAAAAATTCAATTCAATGGTCCAGGCGTTACAACAACATGATTCGATGAATTCGGAGTCATTACTGTCGCCGGTAAATGACGAATAGGCTTTGATGATCGCGGAAGAGTCGCGGATCGAAGAGAACAGCGCGAAGCTGTTGGAAAAATGTTGAAATTATAATATTAGAGCGATCGTTCCCAGATCGCGGTTCCATTCCGGTGCGTTCGTAAACGCGTCCCGATATCGTTAATGCGGGGCGTACATGCGCATGCACAATCGTTTCGGATTCGTATCCGCGCCGTAAGGAGCGCCGGGACCTCACCTAAGGGCCTTCAAATTGCAGCTCGGCCTAAGCGTTCCCGTAAGTGGCACACTGTACTGAAGATAATGGGCGAGATCGCCGAGTTCCGTGTACTCGATGATCGTCCACGGCACCGGATCCACGGAACACACTCCCAGGACCCGAGCCACGTTCGGATCGGACAAACAGGACAGAAATCGCACTTCTCTGATTTGATCCGTCGTACTACCGGCTCGAATGTCGCTGGTGCAAGCCGGCACGCGGGCAACCACCAATCTCGGCGCGTTCGCCACCATGTCCTCCAGCCCGACCGATTCGCAAACTATCGCCTGCAAGGAGAAAAGACAATTTTTCATTTTTCCGCCGCTAGCAGATTTTACAAATTCTTCTGCGCTTCGAACGAGCAGTGTTTTATTTCAATCACGACTAAAATACATTCTGTTTCGCAAATTGATCGTGCTGACACGCGAACTCGTCGATTCAATGAGTGATTTCGTGCGAAGAACTGTGAACTGATGAAAATATATCGATAACATTGAAATTGCATAGAAAATATTTTTCTTTAAATTCTTTAAATATTTTTATTTAAACTGAAGGAGACAATAAAGTTTCCCGATCCTCCAGATATACGTATTATTAAAGTCGAGTAAAAATTCCGTTCACATTTCCGACAGCGGTGCAACGTAAATAACGAACGGGGATCTCTTAAATTCCCACGGCTCGTTGGACTCTCATCTGGGAAACTTGAACGACTTGCAACAGTATTATCGGCGAATTAAGCTCTGAGTAATGGGACGATCGATAATTAAGAGATCCGGACAATCGGCGGCTCTACATTTTCATTCGAGATCTTTCGGTCTCCCTTATGAATTCCATTAACGAAATTACGTTGTCCCTACGAATCTGGAAGCGCTTGTAGCTCGATTAACCCTTTGCACTCGGGACATCGCAGGTAACAGTTCGCGATGGCTCCGAGTGCAAAGGATTTCCATAAAATGAAAAAAAGAAGAAATTTCTAGGTCGGAAGAAATGTTTAATTTTCCAGTTAAATTAAATCTCAAAATTCGATTCTCGACTGTTCCTTCTAAGGATTTTCATGTTTGCTTGAAACGATATATCGCGACGCACTCTTTTCTTCGGCTTTCGTTACGTAAAGTGAACTCGTCGGGAGGCAAGGGTCTCCACAGCGTCTTTAACGATGTATGATCGCTAATGCTCGCGCAAGCCGACGAATCTACCGAAATATAAGGAGTCCCGCGTCTGTGTACATATCACGTGTGTGCATAATGTACAGGGTAAATGCATTATCCCTCAGACCTCGTTGTCGTCCCTCTTCGATGTTCCGCGAGCAAAGTTTCCCTGTAGTTTGTAGACGTTCGCATTCTGGTGTATCGCCGAGTTGTAACAGTACCGCGTTACAACCCTACGGTATCACCGAGTTTATCGATTACGCGATCACGACACGAAATTAGCGCAATGCCTGATAATCGCGGGGTTATGCCACGGTGCCAGTCGCCAAGCTTAATCGTACAAACTCGGGATCACAGTGCTCGGCTGTCCTCCCGTTTCTTTTTTTGCCCAGAACCTTTCATTGGCGTGCTGTTTCGTGCACTTTCATTAACCGAATTCCTTACGTTCCTCCGCGATTTAAAGACTTTATGCCGACGTGAAGCGTTTTTTAAACAATTTAGGAAAACATTTTGGAACAAACCTTCGATTGCAATAGGTTTAATCAGAGGTTGGCCAATAAACACAGTTGTTTAATTCTCCATAAAGGAATCATTATGATATCAATAATCATTGGGTCGTAAAAAACACATTTGTTCAATAATTCTCCATAAAGGAATCGTTATCATTTTAATAATTATTGGGTCGTAAAATACGTTTAATTATGTTCGATATTTTTATTAATTTCATTCGAAGCTCTCTCGTTAATTGAACTTTTAAAAATGCTATCACTTGACTATGTAGAAAATTAGCCACGTTGCAACGAATTTTGAAACGTCCTGTAGTTTCAGTATTAAAAAATCGACTATTTTGCCATGTATAAAAAAATCAGTTAAATATGCCTTTCTGCACGCTTAATTATGTAAAATTGTATTATATTTATTAGACGGCCACACATTTTGAAACGCCCACTATTAGAAGATCGACTACTTTATCATTTATGAAGAAATCAGTAAATATTAAATAATCCTTTCTGCACGTTGAATTATGTAAAATTGTATTATATTTATTTGACGGCCACACATTTTGAAGCGTCCGGTAGTTTCGGTATGAAAAGTGCAACACCTCCGAAAGTGCAATACCTACGATGATTTTTCTAGTGTGAATATTCGAGCATCGAATTATGTAAAATTGTATTAGACAGCGAGACGAGAAATGTCGTTTCGTCAGCGTGTGCAATTTTCGAGTTAGCCTCAAGTGGAACGGGGCGCGTGTGTACGGGATCGCAGAAGCGCAACAGCGTGCACGTGCACGATGCACATAGCCAAGCGCATTGCATTGTTTCCCAATCTCTTTTATACCCCTACCTCGCCGATATTCCTCGAGCCAAGTTTCTCTGTTGTTCGTAGGCACTGTCGCGGTATATTGGTGGGCTCTATTTCCTTGCACTTGTACGGCTTGTTCATGCTGGGCGCGATATTCCAACTAACCACCGGCGCCGGTATCTGTAAACGTAACAAAGTCGCTCGTTTTATCGTCGCAATAATTGTTCCAACGCTATGGCACTCGGCTTATTTATTCCGTACATGCTCCCTACTTCGCTCTACAGTACAGTTGTAACTAAACACTCGTTTAAACATTAGACCGCGGACTCTGGACATTTACTTATCTTTTCTCGTGATAATTCCACTGACACTATAAGTAATCTTCAAATTTCAAATTAAATATAAATTTTTTATTACTAAATATCGAATTCTTCAAACGTTTTTTGTGTTTTTTAACCACCTGTCAAAGAGTGACAACCCTAATCTCTACGAATATCCCTTTTTTTTATCTAACCATTTTCGACAGGGATATTTATCAATATTTTTATTTAAAACTTCGCGGGACGTGATATGTTCGAATCAACGGAATTTCACTAAAATTTTGAATAAGACGCGAAATATTTATACAAAATAAAAATTTAGATCATCCCTTAATGAAACGTACTGATATCTCGACACATTTCTAATTTGACTGTTTCATGTTTAAATTTATTCGTAAATTTAAAAAGATTTTGATTATCGAACGCGTCAGGGACAGGGAAACTAACCTTGTGCTTTTCTTTAGGCGCTGTGTGCCAACGCTTCGGGTGGATTTGATCGACGTCTCGCTGGTGATTAGACGTGGTCGCTATATTGAGTTTCGCATTCGGACTGGTGTAACTTTGAAGGGTCCTGTAGTATTGAGAATGACGCGCGGGAGAGTTGGTCGGCGACGAGGAGCAGCTAGGCGGGCCTGCTGTCGATTCCGGTCTTGCATCGAGTCGGACGCTCTCCTCCGACACCTCCACGTCCTTCAGGTCTTTCGGGGATTCCTCTGCAAAAATCGATCCTTGTCAATCCTCCGAATCGCCCGTTTTCACGCGATTCCTTGCGAAATGCCTTCCACAGATCGGCACGAAAATAAACAGCGACAAACTTTCCGAAAGCAGCAGTAACACGTAAAATGCAAAACTTTATTTGCTTAATTGCTTGCTAATTAAAACAAAAAAAATATGTCCCATAATCTTCGATCGTCGCGCGCGTTAGCGCTTCCACTTTTAATTACCACCGTGTCCTCCGGCGAAATCAATAGTTTATAATTACTTAAAATTGTTTACCTAACCGGGAGGGTTTCCCGCCGCACTTTGCGTCATATTTCTGCTCGACAATTTTCATCATTAACGTCACGTAAGTGTCAATCTATGTTAACGTTGACATTTGGTTAATTAAAATTTATTGGGGAAAATAAAAATTCTGTAATGTTCGCGGCATCGTTTCGCCGTCGACGCTCGCATTATAAAATACATACATGTTAAATATTTTCGAGAGATCAACTCTTCTACCGCGAACGAGATTTATGGGCGTCACGGGGCGCGCCGGAGGCGGCGGCTGCGTCGTCGTTGTTTCATCGACGGAACACCGCGGCCCCGTCGGAGCCACATAAATAACTTTCGCGTTCTTCCACGTAAGAAACGGAGAGTTTCGCCGTAAAAACAACTCACCGGAAGTAGCCACTATCGCGTACGTAGATTTATATTGGGGACTGACAAGCGGCGAATTGAATTGTTCCATTGTTAAAGACTCGTGCATGCTCCCGTCCTCCGGCATGTCCGGGGACACGTGATTGGCTGTTTCTGCCAGCATCCCTCCGGGAGTCAAATTCAAGAGGAGACCCTGGAAATGTTGAAAATCCCTTGATTCGATCGAAAACATATTGAAAATAATAATAATAATAATAGCTGATTCGACTCTCGCACGCTTCCACGGATTCAAATTTAATTTCTGCTTCTCCTTGATGCAGTGAAATAGTTAATTTCACTCAAAATGTGTTGTTTATGAGGAATTTATCCCGAAAACTTTTCTCCAATTATTATTTTTGTCGGGAAACTTTTGCCAACGCGTTTGTGTCATTATCCTAATTAAAATTATACGAAACGTGACACAATTATTAATTAGAAACGAGTACGATCCGTGTAGTGTAAAGTGTCACGAATTTGTTCAAAGAGGTGTCGTGGTAATAAATAATAAATATTTTCATTCGCTGTCGAATCTGCTGAATGAAATTGTGCAGTAAAATCGAGAGAAAATATATTTAAAAAATATATTTAATAATAAATAGAACGAACATACCGAGTGCACAAATAATCGCATCGACGAACTGCACCCTCTCGGCTTAAGGGTGCAGATTGATTCCCGCGATACCGAGGTGACGAACTTCGCCGACTTTTAATGACGAATTAAAATCCGTTTTATCGCCTCGCCGGCAAAAGTTCCCGGCATGCATTCACAGCTCTGGCTTTTACCTTCATGTTTATGGCGAATCCAAATGGATTTTTCAACACGGTCGGCGAGCTCTGAAGTTTTTGCCGTCGATTCAGAAGTAGAATAATGACGAACACCAGCAGAAGAAGTAGGATAATGGCAGTCAGAACACCTATTAGTACCTCTAAATATTCCTGACCCTCTCCCGCAGCTGTAACTATGCCAAACGGTTCTCTTTAATGCAAAACAGTCGCTAATCATACTGTACCTTTATTTTCTCCTTATACTCCGCATAAATGGAAAACTGATTAAGAAGCGGTCTCCACTTTATGCTAATACGATCGGGCAACGCTGTTTCAAGCTCTCTTGGCCCTCGAGTTGTTAAAACGTCGAGCACTACTAGCCCAACGATATTAAAACGATGTCGCGAGCCAATTTTTATGCATTTCTAACGGAATTCAAGGTGGTCGTAAATCTTCTCTAAACAGATGTGCTTCGAGGTGACCCCTACACCGACCTTTCGTCTTCCAAGGTCACTCAAGGTCACTCGGAGCCGTTTAAAATATAGCTAGACGTTAAAACGTCGAGCACTACGAGCTCAACAATATTAAAACAATGTCGCGAGCCAATTTTTATGCATTTCTGACGGAATTCAAGGTGGTCGTAAATCTTCTCTAAACAGACACGCTTCGAGGTGACCCCTACACCGACCTATCGTCTTCCAAGGTCACTCAAGGTCATTCGGAGCCGTTCAAAATATAGCTCATGTGAACAGAAGATTTCTGACCACCGTAACCATGTCTGCTCCGCGACAGATTCGTATACCTGGTGTCCCGGAATTAACATGGGCGTGATTCTAATAAGTGGAAAATATGGAATAAATATTTCTAATATTCATATACTTTGTACATTACGTTCGAAATCTTCACTCGAGCGGGCTTAGAAACCGAGTTTCCCGGGATGTGTGTACAGGCCGCGTCGTCGGCCGTTCCAGCCGCGGCGCGTCGATTTTAATAAATGTAACCGGGAGCATTCGAGCGTCGATTGGCTTGTAGGAGGGAGTGAATCGTGAACGGGCGCAATTCGAGACGTCGTTCGGGATCGATCGTTTCGCGACTCGGCTGCGAATCTTTCTCGACCGGAAACGGTTTTATAGCTCGTAAAGGATGGTAGGGAGGTGGTACCATCTCTAGAAACGCCTCCCTTCCCGTCGCTTAAAAAACCGTAACATTTTTATCGGGACAGGTGAAAAGGCTAATCGAGGGATCGGTGGCGTGGGGGATGGGGGATGGAACGGGGGAAGAAAACGAGAAGGAAACGGGGTAAGCAGGAAGAAGAAAGGCCCAGCCGGATAAAGACGAAACGCGAGGGACTCGATAAAGCGACTTTACAATGCGCCGTTACATTCTTCCAATTTTTCATGTCGGCCGGGGAGGGGGGAACCGCTTCTCCTTCGGTGTTTTATCGGCCGAGCTGTAGCCCGAGCACGCTCGAAACGGAAGCGGCGTCACAACGCCGGTTTTACGAGAGAAATAAATAAGCCGGCAGAGTGGCCTCGCGTGGCGATCAAGATCTCACGTCGACCCAGAGACTCGGAGACCGATTTGCTTCGATCAAGCCGCGCCGCGCCGCGTCGCACCGCCCGGTATCGTTCAAGCGGAAAAGGAAAACGGGCCAAACGCCTCCTTCCTTCGTCGTTCACCCCTCTTTACCATCTATGGAACATAAAAGACGCAATAACACCGCTAAATATTTCCGTTTACCTTTCACACACAATTCAAAGTGTACCCACACAGACGAGAATAACCCCTGTTAACCCTTTTGGCCACCTACTATAACCTTGCGCAGTCGCCTGTCCGAGCAAAATATTTTTGGATATTCATCTTTGATGAGATGTGACGGACCGTCTCCCGAAACGATTATTATTTATGTCAAGGTGCACGTATTGTATAGTCTCTGGTAATTTTTGTGCTGCGCAATCTGAAGAAATACTTCAGTTAACTATGATACTATAATGCTATGAGTAAACTAATAGTACTATAATACTGTGAATAAACTAATAATACTATAATGCTATGAGTAAACTAATAGAACTATAATATTACGAGCAAACTGATATTACCATAATACTATGAGTAAACTAATAATATTATAATATTATGAGTAAATTAATAATACTATAATACTATGAGCAAATTAATAATACTATAATACTGTGAGTAAACTAATAATACTATGGGTAAACTAATAATACTATGAGTAAAGTAATAATACTATGAGTAAACTATAATACTTGAAGAAACCTCTCTTCTGGAAGCTGCTAGGACTTGATTAGCCGTCCGAAGAAAATACGAGCGTTAGACGTTTTTCAGATTGCAACGCAACGAATCTGTTGCCGCGAATATTCGCGTTTGTCTGCGGGAGCCTTTAATTCGCGGCGCATACCCGGCCGCGGAAGCTCGCGACGGGACGGGACGGGACGGAACAGGGCGGTTCGAACCGGAAAAATCTACCCTTTAAATCACGCTCTTTCCCATGGATCCGAAAAAAGGAAATGGACAGGAACAAGCCGGAGGGCTTTTAATTCCTTCCGTTCCCGTCCCATTCTGCTATCCGACACTCTTTTTTTGCGTCCGTTTAACTTCGTTCCGAATCCCCCTTTTCTTCCCTGCAATCGTATTTTATGCGTTTTCTCTTGCTTTCTTTGATCCCGTGTTTCGCGTATTACACAACTATGACAATATTGACCGGGGTAAACTGTAATTCATTCGCTACGGACAACGAGAAATATACTCCTCCCTGCTGGTCGATTAAAGAAGCGCGCTTCCTTCTTTGCTTCGTGCAGATCATTATTAGTCGATAATTGAGTAAGCGAAAACGAATAATTGTTTCATTTTATCGTGCTATAATATCCTTGTTAGTATAAATTATAAATCGAACAGACTAGGAGAACGTAAGAATATTCATTAAGCTCGTTAAAGTAATTAAGGAAAGCCATACATTTTTTATTTGGCTCCTGTGTCTCGAGAAGTCTACAGCTAATAAATTACTTTATAAAATGGGACACAGGTTAAACTGGGTACAACAGCTTCACTGAATTATCCAATTATCAATTTCAGCAAATTGAATACCTTCGTCCATTTCGCCTGGCATTAAGTTATGCTATATTCGGCGAACCAACAATCGCGATACGATCTCAACGGGGGTAGTTCTCTAGGATCAGATAACCGGTAAGTAAAATAAGGAAATTCGGTTATGTCGTTCCCCTGAAAATCAATTTTAGAAGTACGCAAAGTTTCGTGACCGCGACAAGTAGAATCGGCAAGCGATGACCAGACACGCTAGCCGGATCTCGTTCAATTGCTCGCCTGGCCAATTAGTATTCAAATTTGATTTCCTCGAAAACGAAACTTCCCGAGGAAATTCTGATTCAATTTTTATTTTTTCATTGCAAGAAAAAACATGTTTTCGTGTGAAAAATTACTTTCTCGCCTCTGCATTATCAGTAGACTGCGGATCTTTATACATTTATAACAAAATTGTTGGAAAATTTGAAAAATTGAAGTTTTCAATGTATCATTTCTCCTCTATTAAAATCATTAAGGGAAGAAATTCAGTTTGGTTTCGATTTTTTACAATCGATGCTGGCAATTTTTGTTTTGCATAAAGATCCGCAGTCTAATTATCAGCATTAAAATGCATTTACATCGAATGGTTCCCGTGTACAGTTACTCTTTATCTTGTCCTTGCGTTTCGCTTTTTCCCCAGGTGGTTCGAACGCTCCTTTTTTCCCTGCGCCCCCTTTTGATCTGTAGCTACCTTTCTATCTTTCGCATTCCCGTTTTTCTCCTGTTTTACAAGGACGCTTTATTTACGACGCCCCGCTCGCAATGATTCGAGAAACTGGAAGAAACACAAACGGATTTCCCAGCAGGACGAGGAAAGATTTGTGGGCCGTTGCGCTGCGCGTCGAGCTCGCGATCGCACCCGAGCAGAGATTGTCGTCTAATTAAGCCGTCTCCGGCCGGCGCTCCTCGCGGACGATTCTCTTTTTTCTAATTTCCCGGCTCCGTCCTATTAACTGTTTATTTTAAATCGATACCGGCTGCACATTTCCCCGGTTAATCCTCCTCTTTATCTACTCGTTAAGCACCTCTAATTTCCTCCATTATACCGTCGCTTTTTTCATTTTTTCTTTAATCTCCTCGCGAATTCCTCCCGTTCCACCGGCGTCTCTCTCTCTCTCTCTCGTTCTCTAGAGCCGAACGTCCCGAGAAAAAGCGCATCGTTTGATCAGGAAAAATGGACTTATTCTATTTGAAGCGGCGCCGGACTTCTCGGGAATTATCGCAAAAATAAATCCGCTCGTTGAATATTATATTTTCGCGCGAAGACGAGAGACACGACGGAAATAATTTTGCGGTCAAAGACGACAGTCTTTGTTCCCCGGGGAGCAATTAACGCTTGAATTTTTCATGAAAACGATGGTTCGACGCGTTCGCGGCTCTGTTCATCGAATAAATAACGCCGGTTCCGGCAAATAAGTAATGCGCGGCCTAATTCCGAATCGGACAGAAGCTTTCAAAGGATTCGTTCCACTCGGAGAGGGATTAAATTCTTTTTTCTCAGATATGAAATCACGTTCGAGACGTTTCACGGCAGGGAAAATTGTGCGATTTTCACGTTGTCTCGACGAAACGAATTCCGAATTAAATAAACCGAGCAGCGTCTCAAGAGCATTTCCGGCCTCGGTTCGACTAATCGACCGATGCTGCAGGCGTTAAGCGAATTAAAGCTTCCACCCGCAGCATTCGATTCTCGCGCGAAATCCCGGCGTTCTTCTCCTCGGGTTGAAACGAAGGAAGGAAGCGCAGCGAGCGCCGTAACAATTTTAATAACAAGTAAGCCGGCCAATTATCCTCATCCGATTCGTTAGTGCCATCTTCTTTTTCTCGCGGAATTTTTCCTGCGGGATAATTTCGCCGGAATATTCCACGCGCCCCGGTGCTTTCGGGTAATCAAGGAGAGTACACCTTCGGTTAGGCGAGCGCGCGGCTCGATGATGACATCTGTAGCGCGAGAATCGCACGCGTTTGGTCTTTTTTTTTGTTGTTTTATTTTTCTTTCTCTCTCCAGCATCTTTCCAGCCGTTCGCACCGGAGAATGTTCGAAACCGTGGTTTCGGTACAGCTCACTCGTTAGCGGCGTGCGTCTAACGACGAGCTTCTTTATTTTCTGGACTGGATAATCGCGGCCGCGAGAAACTGCTCGTTTATTCGCGACGGCCCGGTGGAGAAGCATTTAGCCGCGAGTGTCCCTGGGACACAGAGAATGGAAGATGAGACCTCTCTCCCCCCGCCCATTGTTGTTTGGTCCATTAGGAACGCACACTTGCCGGCACCCGTGTCTTTCACGACCCGTGTCCTTTGCTCCTTTGCCACCGACGACGTGACGTTTCACTCCTTTGACGCACGGTCGTTCGGTTCTATTAACAGTCTTTCTCATTTCTGTTGTTACAGCCACGACGATGACACGCTTCAAACGGGCTGCCCGTGATCTTGGAATTATGCATCACTCTCTCGCGCCCCTTTGATGTATCCTCCTTTTTTGAGTCACGCAAACACGGATTTCGCTGCTCTTCCACTCTCGAGGCACTGCGGATCATCGCTGATTTTAGATCCAGCCGTTCGAGGAGAAACTTTGGAAACGATCAAAGTGAAATGCCTTTATGCTATCTTTAGTATTACCAGTTTAGATTTATTATAATTATTCATAATTGTTATTTAAGTTACGTCTCGTTTCCAATTTATTTTAAAATATCAATATTACTAGTTAAAAGTAGACTTTTTTAAGATTGAAGACTGCTTTATAACAATTTTAAAACGAAAAACACTCTAGATGCAATAAAATCATGGGGGAAAAATAAAATATTAAAATGTTAAAAAAATCTGCTACGAAATTGAATCAACAACAATTATTCGAGTTCGAATATTGTCCAGAAACAAATTATCCGTGATGTCAGCGCTACAGGTACGATCCAATTTTAACTATTTCAGTCCACTGCCCACCGGCATGATATAAACATATACCGTGTTTAAAGAAAAATGATTTATATATATATATATATAGAAATTTATAGAATCAGTTTAATTAAGCAAACGCAAAATTTCTCCCTTGAGTATGATCCACATTACGATCGAAACGTCGGGAAATTTCTAATTGCAAAATTGCTTAAATAGTTAAAATTGGATCGCTGACATCACGGATAATTTGTTTAAAATTTTTGCGATCGATATAACGGAATATTTATTGTCCAGAAACGTATGAAATTGTAAAAATCGCACGGAATCGGGGTTGTTTGCGATGCACTTGCCGGAAGTCGATGGGAATCGATTTGTCGAGGCAATAACGACGTGCTCGAGTTCTTTCCAGTCCCGTTTTCCTTCGAGCGAGTATCCTCTTAATCCGACTAATTGTTTACGTTACGACGAAGTTACTACGTGAATTATAAACTAGCCAAGTTTCCCCCGCCGTCGTTCCCGTACTCCGCCCGTGACTCCTAATCTCATCCTCCCCTCGTCAAAGAATTGGCGGCCTGGTTCCTGCTAATGAAGTTAACTTCCTCGGACAGACCTTATGTATACTCGCAAAAGCGGAGCAGAGGACGAAGTCGATCGCGCAGCCATTCTGCCGTATAATCGGACGGAGAAATTGGGAAATTCATTTCCTGACCGGCACACGGTATCAGCAAACAGGAAAATTAGATCGGCGCTGCGAGGAACGGGCACACGCGAGGGGAACGGAACGTCTGCTCCCCGATTGGTGAAATAGTATTCCCGAAATAAAATTGATCGACTCGAAAACAGTCGACGAAATTCAGGGGATTTGCTAAAGTGCGTGAAAAAATATGATTCCAATCTTTTCCGAGAGAAAAATTTTCTCACAGAATTTTAGCATTTCCACATTTGAATTTCGATGGAAGCAATTTAATTTATTTGCAAAATAAAAATTACCTAATTTGCGGCCACTCTACACTGTTTAGAAAATTAGCAAATTTTTACGAGAGTCGATGAAACTCTGCGGAACTACAAATAATTCGGCCAGCTCGTAAGAATTAGTTTACACGCGTAAACAAAATTAGTTCGGCATCCTGCTGCGAAATCGTTGTTCGTGATTACTTAAGTTTAGGGGACCGCCGCCGCGTCGTCCCGGGGGTAGCAGCGCGACAGATAAGAAAGATAACGAAAGTTTCGAATGCTCCCGGTGTAATTAACTCAGAGATTGATACGAATTAAATGACGCCGGCGCGGCGTCGAGTCACTTACTTGTTTGCAAGTTAAGATCCACCTCGGGGTTCATTGGAATTTCTCGGTTGCTGAACTCGGACGCCGACTCTTCGGTGACATTTTCATAGGGATTCGCTGAAACGAGGCAAGCGGATCTGGGTAACTAAACAGTTGTCGTTGTTGCCTTAATCTAAAGGACAATACACAGTTTCTTCACCCCCCTTTTAGCCACCGGAACATCTGGGCCGTTGACGATGCTTCGCGAGCTGCGAAATTCAATCTTCGAAGAGATATTCTCGACGGTTTTTCTTTCGCGTTTTTCTTTTTTCCCCCGGAGAAAAAATTTATTATTAAACATGGAGAATTCCAGATTATTTTTCCATTTGCATAATTCAATCCGACTTGTGCACGTCGTTTAGATGGTTAATACGATATCGTTCGATACGAATAATGACGGAATAATACCGAACGTAATGTTTCTGTGGAAACACATAATCGGTACACTCATTATTTTCCATTCAGTAAAATTCGTCTGTAAATTCTTCGGTTTACAACAATATATTCAATTATTTGAATTAAAGAAAAATAAATTCCTAATAAAATAGTAAAAATTATAGGAGTTATAGATTTTTTAAATGTATAATTAATAAACTGTGGCTTCAAGTAATAGTAAATCCTGAAGAAATTAACATCAAAGAATTTAAAAGAGGAATGTCATATGGATTAATTATAATAATATTTTTAGGGGGTCAAGTTATTCCAATTTCAATTCTAGGAGCTGCACAATGAAGATATGTTCAGAATATTATACATCTGCGCGAATATTTCTGCTGGTCGAGCAAAATTTCATCGTTTCAGTGAAAAAAAGAAATCCGTCTGTTTAACCAAATAATCCCCGGTGCGATTTTCATTTTCCCGTTTCGGAGGGTTCGTTTCCGCGGGCCGGTAATGGCAGTTCGACGATGGTCGGCGTTAATTCGGTCATTAGGATCGCCCGATGAAACTGGCAAGATAGGTGGGCGGACGAGCGTGATGAAGACGCGCGACGAACGTTAAAAACCATTGCCGGAGCGAAAGTGATAATCCAGCTGTCGTCGCGGCCCCGTTCGTTACGGATTCAACAAGATCTCCAACGGATCGCGATCTTCAGACGGCGATGAAGCGACTCGGCGATTCCCCGGAAGGTTCAACGACCCCGAGCCGCGAGTACCTTCTAATTATTTCCTATCGCGTTACGAAAGTTACGACGACGAGCACCGAAGGGGGAAGCACCGGCTCGAAGATTAATCAGACCGGCGCATCGACACCGTTCTCGCCGAGAAGAATGATCGATGAAGGGACACCGGGGGATCGAGGGAGACGGTGGGGGCTTACTTCCGTCGAACGTCACTTCGCTGATCATGATCCATCGGGCGGCAAAATACAGATGTATCTTCAGAAGCTTCCCGCGGCGCTCGTGCAGGCCTATCGACACGTTCCGCGCGTTCTCCAGAACGATGTCCGGGATGTACGAGTAAGACAGTGGCTCCTCCTCGTACTCCTCGCCGTCGGGACTGAACCAGACGTCTGCTTTCGAGAACACCTGCCGCGGAAAACCATTATTATCATTTCACTCTTGATTCACGAGAGGGCGTTCAACGCATTCACCGCCACGCTGCGAGATATCTCTACCAAAACGGCTACGAGATGTCTCGTGGTGTACTGTAAATCCATTTTAAATGTTATTATATTTCGTAAAAATCCACGTGTTCTCCTTAAAATGAAATCATGGCTTCCAGGACAGAACGCTCTAAATTTGACTGGCAGCGAACGTGTTTACCTTCGTACTAAAAAGTAGTATCACAAAACATGATAATTGACCAATTATGGTTCATTTGTAACGTCATGTGCTAAAGAAATAGATCTCGCAGCACAGAAACGAAGAGATCAATTTATTGTTATTATTTATTTATTGCCTTAAACCGTATAATCTTTATGCTAGGATAATAATTCGCCCACTTCCCCTTCTACATTTTAATTAACCAATTATGGTTCATTTGTAACGTAATATTCTAAAGAAATGCATCTCGCAGCACAGAAACGAAGAGATCAGTTTATTATCATTATTATTGCCCCAAACCATACAAGGTTTATACAGCATAAGAGATCAGTTTATCAAGAATTTTAAAAATCCTTTACCTATTAAACTCGTAAATTTTTACGAGTTCGTTAGCTCGCAGAAACAATTTTGCATAATAACAACAGACAGAAGAGGATTCTGTACAAGCCTGAAAAAAACGTCGGTTCGATCGACCAATCGTTCGTGACAGGTTGCGCCCGGGGATGTAGGGCGCGATAATCGGCAAATTAAACGGTACATTAATTACCGGGGCCGATAATACCTCTCTCCGGGGTGATTCCAATACATAACTCGAATCGTCTCTGCGCGTGTAGCGACGAGATGCCCTCTCCTCTGTTCGTCACGGTATCAATTTTACGAGCGTTTAAAATTGCCCGTTTAATTAAAGCCGCGATTTCCATTAATCCTTGTTGCGCAATAATAACACGACGATGTGTTATCCTATTGTAACGGAGACGGGCAATCGCGGGCGTTTTCGTGGCGCGGCGGCGGGCTTGCCCGACCACGAAGAGAAGAAAGATGTACGCCTTAATAGGCGTTAGTTGATGGACCACTCGCTCAACTCACCGTGTAAGCAATAACCGGTACTTAAGGCCGACTCACTTTTAATGGCGCGGCCTTTCATCCAGATGAAAGGAGATACGAGCGATCCATCCGGTGTATCGCGCTGACATTTCACTGTGCACACGGTTACAAGCCGTATCGGGCAGAGTTCATGCCTGATTTTTAATCCGTCCTGCTTGACTCAAGGCGTTTGCCGTGCCACGTCGACGCCGGGACTAGCCGAGCCGAGTTATTTATGCGACTTTGACAAACCTCTCTTCACCGTCATCACTGATAATCGGAGCCATTGGAAATTTTATCTATCGATCACGCGTTCCGCGGCTAACCGCCGTTCAACACGGTTAAAAAACTGTATACACTTGTGTCGGTTAAGTGTCGCCGGTTCGGGCCCGTTTTGCGACGGAGATAATAAAAAAAATTTGTCATTGTATTAGACAAACAAATAATTAAGCAGACTGTATATGTATTTTGTGTGCTAGTACACAATTGTTTACAGATCGCACAGTCTTTTTAAGCGGGTTTCTGTATTGTTGCTTGATGTACGATGGAAAAAAATTTTGTCTTCGCGCAGAGTTTCCGGTAAATCTCCGAGAAACAAATAGAAACAATTAACTTCGGTGATTTCCCCGAAAGCTGGCCAACAGCCGACGACCCGTGCTTTCTCTCCGGGATTTATATTTTAAATCGCGAGTTCGGTTAATCGGGCCAGGGAAAATATCGGGACCACGAGGAGCTCGGCGGAGAGCTGGTCGTTAAAAGTTTTATATCTCCGGCGTCGATCCGATCCGAAAGGTTTATGAGTTCGCCGGAACTCGGAGTGGGGGAATGTATAAAAAGATTACCTGGACGTCGCGGGAGAAGTAGTTATTGGTGTAAATGTGCACCGCCTCGAAGATCCAGGTTACCTCGAACTCGAACACGAGCTCGACGTAGCCGTCCTCGAAGGTGTCGCGCATCCAGGCGATCCAGCCGGTACCTGCGAACAAAAACGTCTCTATTTCCCACGGAATTGATTTACCGCGAATTCATTCCCTCCCCTCCCCGCCCCTCCCCTCTCTCACTCCCTTTCTCTACCACGCTCGACTCAACATAGTAGACAACTTCGTTAGAGTGGATCGAAGTTAAAGCTTGAGCAACGATTGATCTATTGTTTCCCTCGTTATTTGAATTGATTCCGTTCGGGGTTACTTGCCGGGCTAGGCATACCTTTCTTCTTGCAACGATCCGTCCGGGTCCCGACCCGTGTTTTGTAAAGCGACCGGAATATATATACAATCTAGTAGTATATATATAATCGACTCCAATGTTCGCGGGTGCTAAGTGCCGATAAGGGCACGCTCCTGTCGAATGCTAAGCAGCAGCCTGTTTTCTGGGCCACGAGGCTACGAAATCACCATTCTACCATTCTTTTTATTCGGTATTCCCAGATTCTGTTAAACTTTACTTTAGGTAAACAGAAATTTTTGCCTTTCTCCTACGCGATCCTGTAGATTTCAGCGAGGAAATTACAGAAATCCAAGTTTCAACCCGCGGAGATTGGTGGTTGAAAAGTTATCAGTGTTTAAAGTCGAGCGATTTTCAGTGTTTTTGACAAATAAGAGGGCCGCCATGTTGGTATACCGAGCGCAGCCGCTAGCTGGCAGCACAAGCACGCGGTATTGTCGGTAGCGTAGAGCGCCGATCTTTCCGAGGAAATATGTTGGGAAAGGTTTACAAAAGGAGAGTGCAGAAACACTGCAAGTCGCTAAACTTTAAACACTCATAACTTTCGAACCACTGGTCTCCGCGGGTTGGAATTTAGATGTTTGGCATTTTCTCGCTGAAATCTACAGGATTGCATAGGACAAAGGCAAAAATTTCTGTTTACCCGAAGTAAAGAGCAGCCCAAGATTCTCTTTACTCGGAACTACTAATGTTGGCCTCCCCTATAATTTAATTTCAGATGGGATAATTTTGGTAGAATCGCCAGATAATAAAAAATGCAATAAGCTTGGGGCATTGTAGTTCCGCCCCTGAACTACACGGCTGGCATTTCGGAAGTGGATAGCCACAAATAAATATTTATAAAAAGCAAATGCGCTCATCTTGACAAAAAAAAATTAAGTATCCATTCGACCATTAAAAATGTTCAGTTGACCACTCCGCTAATGGGATTGGCAGGGTCGAAGCGGATCGAATCCCATCCTCGAACTGACGAATGACACCCGGAGGACTCGGGTGGGGCCTGGGGCAATATCTAGGCCGAAGATTTTCGAGATACCTTCCATTTTCGGCACTTAACACCCTACCGCGTATCCACCCACCGATTACCTCTTCCATCTCCCATGTCCAGCCTGTAATTATCCGCGCCGACCTCGCCATCGATTAGCCGGCCCAGGCCATCGGTCAACAAGTTGTCCTGCCTTTTGCCGTCGTAAGAGACGTCGCTGAGCTCCGCCGTCGGGGAATCCGGCACGGTGTAGCTGACGACGCCGCCTGAAACACAAGGGGAACTTTCGCGTGACAACTTCCCCGGATAATGCCTCTTCCCTTTTAAAGCGAGCCCGCCGCGGCCCGGGCAAGTTCGCGCGCGTTGTTCTTCGCCGTTCGCGGGACAAAGAGGGTGTCGGGCCGCGCGCCACGCCGCGACCAGCGGCAAGAAAGAATCACCGCGTTCACGGTATTGTTTCGTCAGCCCCGGCCCGTATTGTTTCGTCACCAGCTTACTTTTCACCGCAAAACGACCCCTCCCCCACCTCCCACACCCCCCCACGGGTCGCGCGGACCGAGGTCCGGCCGCACGGAAATCCCCAGCTAGGAAAATCAGCCATTAACTCCGGCAGAGGACGCGCTGATCCCCCCGAACAAGGTTAACTACAAACAAAAAAATTATTCGTCGAATTTTTTTCCTCTTCTACGAAACTGCGGGGCTCTCGAAATTTTTCAGCATTCATTCTTTTCCTAGAAAACAAACCGTGTATACCTGAGTTCAAGTGTTTGTGTTTGGCTGAAAGGTATGCTGTTCCATTGAAAGAAATTTTCTGATTGGCCGCGACGCTATTAACAAGTTGAACAGAGCGATTGTCGTGTCCCGAGCGCCACATAGAAACACGGTGTAACCGGCGACGGAGGTTTCGGTGAAATATATTCGCAGCCGTCTACAAACATCAAACCGTCCGGAGTTATTTAAACATTTAACTGGAAGCCATTTACGCATTCATCTGGAACTCATCAAACAGCCGTACACGAAACTCTGGAGGACGCCCGCAAATCTACGTATTAGTTTGGTTTCAGCATGTTTATAGGAGCAGCAGCGTTTAATTAAAGGTATGTGTGTGTGTGCGTGTCAAATATATATTTCGCGTGTACATTATATGGATCGTTCAAATATTTACGGGAAAAAATGCATTTGCTCGTTCGGTCAAACAGGGATTAATTAAAACGTAGCATCTGTCCCGCGATACTTCTTTTTCCTCCCATTAATTTCAATTAGTCTACCGTCTGCTTATATTTTTCAGTTCGTTCGGTGACAATTTCCGTCGGATGATATTAAACATTATCGAACAACATTGCGAACATGTAAATTCGGTGATAATTGTTCAGAAAAAGAGAGAGAAAAGCCGATCGAAGAGTTCGTAAAATAATTGTTAAATGAAAATTCTCGAAAGAATTTTAAGATTCTTCTGACATAATGTTTTACAAAATTCTTGTTTCCCGGGTCAAAAAATATGCTCTGAAAAGAATGGTTTTTTTCTCTCCGTGAAATTCAGATACGTGTGCGCATTCGTGCAGCTTTGTACGTAGAGAAAATGAGAGAAGTATAATGTATTAATGGTGTTCCAGCTGGAAAATTGTTAATTCGAAGCTGCCGCCGGCAAATGCTGTTCTTCAAAGTGGCCGGCTCGTCCACTATGTAAAGGAGATTCGGCCGGAGTAGTTCCCGGTGACCTATAACGCGGAAAGTTTCGCGGACAGAAACACGAACGAAGAATTATTGAACAGAGGGTAGTGCCCGATGAGGAGGAATCGTGAAACGAGTCACGGATATTATTACTCGTTCGGTGTGTCGCGAGCGTGTCGAGGGTTTGAGCACTCGCGGGGCGAGAAAATTAATAATGAACGGCAAAAACGACGCGACGCGGCGCGGCGCGGCGGCCGCTTCGCTGTGTCGTGCTCGGAATCGCCTAACTGCTCTTAATATTTCACGGTGCATACGTTCGCAACCGGTCCCGCCGTGTCACGCGATGCGGTCAAGCGAGTTTCGGCGTCGCTGCATCAAAACTGAACACAATTTCGTATCGCGCCGTCGAGAAAAATCTATGCATACAAGCATTCTCCTTTAGAATGTTACCGTGCTCACCGTATAAACACAACCCTCGTGAAACCTCGGAGACCTCGTGCAATGTCTCCAATCGATAAGTAGGCTCGCTATGGTTAATACTAGACCGCGGACTTTATTTATGACAAAAATGCCGGAGTACAAAATCGTATGGACGTTGCGACAATTTAAATACGATTTCTCGTTTAACACAAATACAATTTTGATAGAATTTTAACGGCGCTGGTGATCTTAGCGTGACAGTTTTCGACTGAACTTAAAGATTTCAATCTTTACAACACGTTGTTCTATCTTTCTCCAAAATAATTTCGCAGGATACGAAGACGCTTTTGATAATGGTACCAATTGAAGCTTTGGAAATTTATTCTACTGAGATATAATTATTAACACTGCCCGTTTTATATTTTTCATTTTACAATTATTGAAATTATAAAGTCACTTGCATGGAAATTGAGTCGATACAGTTGCAGAAAATCTAAATAAACAGAGCCTTGTCATTTTTGTAAGCCGTTAGTCGCTTTCAGTGCCCGGTAGGTTTACTGTCCAATGAAAAAAAAATTTATGAAAATCCATTTTACAAGGACACGAGAGCGAACCGGCACTGTCGTTAATAGCAACGGCTATTAAAATGTGATCGAAGAAGTCCCGGTTCTTTAAATAAATCTTCCAATTAAACGGCACGGTTTCATTCGGACCCGGTCGAGGGTTCGCTTAATAAATTATTCGAACGATTTCTGTTCTACTTTTCCCGATTACTCGATCGGTATTACCGGATACGAATTAATAATGCCTGAAGCGATCAACCCCGTCGGCGAGATTAAAGGACGTTTATAGTAATTCCGGCGCGTTTCATCAGTTTTAGAACCCATTAGCCCAGACAGTGCCGATACTCGAGCAATTTTCTCAACGCGCTTATTAAAAGCACACCTCGCGAGAGCGGCATAGGGCCGTCGTTAGCGCGACTTTACCCTGTAATCCGTGGAATCCGCTAATCTAATCTACGCCAGCAATCTGCACCCCCGCGTACAGGCGCCACACCCAAATTATTACGAAGTTCCATTGAGTGTCGTTAGAGCAATTTCCAGGGGAGTTGCTCTCTCAAAGGACGAAGAGTGCACTCGTAACAAGTTTCAAAATCAATTCGCCTTTAGCCGTTCGACGCGTCGCGTCGCGCCGGCTCATTTTCCAAAGCCACTTGTCCACCGTTTCGAGGTAATCGAAATTTCGGATTTTTTCCCATTCCAGAAAAATCTTTGACATCCCCCGCAACATCCTGGACAGCCAGACCCTGCAGACTTCAACGAGGGTTGAGAAGCCAGAGGAGGCTAGGCCCAATGGCGTCCATCTTCAGCAAGGTAAATTGTCAAGAATTTTTTCGGTTTTTTTCAGTTTGTTGTAATTTCAAAGGAAATTTTTTTGAACAGCTACGTGTGGTAATTATTTATGGATTTTTAAAACTTTGTATTATTAAAACACAGATTTATTTACTATTTTGAATTTAAACAATTTTAGAAAGTCAGTGATGGATAAATGTACGAGGATATTTTCCACTTTTTGAGAAGCTTTTTAATTCGTTTATATCTTTTGTTACGAATGTTCATCATTAGACAGCGGATTAAAAATCAAGTAAATTAAATTTAAAATTATTGGAAAATTCAAGAAACTGAAGTTGTCAATATATGATTTCGTCTGTATTAAAACCGTTAAGGGAAGAAATAACATTCAATTTGATTTCTATTTCTTGCAATCGATGCAGACAATTTTTATTTTGCATGAAGATCTGCTGCCTATTCATCATAAATGGGTGCTTGTTACGAATTCGTAATAAAACGTTATGTTTTTAAATTTTAACTATTATTTTTTACCATCAAATAAATGATCCGTCTCGCCTCGGTCTACATTTTAGAACGAAGAAAAGCCACGAGGTAAAAAATTTCGGAGTATCGCGACGAGTCGAATCGATCCGGGGTAGAGTGGAAGCTTTTTCGGCGCATGGAAAATTTGTTTTTCAGACCGGCGCGCACCGTTTTAAAAGACTCGGCGCGGTTCGGTGGCCGGGTTTCGGGGGTAATCGTTCGTGTTCACCGTCCGAGGGCACGGCATCAGCGTTGTTTTAACCAGATGTCGTGCACGGTCCCCATAAATCCGGCATTCCCGCCCACTAGAGCCCCGATCTCACACGCTCTGAACGCTTCTTATAGCGTGAAACCTCTCATGTCACCCGTTCCCGTGCCGTCCGAGAACCACCTTCAACGTTTTCGCTCACGATCCTCCTCCCGGCTCCGCGCTGTTAGACCAACCACCACCCCCTCGGCTTCCATATTAGACCAAGAAAAATCATTTATGCAAATGCCCGCCATTACACTGACATCGATAAAACGGATCGGCGTTTTGCTAGACGTCGTTGTGTTTTCTTGCGCCAGAACAGCTGGGATCTCCGCGAGAGACTCGATCACGAGCTTCTAATATCCGACGCGCGAGGTCCATTAGACCGCCGGATGTTTGGACGGTTCTCAATTTTTTTTTTCTAGACTAATCTTAACACTATTGACCACTAGCCTATTAATCGGCTTTCCGATTGCCAACGCTTATCGACCGCTAGCCTATTTATCGGCTATTTATGAATGTTAGTTCCCAAGGTTCTTTATTATATAAAATAAATGCAAAATAAAGTATAAATAGCAATAAAATTACACTCCTTTGAAATAAAAGGAATAAGCACAACACAATAAATAGCGAAAATTTAGCCGGTACTAGGAGTAAATACGCGCGCGACTAAGCTAGCACTTAGTGAGTGGCAGCCTCAAAAACAAGCGGTCGATAAAGTGTTAAGGATGTGGGATCATCGAAAATTTCACTTTCAGTGGTAATAGTCGAATTTTGATAGTCCAGTGTCTTTAAAAAATTTTTACAAGATATAAACGCATGAAGATCCGCTGTAACGATGATCTCTGGTCGTAATATCTATTAATCATCATTGATAATTGTGTGAATATCGCTGGTGGATGATTGCCACTGGTGTCGAGCTGATTTCCTTGGAACTGGCACGAGGGTTTTTCGTTCGAGCTGCCGCACACGAGAGTTTATTTACAGGCTGGTATTTAGGGGGTATAGATTTTAATACGGTCCTCTGTTATTTCGTGCATTCTATAATACCGGCTACGAAATATTATATACTCGCAGCTATATCGGATGAACTATAAAACGGTAACCTGCTATTAGACTAAACATTGACATTAGAAACGAATTATTTAAAGTTGCGCCAGCTGGGAGAAAAATTTCACCAAACTCCGACCCGTTTTACATATGGATTAACCCTCATACGTTCCTCAGGGTGAAAATTCACCAATTTACTATTTTCAAATACTGTAAAATTATTGATCATTTTATGTCCGTATTGTAAGGCGTATTTCTTTAAAATTTGACATTACAAACGTGTAGAACGTATGTGAATTATTATACTAGTTTCTCTTATGCAACTATTTTTGAGGAGCGTATGAGGGTTAGAAAAATTCAGTATTCCCGATAAAGGGATATCAGTAGAATAATTTATGTACAACTGTAAATCGATGAGAAATAAAGAAATTTTCTGTGTAGCAGGAAAAACGGAGGAACGATTGCTCGAGGTGGTTTGTTTGATTGTTATTCCGTTCGGATGTTGTAAAAGACCTATGTAGGTTAGGTCAACGAGACAGAGACGGCCAATACGACGGTGAGGTATTCTCTTACTTTTATTTCATTGCCCGGAGTATTCTAAGAGCGCCGCTATTGCTCGCTTTAATTAGCATTCAGACTCTTTCCCCTTTATCCGCCGGTCGACTTATTAAATCCAGCACCCTTCGAAAATTGTATTTAATTCAGGTACGTGTATCGTCCATAAATATTAATTCGCGTATACATAAAATATGGGTCGATCGATCCCGTCGTTTGACGCTTGCCTTTTATTCAGAATCAACGGGCTACGATTTCTCTGCATTCTTTTGCTCCGTTTAGTCCCGGGGAAAGATGAAGAGCTGATATACCGCTGACAATGGTGCTCGAGAGACCCAAAAATATTGCTCGTTTTAAATACCATTTCTCCGCTTGAAATAACATTCAACAGACCGCGGATTTTAATGGAAAAATAACAAATTCAACTCGATTTCTAAAATTTTCATTATCATCGTCATGCATTTCCCTGCACAACTAATCCGTAGTTCAATAATTAAAATAAACTCAAATTTCTTTTATTATTACTATTCAAGATTTTAACGATTCGGACAATTGTTAAATATTTTGTACTGAATTTTAAATGACGATTCATATTTCCCGATACCGACAAATCGTCCTGCCTCTAAGAATATGTCAAACACGCCTCGCGAAATTATGTTGCAAAACCGCGTGTTTACTCTGTCTAGAAGCGACCCAATACATTAGCGCGCGACGGTCTATAAAAGTCGGATGATGTCTTCTGTAACAGGCTGGGAGTAATGAAAAATGATAGCTCCCGTTATTTCTTGTGCAAATGTTTCCCGGCCGACATTATGCGTTTCGCATCGATCCTTCACGGTGGTGTCGCGTTAAATTCTATATTACAGTCACCGTAACAATTTCGTGACAACGCGCGCTGCGGCTTAACATATCGTGTTCCTCGCGGAATCGATACCTGCGAGATAGTCGTTGCCCGGGGCTCTTGACGCGGAAAAAAAGCGCTATCTCATTCGTCGTCGCTGGCAATTCTGTTTACGCAGTAACGACACAGAGAGCAGTGTACACGGTGAACTCGGCGCAGAGAATTTATCGTTGATTTCATAGATCTCTCGAGCAAATATTCAATAAAACTGCATTACCATTTTAATAAGTCGAAAGTGATGCGACTATTATTTTATCATAACCACATCAGAGTCGGCACAGCAAGCGCCTGAGAGCAGGCAGCGCGCTCGTCACCGTTGTTAGCGAGGCAGCCGAGCAGGTGACTACGGTCGAATTGATTATTTCACGCGGAAATCGCAGAACAGAGAGTCACTGGACAAAATTGTGGGCTGGCAACCGAGATCTATGAAAAATCTCGAAGCAGTAATTAAACACTGAGAATTACGAACACTTGGAGGGGGAACGAGGTTCTCACGAGCGTACTAAACGTTCGCCTGCGACGGTAACAAGATAAAATCCGTAATCCGGCTACTCTATATTTCATTTTGGATTTTATTCCCATCACGCGATCCTATAAATAAATTTCCATCGGGGTGTCAACACCTCCTCGAAGTTCTTTTCAGACTAAGAGGTGGGATAAAGAATACCTTATCCCGGAACGACACGAAAGCGTGCTCGCAGAAATCATGGCGCGACGGCCCTCTCGCTGTCAGATCTAGAGCAGCAGATGCTCGAAAGTTTTCCGCGAGTCGGCGCGACACATCGCGACACGCCATTGCGTGCACGGTGAACGTGAGAAATTGCGTATCAAACAATGGCGGACACCGCGTTCCACGGACCGGCACAATGTCCTCGGTGTCGGTTCCATTTAACTTGCTTAAGTAACCGAAGTAGGTCGAAAATAAATGTACAGGCTGGTCCGAGAAAGAGAGGAAGAGAGGGAGAGAGAGAGAGTGGCCAATGAACTAGCCGGTATAACGCTGTTACGAGCGTTAATGGGATCCAGCGTCGCAGTTGGACTCCATGCCCGGCCTGGATTCCCTCGCAGCCGTCTGAGTCGTCGTTCGCGAAATTGAATGAAATTGCAATTTGGAAATTAATCGCCGGCTGTCCGGAATTTCAATCTTACATTCCCGCGGGATTGGAACATTTACATACCGGCGTTTCTTCGCCGCGAGATTCAAATCGGCGACGCAACAAACCGCGCGCCAACACTCGAATCCAACCAGTCCTCGATTTTTTTCTAGTCCCAACGAGTTCGATGAAAAACCGTTTCAAATTCCAGGAGAATACAGCGGGTAATACGTTTTCTACGTCGATTACAGCCATCGAATTGACGAAAGGGATTCTCTGTCAACGTGAGTGTTTGAAAAGGCGTGTTCCCGTAAAAAAAATTGAAGGTGACCTTGGGATCTCCAAAAACGAAAAAACAAATATTTAAGTATCGTTAAACACAGCAAAGGTATTCGGTGTACGAACGTTAAGTGACCCAGCCTGTACACGTATAAAATTAGGCTACGTTTTGCAGCGTTTAAATACTTTTCGGGTCCACAGTATTTGCGGAAGCAGGTAGTCTCGTATCACGAAATAATACGTAGCAAGTCGTCTGTGGAATTAGCGACATAATTAACAAGCATTTTGGAATGAACGTCTGTCGGAAATTGTCAATCTCATAAATCCACTGTTACGCGAGTGTACGCGGCGCTTTCGCTTTGATGCCGAAGAGTACACTGTTCACGCGTAACGCAAACAACGAATACGCGTAAGCTCAACTACGGAATAATATTGTCAGGTTGCGAGACGCGTCGACTGAAACACGAGCTTGTCTTCGTCATCGTTAGACTGTGTACTGTAATATTTACGAGAAAAACGGGCGAGCGTAACTTCAAACAACACGAAGATTACTGTCATGATCGTTGATATACAAAAACCTGATTGGCACCTGTAGATTGCAATCGACACAATTTCCATTTTAAAGATCCGCGCTTTACACTTGTCCCGACTCTAGCTTCCCCTTCCAGCTACTCCCCACGGGTCCGCCCGGTCACGTGACGCGCCAGACTGTCACGTGACCAATCCGATACCGACAGAGCGGGGCGAGCGTTCTCCCCACTCCGCTGCGGAAGATGCTCCGAATCGAAGTCGTTCGGATCGTGCCAGCCTCTTTCAGCGGGACGCGCTCTTTGAACCATTGGCTCGGCAGTTTCCCTTTTAAGTCGGCGCGCAAACATTTGTACTTTTGAGCCCGCGTTCCGTGCTCGTGTGCACGTACACACCGTTAACAGCTGGCTGCCGGTTGTGTTCTGCGCCTGGGTTCTGTAGACTTACGGTAAATTCATTGGTAGCACTCACCCGTGTCCTGACAGCCTCTCAGCTCGATTCGAAGGCAAACGGTGCGCCTGTGCTCGGAGTGCGGCAAAACACGGATCTGGCTGGCAAATATCGGCGGGATTAATCGATGCGACACTATCGTGGACGTGTCGCTGTTCCCGGCCAGCACCTGAAAAATCCAAGCACAACGGATCCAGACACTATTGTTTCACTCGGCAAGGTGGCGCAGATCGACTGCTGCGAGAGCGCTATGTTCCACGACAACAATGGACGAATTTTAATTAATACGCGTACAGTCCGGGACAAAATTAAGCGGTGCGCTCTTTAAAAACCTCCTCCTAAGTTAAGTGGTAAGGATGTTTTAAATAGTTTAACGACAGAAATTAATATATAAACTCTGAATTTATTTCAACAGTTGTGAATGTACGGAAATGACAATAGATGATGTTTAAAAATTTTATGTTTAAAAATTTTTGATAATTTTACATTTTTGCACGCTAATTCCAACAAACTGGAGCAATTAACAATTCTTCGAATGTTTTTACCGTTTCAAATTGTAGGAATATTTTCTGGGAACTCCTACACCTTGAGTCTCTGCTGCTGATTCTCTTTATTAACCCTTTTGCGGACGGAGTCATCCGACGAGCATGCGTCGCTGTGGACGAGAAGTATTGGTGCGCGCAGTTGAGAAAATTTGAACGTTGAACGTTTGCGTTATAATAACTAAAACTTATTTTATTTGCGTTATAACTTTCATTCAAATTCAAAAGAATTTGTTTTCAAAAAATGTTTTGTCGGTTATCTGCCGACATTCGTCCGCAAAGGGTTAACTCTCAATTCGACTTGCAACCTCCCTCTCTCGCGACTCTCGCACTTCTCTCGCACATCCTTTGCGTTCGTTCCATTTATATGTTTCCATTCTATCTCTTTCCCATGCTCTCCTTCTCTCTCGCTCTCCATGCATCTATTCGGAAAACCCAATCGTTTACATACATACTGCGCTCGACGCCCCTAGCCACTCGACACTTGTCAAGGGCCCCAAACGCTCTTCTTTCGCACCTCGACCCAAACAGACTTCCATTCACGCAAGACCCAAACACGCCGGCGTCACGACGTCGCGCCCACAGTCACTCTAAACATTCACACCCCTACAAAATTAAATCTAGGTTAAATCGTTAATTAGCAGGCTCGCGAACGTTCCCGATAAAACGATCTATTACCAGCTAGAACGACTTCCGCGGGCGACTGTCGCGGATTCTTCCTTGTCGAGGTGTTGCCGGATCAACGAGTCGTAAATAAATTCGCGGGCAGGCCGTGTTTCCAGGATGTATGCTATCGTAACCATATAATTATCGGGTTAATTGCGATAATTTAGCTGATTTAATTACAGCCGACCGATTAATGTGCCCGCGACGGCCGCGAATCGAGTTAACGGGTCCGCGCGATGTCGGACGCGCAGATTATTTTAGCCGGCCGCCGCGCCGCGCCGGGAACCCGATGCAATTTTGCGGATCTGATAATAATGCCGCGGCGTTGATCGCGGCCAACCCGATCCGTAAACGTAGAAACGACGGAACGTGATGCACGAGCGGTCCGCCGTCACATCGACGTCGATATTAATCAGCTTACCCCCGAAATCTCAGCGCTCTCGCCGAAACCCCCGTACGCCGCCGCGCCGTTTAGACATAGATCATGATTGCATCGGTAGAAGGCAATGCCACCGGCGCGGTTAATGCACCGTCTAGTCCTGATTGCGTAAATTATCAGTCGAATAAATCTGGATGTCACGGTACCGCGAGCAACCTCGAATTATCGACTTGATCAGCGTTGTAATTAAATATCCCCGAAATATATGTACAGGGTGTCCCGAAATTCCTTCAACGTCCCGGAAATGGGAGGTTCCACGGAGAAGCGACATTTCCCTTTCGCTAAATGTCCGCCGGGGCTTCGTTTAGGAGTTACTAACGAAAAATACGGACCGTGTTGACATAAAAATTGCACAAAATCTAAATAAGTAGAATCATTTTTGTAGACTATACGATGGCGATAAACAAATGACCGGTTTTATATTTTTCACTGCACAATTATTGAAATTATAAATTATACTGTATAAATAGAAAGTAATTTTTCCAAGAGCTGAAACGTTTCAATCGCTTTCGGTACTTGGTAGACTCAGCGTTAACGGGATACATAAGATTCTCAAGAAAACCATCTAACACGCGTAACTCGATGCATTAAAAAAGTAAATTTCACGCGTCACTATCAGATCCACAGAAAGATTTCAGTAGAACGTCGCTCTCGAATCGGACTCGTTTCAGCGAATTACGTCAGCGGCGATTGTCCGGCGCGAGTGTCCCCGAGCCGTTCCGAAATTTCGACTCCTCGCGCAGAAGTTCCCGAAAACAAATCAAGCGCCGAGCCGCTGCCCATACCAGCGGACAATAAACTATTGTTTCGGCCGGAACATGTTATAGACCGGCATCTAAAACTACTTGACCGAAACTGTTGTTAATTATTCGGCGATCCGGGGAGTTGTGTAGGTGCGGGGGAGGAGAGGGAGAGCGAGAGGGAGTGGATTGCTGCGAATTTAATCGTTGTCTGGAAAGTCGAACGCGCCGGTGTATTACGTTTCGAATCGTACGCCATTAGGAAATTGATAACGACGCCGGTATCCCGGGCGATACTTCGATAGAACGATTCTCGCGTATCCGAGATTATATATACGCGGGCACGGTGATAACGCGGCGAGAGGCTACTACCTACGTACGTAAACTTTGATTTTCTCGTAAATAGAAGAAAACGAGGAAGATGAGAATGAGGAAGGAGGGACGCGGTAGAAGAAGCGAAAGAAAAAGGAAAAAAGTAGTCGACGCGGGAAAAGTTCGGTGCCCGGGCGGGCGCCTCTTAACCTTACATTACGAGGGTGCGCGGTACGATTTCCGGCGTGTACGTAGTTATCGATGGCCGTATCCTACTTTTCTCTGTTCCCGGTTCAATCTTTGAGAACAGTTAAGTGGGCGCGAGTTCTCGCGTCTCTCGTGACTGGAATCGCGGACACCCGAGGAATCGCAATAAGAAGATCGCCTGCCTGCCTTGCCTGCCTTGCCTGCCTGTTCACCTGCTTTTTGCCGACAAGTTTCCCTCCGACCCCGAAATAGAGCGAAACTTGGCCCGCGACTCGCGTTTAGTCACGTCCCCAGCTTTCTTCGGTCGTCCTTCTGCTCTAATTGCGTTTAGGTGTTGTTCGATGCAAGTTAGACACTGTTTCGTTCCAACTTTACTCGCTCTTATTTTTCTTGAAAATTGTTGTTCGAATGTAGTCCGTAGCGAAGTGCACGCGTGTCGACGCGTGCGAACAGAAATGTTTGGATGACTGGGATACTGTTTCCGAAATTAATCAAGATTTTAGTATTAATTATTATTAATACAATATTATCATATTGTAATTATTCGTTTATTATAAACGGACCGAAGCCCTCTGACGTAAATGTTTACACAATTGAATAGAGAATTTACGTACAATAACAAATTGGGGACGCGCACAAAAATTCATTTTTTGTTTTTTAAAAGCGCGTAAAGCTCCACGAAAAAGAATCGATACGATTATCTGTCTGCGATAGTGAGATTCATTGGATTAATACAATAAGTACCGTTTAAATTGTCGATAACATGCAATAATTTTCGGTCCTCACTCGGGAACGAGTGCAGATGATCATGCAGGTTCCGTAATCTTCGAAGTTAATTTGTCATAAAGAGACGCATAATTTCGTCGTTGTAATAAGAATTTTATTGCGCTCGTAAAACTTGCTACGTGCAGTATTAGCCTTCCTAGCGATCTTTATGTCATTGCACAGTTCGCATAACCTCCATGTTCTACTTATTATTATACCCTACGATTTATAAATATAGATAACGATCTCTACGTTTAAAATTTTACGAGTATTGCCTGTGCGTTAAGTACAATTGCTGTGATTTTATTCGAGTGTGTTAATGATCGTGTGCAACTAGAAGATATTCTCAATATATCACGGGATTTAGGAAAATTTCAACAGAACGCCGAATAGAATTGCACTTTCGAATTCGATTGAAAATTTTCGAATATACAGCCGCCTACCGAATTTTTCTCGTCGAGCACGGTACTCGGCGTTATTCGTTTTTCTACGACAAAGGAATTTCGGGATTTCCCTGGTGGAGTATCGCACGGATAAATATCAGAAAGCCGAACACATCCACGCTGAACGTAAATACCGGCAAGATCAACATTTCTTCGGGCGCGAAGCTGTGCTCGTCGCGTCGCACGATGGAACGGGAATAAGAAAATAACTGGACACGCCAATTAACTCTGTTTTCGATAGTAAAAAAGAAAATTGTTCAAATTCCAAAAAATGGCTTTCGTTACAATTTCTCACAAGATCCGTTGCATTCGGAGCTACATTTCAACTTATCAAAATTAAACATTCTTCCAACCTAGAGTAATTCCATTCGACATATTATTTTCCTTAAACTTATTTAATAACGTAAACAATATTTTGAATAACACAGCAATTTTTAGTGGCGACTCTGCGGTCTCTCTTATAACGATACGCATGATTTAGTAATTCATTCAATTAATTAATTGACGATACTCTACCGTAGGCAAATTGGAATGAAATTTGATGCGAATTAATTATTACAAAATTCGCGGATGCTCCCCGGATGACGCGTGACCCAGCGACGATGGGGGGAGGGGTGAGGTTGAAAATTTTGGCGTAAGTCCAATATGAAATCGCGAGCGTTTGACCGTTTCCCGTGCGCAAATTTATTTTTCGCCCGCGTCAATTTCGCGACGGTTCACGGCGTGACCCAGTGAACTCTCTCGGGCCGCGCCGGGTGTATCGCGGAGCTAATCCGCGAAAGGAAAATAAAAGGGGGGATGCACGGTTGATTGCGGTGACGTTATTCGGTATCGTCCGACTTGACTTACTTCTTCCACTGTCAACAGACGCAGGCACGTACCTCCTTGTTATCCCAGCGCTTATATCGCCGCCACTCGGTGAACCCGGGACGCCGATACTCGAGGGTGTACTCTTCGACGTATTCCTGGCCACGGCCGTGATCGTAACGACCCTGACTCTGTACACCAGTGATCACGTGAGGTCCGGGAAGATCCACTTGGAGCCACTCACGGATTCCCCGTTCTATTTGATTCTTCGGGCACCAGGCACCGCCGGCCGTCTCCTTTCGCAACCTGTTTTCACCAGACAATCTCTTATTGTTACGTGACCTTGCTCAATTTTTACCGATACGCCAGCGCGCGGTTAGCGGCCACGTATCGATCCTCCTATCGATAGCGCTCTCTAAGGAGACACTCTGTAGCTAGCTTCAAGCTCTAGGTAGGGTGAACGCGGTTTAAAACCCTTCTACTTAACATTCATATGACTCCAGTCCACTGTCCACCGGCAGGATATAAACATGTACCGTGTTTAAAGAAAAATTGTATCACAATGAATCTATAGAATCAGTTTAATTAAGCAAGTAAGTGTCAAGTCAAGGGACAATATAGAATTTATTTATTAATCTTATCCACATTAGGATAATTCTGACATCACGGATAATTTCTTCTGCTTACTGTTGACGAAAAAATTCATGAACATTCTACACTATACCGTATAAGACTGTGAATTTTCTCTGAATTTTTCATTGGAAAATTGGTTCTCAAAAAATTCTAGAAGCTTGAGAAATTATCATATCGCGTTTATTATAACTGTGGTACATATTATTATGATTATTAATGTGTGTACGTTTTTCTGATTGAACTTTTTCAGATATCGAGACGAGATATGGAAATGAATGCAAGGTAAATTTTTCAGCATTAATAACTGGAATGTCGTGAATGATAATCGGCGAAAAAGGGGACGTAAAATTAATTTTCATTTTCGAAAATACGTGTCCAACGAAGGAAAGGTTGGAATTTCGCAGTAATAATCGCGCCGATAAACCAAGGATGTCAAAATGGTCCGCATTCAATTCACGGTTCATTTCACCGTATCCCCCGTTACAATGAGCGTCGGTAATTTTTCACCCGAATCGGACAGACATAATTAATTGAAATTATATTTCCGTTGATGCCGCAGGTACATGTACAGTGACATTGTAAATATCGGGACAGACAGGGAGAGAGAGAGAGAGAATTCTAGGCGATGGGTGCGAGTCCTCCGAATAAAAGGATCATTATTGTTAATTAGACAAGCCGTCGCTTTTGACGACGTCGACTGCTATTTGTCAGAATATCTAAAATTTTCGAGAACGTTAAAATTACAGGAGAAATTCATTTAAACGAATTTTCTACGATTCTGCTGATAATAATAACAATTTACGGTAAATATCTGCAGCCAAATTATTATTGTTCATCTATGCAATGTACAATTGCATGTGCAACATGCAGCCGTCCGCGTGAGGCATCCGCACGAGGTGCTCAAGCTGTCCGAACGGTGCTCATTTTCGAGGGGTTCGTGGTGTCTGACCATAATCAATCTTGTACTACTGAATTCCAGAAACGGTACTCAATCGAGCGTTTCTCGTTGTTCCTGACAATCTAAGCGATTTCTTGTAACTAAACGTGCTCTGCAGAACAGACCACACTCATAAAACTTCGAGATTGTTTATAAATTAATAATTCATATCATTTTTACAAAAATTTTAAAAATCTTTTCTGCTTGCTTCAACAGCAGTGTCAGGTCACCGAATATATAGAAATTACCATTTAACAAAAATTGTGGTCATGCTACGAATAAATTAGCAATCTCACTTTGTATCGTAGGATCTCTGGACAATTCATATAATTCTTACAAAAATTAAAAAAATCTTTTCTGCTTGCTTCAACAGCAGTGTCAGATCTCCGAATATATAGAAATTACCATTTAACAAAAATTGTGGTCATGCTACGAATAAATTAGCAATCTCACTTTGTAGAATCTCCGGGCAGTGTCTAGGAGGCGTGAGAAATATCGGGCCCGTCGAAAATAATTAGCCGGCGCAATTTCCCTGATTATAGTCAGAAATTAAATGCGACGGGGGCGGGCTGATGCGGGATAGACGTGAAAGGTAGCGGAGGATCGAGCCGGGTCCGAGGCAGACGTTAATGCGGAAAGCGTGTCTGTCTCGGGCCGGTTTGGACTGTCCTCTCCGAGGCGCGTTGGAAAGGCGGCCGTAATGCCGTCTAACGGGTCTAGGATCGTCGATGTCGTAAAAGTAACGTACTCACCGGCCGTTCCGTGGACCGACGTTCGTCACATACGAGGAGGACGCCGTAATGGCTGAATCCGGTATGTCACCGGTCTCCATCCCCAAGGATTGGTTGCACGATTCTGAAATCACACCATTTAACTTTATTTTCGCGCTCGCCACACCCGAACGTTTCGCAATTAAGGTCGGCGCACATTGAAACTGCATAGAAGAAAGTCAAAACAACACCACGTCCGGTGCTGGTGCGTCCCAGTGTGCGTCGACCTTTATTTGACTGAAGTCGCCGATTTAGCTCGGCCGTTCGTCGAGGTGTGGACGATAAATGGACTGTCGAATCGGCGACGAACGCGCGGCGAGTCGTGATTCAACGCGAAAGAATCGAGCTGGATGTCCCCGACGACGTACCCGAGTGTCCGACACGTTTCCATAATCGGCGAAAAGCGGACATCCGACCATTCAGAGATGTTTAAGCCGAGTTTTGCCAAACCTAAAGGTTGCGTCACAACGTGCGTGAAATATTAAAGCAGAATCGTCATTTCTGTTTCGAATTAGTAATTGTAATTGTTGCGATTGGTCTCTTTCTGCTTCTTATAAAATAATAAATTTGTAAAGTAGAACAAGTAACAAGTCGCGAGAATGAAGTAGGCTACGAGTAACAGAAGAAGAAAGTCTGGTGAAATAACTTATGGGAAATTGATTCGCCGATCGTTTCCAAAGTGTTCGACGCACCGAGGAATTTAATAGTCCGCGTTTTGTCGGAGTTCTCATGAAAGGCTCGTTGAAAACGCGCCGTCAAGTGTCGTCTCTGTTCGCGACGCTTAGTCCAATAAACAATAGCGTTCCACGGTTTCGTTTAGCGATCCCCGGCGCACAATGACGGCGTGAATGCCACCCGTAGCGCGAAACTGCGAACACGAAGGCTAATAAGGCTCAGGATTAAAAGCTGCCACTTTAATCTTGCCGCGATCGTTCTTCTTTGACCGAGGCTATTCAGCGGAATGAAATTCAACGATCGGAGACCCGATCGGTGCCCTCGTTGCGGAAAGTCTCCTCGGTGTTCCCTTACCCGGGAGCAGCATGTACGTATTTGTAATAATAATACGCCCGGATTAATATTAATCTTATGCAGCTAGGAAATTAAATAATTCCGACGTGGAACGGTGTTCTGTTAATCGATAATCGCTCGTTTGTTCTTTCTTCGCGATATTATCAAATATTCGATGAGAAATATTTTTTCTACGGAGGCCTCCTTTCTGCCATAGCTTTCACTATGCGAGTAGTATAAAAACTGATTTTTGAATGATTTATGTAGGAACAACAAAAATTGATATAAATATTTTTTATTAAGTTTAGATACATAATGCATTATTTTTTAACGACAAAGTGCAATGACATAATATTTCTAAAATAATTTCAGTCACTGATTTGAGAATTATATTTACAGAACGTTTCAGTGATACGATCAAACTATGTAATAGGATGACTCCGGGAGGAATGAATGTTGCAAAATATTTTTTGTTTTTACAGTCATGTATTAAACAGTGACGAGAAAGGATTTGTATAAATCTGTAAAACGTGTTTCTGTCAAAAAAAAAAGAAAAATTCGTTTCAAAATAAAAACCAGTGGAGATATATCTATACACCCACATAGAATGAACAGTTTCCACCTTTCACAATTCACGATTTTATGGAATTGTTGAGAAATATTAATTGAAAGCATAATTTTGCTAAAAGTTTGAAAAACGGGCAGCCCCGCTTAAAGTTTCATGGGAAAATAAAATGTTGCGACCGCGATAGTTGGACTGCGGCTTTCATACATTTATAACACGTAACATTGTCGAAAATTTTGTTTAATTGATATATTCTCTTACTTTCATATTTTTTTTGCACGTCGAATCCTTAACAGGATGAGCAGTTATATCATTATGTAGAGAAAAGGGACGAGGAAGATTTTTTAAAAAATAAATTTAGATATTTTCATTTTCTCGCGAACAATCAAAAAACACATTTACGATTTAAAAATAATGAACGTATTATTATAAGGACTATGAATTAATTTGTGCAACTAATATTCGCTCGAATATCGCGGAAGCTAAGAGAATATTGTTAGGGGAAAACGGCGTTCTTTTTCAATGTAGAATTTTAATAAAGGACATTCCGGGGGAGCTTAATTTTCTAATATTAATTTATCGCATGATCTCTGATATTTTTGCTGTGATAAACTTCTCACAGTTTAATTCGCGATGGCGAATGCGGCCCTGTTAATAAGGAAAATCGAGGATCGCAAACCTGAAGAGCCGTTCTGAAAATATCGCGATTACTATTCATAAAGTTGAATGGCTGCACTAGAGAATCTTCGTAGGTTCATCCCCATGTGGCGCTATCCCATCGCTTGCGCTTATTAGTCTACCAGTTGACTCGTTCGCGTACCAATTTGCTTTAAGTTCGCCCGAGTGTAATCTTTCCATTAAAGTTTCCAGCCGGACAATAAAAATCCGCGTGGTTCGACTAAGACAAGAGGGAGAGAGAGAGAGGAGTATCCGTGATCCACTCACCACACGGGATCAATCGGTGCGAATAAATTTACATTATCGAGATGAGGATGATCGACGCGGTTCGATTGCTTCTTACGGAGGACGCGTTTTCAATCGGCTGCGGATTAAGCGCGAAACCTTTTGTCGGGGGGAGAGGAAGAGGGATGATGGACGTATTTATCACCGTGTTACGGGTTTTATGGGCTTATCGCGTTCCATTTCGAATTGATAGTATCCCGGCACGCTGGATTACATTTCGAGTTGCTTAAACACCGCACGAGAATACTCTTCGGAAAATCTGCGATAAATCTTTTCAATCTGAATGTTCAATTCTTACGTGAGCTATCGAAATGCTGATAACCGTGTGACGTGTAATCACTGAGAATGTTTGTAGATTTATATGATTTTTTAAATATTTTTGAAATATATTTTTAAGGGTTATTAACTCGAGCTACATTTACTTCTTTTTTAAACAATGTTATGACGACAATACCACAGTGTTTCTAATTCCTCTCGCCCCGAATTTAATGTTGTAATAAATATTCAATTTTTTTTATCGATCGTAAATTGTTGAAAACAATTAATGTTTTCGGCGCTCGGGTTCGATCAATTGTTACTATTTAATAGCATGTTTGCAATATAATTAACTTAATTGCAATATAATGGCAGAGACGCAATTATTTTTCTTGAAAATGGTCTAAAATCAGACCGAAATGTCGTTAATTATGTTGCAAACATGCTATTAAATAGTAATAATTGATCGAACCCGGGGGCCGAAAACATTAATTGATTTTAATGTTGCAATAATGTTTAGATTAATAGTAAAGGGTCGTGTAATAATTTTTATTTTGCAAGTGCCAACTTCGCTTCTTTTCCTGCAGTAAATCCATTTTAGTACTATATCTGTAAACTAAATATTGCGAAAATCTATGTGTTTTCTAAACTTGACTGGCGGCGAGTGCGTTAAGATTTCGAAGGGATCGTCGTCGGGAATTATTTTTGGTCCGCTGTAACAACAATCCGCCGAAACCGAGGCCGATCGATCGTTAGGGCGCGTTCTTATTGGCTTCGGCAGCCGTACGATCGTGCGGCTCGCTTCCGGTCGATTAAATCGTTCCCCTCTTTTCTCTTTCATCAGCCCTCTTAGGGAAATCCTTTTGAGTACGCCGTCATAGCAGGTTAAATCGAGCCAGCGGCCTTCCTTTTCACGGAAATAAACCAAAGAATCCCGGTAATAAACATTACGTTCGACGTTGTACCGCGTGGCCTCGCTTGCGGGATCCTTCGACAGGAACCACCATTTCGAAAGCCATTCGGAGGTGGGTTACGCGGAGACATTCATGAGAAATCTCGATTCGAGCTTCTTCTAACGACTCCTAGGAAATATTGCTCCCACTGTTTTTTTTTTTAATACACGCTAAATGCACCAGCGATCTGTCAGTGATTTTAACATTATTTTTTACTCTTTTTTCATTTCTTCAACGCTCTCTTGAACATTCGATTGTATTCTATTGAAACATCCACACAGAAATAATAACAAAAATTTATCGGAACGGCGGAAGATTGCAAATGATTGTGCATAAACTAAAATGTGCGTGTACACCTTGGATATTTTTGTAACAATTTCTTCTTCCATTCGACTATCTCAGACGTCAATGACGAAGCTTCACAAATTCGAAGAAAGATGGAACTTGGCGTATTTTAACGAGTCAGACTCGCGATGGAGATTTGAGATGAACCATCGCTCCATCTATCAGTGATCAACCTAAAAGGCGCGCGGAGCATGAGAAGCGCGGCAAACTCAACTAAAGGAGGTATACTTCCTTTACATATGTGTGGGATCAGGACCCCTCAGACCAACAAAATACCGTACGGATATTGGGAATAATGGAACCGCGTTAGCCGATCGGCTACCAGCAGAAAGGCCCGGGTTCGATTCCCGCTGGCGCGGCGGTTGCCTCATTTTTCCTAAAATCCTACATATGTATTCTTTTCTCTTCTACGACATTTTTGGGGATGAAGACGTTTCAATCACTGTAACGGTAAAGAAAATGGTACGGCAAGTGGTTAATTCCAGCGAGTAGAAGAAGACGCGTACGGACAGACAGAGGCGCGGTGATTTTAATTTTCTGCGTCCCGAAACCGTGAACAAAAAAGAATCTCTCTCCAGGCTCGTTTCGCGGAACTCGTTAAAGGAAAGTTGCAGAAAGCCAAGCGAAAAGAATGTAATTGTGAGACGGGATTTTTCACTTTGCCGGCATACGGTGTGCATACGTACGAGATTACGACGTGGAGTTTCGCATCTGTCGCGAAGCCGTACCCCAGAGCGTTTGCAATTCCGTGTATACCGGCGGGGCGGTGTACGGGGCCGCTCATAGGTGCTTTAAATCGCTGAGCACCGTGAAAGAAGTGCACAGATTATGAGGGATGCTACTGGCATCAGTACTTAGATTCAACCCGTAACACACCTGCGCGCGGCAAACGATAGGTCTGGGACGCACGAATGCCATTGAAGGCCGCGGTCTGAATATTTCATTGAAAACTCTTGCGTCTTCCAGCCGAGCCCGACGTATTTTCTTTGAGTTAAGAGAGAGCGAGAGAGAGAGAGAGACTTGTTTGTCGGTTCGTGCAGGCATACATCCGGTGGACGTTTAAACAGCGAATGGAACCTGCTTTCAATGCAAATTGCGTCCGGATTCCTTCGCGTGGTTTTCAACCTGTCCGTCCACGAGGTATTTTGGGAACGTCGATTGGCTAGAAGAGGTTCAAACCAGGTTCTTGACGAGTTAAAATTTTTTTAAATATTTTAAATGCATTCTGTTCGGTACTTGTCTTTATGGAAACTGTTCTAAATAGTTGAAAGTAGTAGTTATTATTTTAGTTTACGTTTTATAATATAAATGACTTTCTTTTCACAGAACAAGGGGGTAGAGAAACTGAGATCTCATTCGATTACTCCCCGAAAAGAAATTTTTTCCTTATCTTTTATTTTTGAAATAGATACAATGATATAGACACGCTTTAATAACAAAAACTTTATTACGAAAATAAAACTGAAAACCACAATTGATAGAATAATAACAAGCTTTCGCTATATAAAGGGCGTTCCCGATTTTTCCGAAAATAAGAAAAAACTGTTATTTACATTTATTTTCATATTAAATTCTTCTTAATCGTTTAAGCCAACCGCGTCTATTGCACCAAAATTTACGTCGCGTTGTTGTTTATCGGCACAAAGTTTATCAAATCTTGTGGGCAATGTGGAGAGTGTACCATCCACGGCCAAGTGCGAACTGCTCGCGCGAAGTTCGCCGGAGAAAGAATGGATTCGAGCCGTCTGGTATTGTTACCGGTTCAGACGGGGGAAACAGGTTGTTCGCGTGGGTGGCGGGGGTGTCGGGCAGGTCGCTTCACCTCGGAGGCAGATGCAAATCACATAGGCGTTTGAACTTCGAAACGTATTCATAGAACGGCACTCTGTCGCTACTTTCCACCCTCTGGCGGCCGTCGCCTCTGTCTTCGTGTTTCGTTCGACGTCTGCCAGGTGATGGGAAAACACAGTCGGCATGGTTCGAGTCGTTCTCTGGTTGGGGGTGGTTTGGTGAAACACACACACACAGAGGGGTGGGGTTTGCTCGAGTCACAAGCGACATAAAATAACGCGAGCCCCGGGGGACGGGGCTCCCGTTCCTGACGTGCGCTCGTGTTCGCTGGCGTCGATTCTCGTGTACGTGGTTTCACGGGATGCGCACACAAACCGCCCGTAGAGCATAAGGGATGAGGAGAATGTGTACAAGAGAGGGGGGCGAGGGGAATTGAAAGAAGAGAAATGGGTAGATGGTGCGAGCACGCGACAATCGCGAGAGCTGCTCGCCCTACTCCCCTCCCCACCCCCCACCCTCCCGTTGCCACTCCCCTCCATCCGTGCTTTAAAATGTCGAGCGCTTTTGTATACCGGGGAAATTTGCTCCTACGTTCGAGCAAATTGCGCAAAAGGGAGCACCTTTTTTCCGTCTCATCTCATCCTTCTCCTCTGTCTCTCGTTCGCCGTTTCATGTAACCGTCTCTCTCTTCGTGTCTCTTTTCTCGTTCGCAACCGCGCCAACCGTTTCGCTTTTTCCTATCGCCCTGTCTCCCTTCCACGCGGCCATACTCCTTGAAATGGGGGAGGGGGGTGGACACGGGTGAGCACCTTCCGACAATTTATTTTCCGTACTGAATTAGAGCCGCTCTCAAAGTGCCATTCTCTGGTCACCAGCCCAGCGGAAATGCAGTCGCTGCCGCCGCTACGCTCGCGATTCTTTGCTAATTTACGGTGCATTATGCCCCCGCGTTGTAATTCGTTCGAATTGTCTATTGTCCGCTGAACCGGAGAGCCGGGTACTACACCGGTCGAATTCAATGGGCCGCGTGTTTCGCACACGCTTCGTTTCAGTCGACGGACTTTCTCTGTCGCGATTGGGAAAAATGTCCTCCCCCCCCCGCCCTGCGGTGCAATTCTTGCATTTACTGATTTACAGGTTTATTAATCTACGGAATTACAGATTTACCGAACTGCAGAATTACGGATTTTTACGGATTTAAAAGTTTGCAGAATTACGGATTTACTAGTTCGCAGAATTACGGATTTATTAATTTACGGAATTACAGATTTACTAGTTTGCAGAATGACGGATTTACTAGCTTACAGAATTTCAGATTTATTAATTTACGGAATTACAGATTTACTAATCTGCAGAATTACGGATTTACTAGCTTACAGAATTACAGATTTATTAATTTACGGAATTACAGATTTACTAGTTTGCAGAATGACGGATTTACTAACTTACAGAATTTCAGATTTATTAATTTACGGAATTACAGATTTACTAATCTGCAGAATTACGGATTTACTAGTTCGCAGAATTACGGATTTACTAATTTACGGAATTACAGATTTACTAATCTGCAGAATTACGGATTTATCAGTTCGCATAATTACGGATTTACTAGCTTACAGAATTTCAGATTTATTAATTTACGGAATTACAGATTTACTAGCCTGCTGCCTGACTATACTGATCCGCAGAATTACAGCCTGAAAGATGTGCGAATCGACACGTCGCGATATCGGATAATAATAATTCTTCCTTTGTGAAACGCTTGTGCGAAAGAAAAATCGTCTATCAGTTTAAAAATTGTTTTTCCTTTTATGATCTTAACCCCTTGACGCACAAATTAAAAAATTCAAAAGCGTAAATTTTAAAGCACGACACTGTCTAACAAGTGTATTCGATTGTATTTAAAAGAACACCAAAGCTGCGGGTCTCGCGAGTTAACTCGGCCGCCCGGAAAAAGTCATTTTCTTGAACCCGACTTAACTCGGGCGAGTGCGCTGAGATGTTAGTAAATTGAACATTGTGCCTCGACGTACCTCATCACGTGTTCCACGACATGTCTCTTGACAACTTAATGTGCCTTCTCTAAATACTATGTACCCGGTAATTTCGCGTCCCTCGCGTTATAGTCTGCCGACAACGTAATGTCGTTAAATATTTGATAGATTTTCGCGGATGATAACAACCGCGTTTATTTCTCCGCACAGCGTTCGTCTCCCTAGAATTACTGCAGCGCGCGATTCAGCGTCTGATCAGTCGGGTCTGAACGCGGACACGTAAGCGAGGCCGTGACTTCGATCGAGGGGAGGAGAGGGTGTCGGGTTTCAATCGAACCCAAGCTTTTCCTTCGAACAAACCAAATTCTTTCTCCGAAAACGCGAATTTTCTTTAACGAAAAATTCCCAAATAAATCAAATAACTTTCGTTTGGCCCATAATATTCTTTCTGTTGAACTTTTTGTTAACCCTAAACACTCCTGTTATATTATTAATAATAAGTTCGACGATTGCCCGGTCGGAACTAACTAGAGATTTCAGATCTAGATGAAACAATCGAATCGCCGAATCGCAGGGCGCCTTCCTATTGGCTACCGTCGAGGCATAGAGTAAGAAAGGCTTACATTTCAACACTTTCTTTAATCGAGGCGGGGCTGGCGGCGGACACTTAAGCGTGCATCGCCGTGTTACGTTGCCGGACGCGCTTTCGTCGGGCGAGACGTTTATCCGGGATGAAAGATGGCGGCGCACGACTGACCACAGAATTTCACCGGAAGTCGCGGGCACGTTTGAATGATTCAAGGAAACGCGTGACGCCGACAGAAACGGCTTCCGACTTTTTGACCCGCGTTTTACGCGGAACTTTCAAAGTTTCCCACCGCCGCGCGGCTATTCCAAGGAAAATTCGTGCTTGCGGAACGCTTGCAAACAAACTTACCATCTCCCCGCAATTATTCAGAGTTCACGGGCGCTAAAGGGACCGCGTATCAAAGCGAGCCCGCGAATCATTCGCGAGAATGTAAAAACTTGAAAAGAGTCGGTTGGCGGGCGGGCGAAGTTGATACGCGTTGATCCTTTGATCCGAGGCGAGAGGCAAAACAGTAATTCATCGCCGCACCGCTTCAAACGCCGGCTAACGATCGGCAACGCGCTTCGTCACGAAAAAAATATCGTCTGGCCGTGTTCCCCGTGCGATTTCGACGTTCGCGCGCGCCAGCTAGGCCGCTGTTACGCGAGATATTGTAACTCTGCTCGGGGACGCGCGCCGTCCGGTTCTGGGAGCAGTCTGGTTTTTTTTAATGCCGTTCTTTTACCAATTTTTTCGAATTCTTCCCAAGAAAACTGTCGGCCCTATCGCATTGAAGTCTGGCGCGCAAAGTTCATTGACACATCAGCTACACGTGACATTTTTTTTGTTAGTAAAAATAATCCAAATTATATTTCTTTTTTGTTTTTTATATTTCTGTTTTGAAAAACTCAAGTACAACCGATTCGAAATAGAAAACCGAGTACGAACGTAGTCCGAATGAAAATAAATGGAAAATCTTGATTGCAGAATTACCGATTCTCTTAACCGGGTAAAGAATTTTAAAAAATAATAAAAAAAAACTTATAAATACTTAATAAATAAATTATGAATACATACATGTGGGATCAGAACCCCCAGACCAACAAAATACCGTACGGAGATTCGGAATAAGGGAGTGTTCCGTGGGTGAGCGCGTTAGCCGATCGGCTACCAGCAGAAAGGCCCGGGTTCGATTCCCGTTGGCGCGGCGGTTCCCCCATTTTTCCTAAAATCCTACATACAAACATCAACACAGTTTTTCTCCAAGAAAATGCAAAAAAAATCGGTACTTTTGGAAATGGAAAAATCGGAATACCCCTCCTTAAGCTTCGTTCACACGGTCCGCGGATCCAGCTGCGACCGAAACGTCCGGATTTCTCCCGCTGTCGTATCCTAGGCTCCGGCAAATTGCAGCCCGCCAACGCAAGACGAATAGTTCGACGTGGAATGCATCGCAATGAATCCACGAAACGTCTCCGACACCGCGAACCTCTCGCGCCAGGATTCCTCTATCCCGGCAATGCCGCGGGAACTGTTACTAAGCGATGCCAACGGCAGACGTAGGGCTGGGCACGTGGCATTCCTGCCCTCGCAGACTGAATTAGGGAAAGTGTTGAGGATCTGGTTGCAGACGAAGAAAGCCCACGGTCTGTTGGTTAACCCGTGAACTGTGCGGCGGATTCGAGAGCGGCGAGTCGGTTTGGCTCGTTCTGATCTTCGCACGTTTGTTCCGCATTCCTTGCAATTTCACATACGATGAGCAGGTCTATTTATCGATTTTTTAAAATATTTACTGTTTTACATTGCACCTATTTTTGGTACGTGTACAGCTAAAAAGAAAATAAATCTTCATACGCAATAACATTTCTTGGTTTAACTGTGAACGACACCTAAACGATTCTAATAAAATATTATAAGATATTGTGTGGGAAGATCTACAGCTTGTCCAACTTTGTACAATCGTTACAGTATCTTCAACATATCAACATATTTTTTATAAAACAGCTTGTTCAAGCTTCGTTTACACGAGAAATTACACGAACATCGAAGAAAATCAATTTTTTGAAATGTATAGAACCTCAAAAATATTTTCCCAATATTTAGCATTAAAAAATATTCAACCTTGTCTTCGTATTCTGCATCTCGCACGTGTCCCACGTAGAAGAAGCATTGGCTATCAGAAAAATGTCGAATCCCATAAAAACAGTATTGCGACCGGCCTGATCGTAAATCAAGGACACACGCGGGGTGGTATCCGTATAATAAATTCAATAAGCAATGTGCGTTCCGTCTTAGTGCTCATGAAAGTCGGCCGTGAGCCGTGGCAATAACAATAAACAATGCACGAGCTCCGATCATCCATTAACGAGCACCTGCAGCGCTGCGTCGCGCGGCTTCGTCCATATCGCAGGAGGGATATTGCGTCTCTCGAACGAATCATGCAACGACGAAGCGACGCGACGAAGATCCTATTAAAGTGACAAGTGACGGGGTACCGTCGTGTCAGAAATTACCCGGCCGTTCGAATTTAAAGAGACCAGGGGTCGGCGGGGGATGAGGGGGGAGAGGAGTGGTACGAGTTTTTCCGACACGATGTTTAAAATCACAATTCCGTTTCCGTTCACGACAAGTTTTCTCCAGGGAGATTGCATTCGACGAATGCTTTCATTCTGTTCCAGGACGATCCAATGCGATTTCTCGTCCCGAATCCCTGCTCCCCTCTCCCGGCTTCACGACCGCCACCTCCTAGCACTCCCCCACTCTCACGCCTCCGCCCAAATTCGCCGCCAACACCGTGAAAGAAGTTTCTATCGGAGCGCGGGAGCACGCGAAAGCGCACGCGAAAGCTCGCGAGAGCTCGCGGCCGCGCTTAAGGCTGCATTTTCTTAAAACTTCTCTAATATTTCCGGTGGGCCTCCTCTCCCCGTACACCTCGTTAAAGTCTTTTTCCATCGGCGCGTCGCCCGTTTCTCGTTGCGCATGTTGACGAAACACTTGGCCTGCAGAGAACGCCATTAAAAGTTTTCATATATACTTCTCCCCCTTCCCCCGCCCACCATCCCTCAACGCCGTAGCCACCGTTCCCGCGCGCACATACACAACCATGTAGAATATACGAATGCCAGGAGCAGAGGGAATCAGAAAAGTGGGGAACTCGCTTCCGCCACCGGGGAAGCTTCCTTTAAACATTCCTGATGAACGCTCCCGGGTCCTACACAACCGTGTTCGGTAATACTTGATGTCGTTACTGTTCCTCCGCGCGGAGCTTTTTCTTTCGGCTTTCTTTCTGTCAATATTATCGCTCGGCAAATGTCTCGTCTACGTAAGCAGGCGCGTCGCCGAGCACCGGCGAACTGTCGGCGTTTCTCGACCGTGGACGCGAGAGCGAAGCGCGGACCCAGTTCGTGTAATACATTGAACAGCAAGTTCGAAATTTGTTCACGCGGGGCCTTCGTTCTCGACGAAAAATTGAGCTTGAAAATTATTGGTTTGGCGAGACAGTGCTTTCGGTATTTTAACGTAAAAGAGAGAGAGAGAGAAACAGAGATCTAGGGATCTAAGGACCTAGGGATCTAGGGGTCTCAGCCCCCCTCCATACTCAATTTTTTTTCATGAATTTATCATGACGTTTTTTAAGTGAAATAAAACCCAATTTTGTATATGAACAGTGAACTTCAATCGATAAAAATATTTTAACCTCCCTGCAATCTTATTAAAAAAAGGTTAGTTATGTGAAATGTCGAAAAAGTTATAATTTTAACCTACCGAAATAAAAAAAACACTGTCTATTAGTGAAAACCGTAATTACTTGCTTACCAACCCGATGGTTCTCGCTGTTCGGTGAAACTACATTCGATCAACGTCGGTAACATTAGCCAACAATAACATTGATCGTATCTAATAATTGATACGAACATTCATATTCATCGACCAGCATGAATTATCAATGACGCGTCACCTCTGTTTGGCAAAATATTAATTCGAATAGCGAATAGTCTATCGTCTCTCACGTGATGTACAGATGAACAATTTTTTCCGAAATGTTTTACAGAAGTGAAGTGATACATATTGTTTGCAACGTGTCTAAAAAATATTGTAAAATTCTATTAATTATTTCTGTCTGACTTGCATTGTACCTTTAAAATATAGTATGACGATTAATTGAAATATCCGATTCTCCATTCTGTTAATTAATTCTAAGGAACGTATACACTGTATTAACAATAATACCAGAATTACATGACAGTCTGAGAGAACGCATAAATATCCGCAATAACAACAAAACTGACACGTCAACGTTATACAAAATTGACAGCCGAACGTTGAATAACCATCGGATGAAATAATGCAGACGTCCCGATTATGTTATTAATTACAAAAACGTATACTTCTATTACACGATATAATTGAACGTCTATTGTTCCCTGAAATAATATATTCAATGCTCGCACAAACAACGGAAACGTGACATTTATATGCGAACCGAATTATTACGGAAGCGTCAAGTCGTGCCCGATTAATGAACGATTTATAAACATTTGCATCCTCTCTGGCGCTCGCGCTGTCTAGAAATGGAGCGAAGAGAACCTCGGCGCGTGCTCGATACAACGGAGTTTTATAGGGCGCATGAAAAATTTAGAGAGCACCGCGCCGAAGTCTCTATAGGTTCGCGCAAGGGCCTCCTCCTCCTCCATCGGCAGCCAACCCTTCGGGAAAGTTTCGTTAGAAGCACATCAGTTTGCGTTTGAAGTTACACTTAAAACTGGAGGCAGAATAATTTAGGACCCGCGGCACTCGGTGAAAGAACAATTCGCTATTCCGTGAAAGAGTACCTTCGATCGAAAGCGATAGAAGAAAGTTGAAGTACTGCGAAGGAGGGGGGTGGGGGGCGAGAACAATGAAATCATAAGAACTTTCCAGATCGTCGATACTCCATCAATAAAGTGCTCGTGTTATGCGTGTCCTTCAGAGACTGCACTCGTCTGTTCAATAAATTTTAATTTATATACAAATCAATTATTAACTAAAATATTAACCATCAATAACACTAAAATTTTAGTAATAACTTTCAATCTATATATAAATGAATTATTCTTCACACACTGTTACAATTATAAATTAATTTTTTTATGCTATTCGTAGCTCTAGCACATCTTCAAATAATTTGCACTGTATCTTAAAGAAAGCAGCTTTTAAACCTGTATGTTGTTTAAGGAAATGACAGATTTCTGTTTAACCCGGTTAAATTGCCTGCGTTTGCCACCACCCATATTAGTCTATGAAGATCATTCGAGATCAATTACCATCATTTAACCCCCCGTCAGCTGTAATGTATCAAAATAATGATAAGATAACACCAGTTAAGATCAGACAAGTGGAATAGGTACGGCGATGGTCAGACCAGTGGTTTGGGGCTGGTATACGGTCAGACGAGTGGAATAATGACAAACTGTGGTCGGGCAAGTGAAATAGGGTCTAGATAAGTAGAATAGCGACGATGTATGATCAGACTGGGAGGACTTATAGTCAAGCAAGTGAAATAGGGGTGGTATGTAATCGGACAAGTAGAATAGGGATGAATAAGTGGAATAACAAGTAGAATAGGAAATTCTCGTCGTAAACCATTACTGTTCATCAATAATAAAATACCAGCTGCTCTGTGATAAAATAGGCATTTTTCTAGCAGAAAAATTAAAACGAAATGCTACTCCTTGTTCGAAAAATTTTAATAAAATGACATACATCGACACATTGAAATTATTTTAATATTTTTGCTATTCGAAATTTCATCTAATCAATTTTTTTATGAATGCATAAAAATGTATTCAAAGTTTTAAATGAATAGTTTCACAAATGCTCGATTATAAACAATGCTGCTTCCGTCCGAGTATAATTTAACGAACAGGAATAATTTCACAAATAATCCGAACAAAAGGGGAATCATTCGCCCACGACGGCAAGTTCATATTTCATCTTCTCGCGGAGTTACACGGCTTCCGTTAACTCGCGTCAACAAACTCATCGCGGAACGAGCAACGCGCCTAGTTCGGCGAAGATATATCGTTCGAACGTTGCTACAGTGAACTGCGCATCGTACAAAACAGACGTTCCGACAAAACTTGCTTAAAGGTTACTAGATGCTCAGCAATACGTAGGATATTAGCAACCGTGCAACAAAGTTTTCCCGTGGCACTGTCCATCGGCTTCCTCGGCGAGGGAGTTGAACGAATTTATGTCGACAGTTCGCGAATCATTTGGCGAAGTAGGGTGACGCCGCCGCGACTAAAATCTAGAGAATTTTCCGTCGCATAGCGCGGCGTACAATCCGGCCGCGTGGGTTCGGCGGGGAGATCCGGTGTTCGAGGAATCCGTAAAAGTAAAAAAAAAGAAAAAGCAAACGGTCGAATGCGGTTCCGAGGAATCGTTCCTACGCCATTGGCCGCGAGACCCTTGGGGTCATCCCTGCAGTCCCGGCTCGAGGTTCCGCCCGCAGGATTATAGCCGGGACACCTGACGGCGCTCCCATCGCCTCAAAGGCAGCGAGAAACCGATACAAGCAAGCGAAATAAAAAGAGCGGAATTGAAAGGTGGAAAAGTGAAACGTGGATCGAAAGTTTATCATAAACTGGGGGGAGGGGGGACGTGAGTACTCGGGAAGTACCATCCGCGGAAACGTAACGCGTTTGTAGCATGTTCTTTCATATCGTCGACAGATCTTCAGAATCATTTAATGATTCTCTTGCATGAAACTGACTCTTCGATCGTTTCGACGACGCTCGAACGTGCAAGCCTTTGTAAGGAATTATTTCTTTTTTGCTAGGCTATTCTATGAATAATATCAAAATATAATGATCAAGGTAAAATAAATTAATAATTATTTAATGCAAATTTTGTGAAACTGAATTATTTCGGCCGCTACTCAGCTTTCGTCAGAATAAATTAATCTATTCCTTACTTTCTATGTATAACCCCATCCAATAAATTTAGAAAAGTGGGTATTAATAAATGACAACGCCGTAATCTCCATTTGCCAATTTGATATTTTATTACACGATTTTCCAAATCGAACTTTATTTTTTAAAAGCGGACTATTAAGCATCTTTTTCACAGTTCATTTGGTCGGAAAACAGGTTGTCCAGGATCCCGAGAATATTTTCGTAATTTACGTAAAGTTTGCGGTACTGCGTAACACAGTCAAGAGAATAAACAGAAGGATTTGCGGACAATGGCTTCCATGCCCGAGTAATCCCGAACCAACAAAGTGTTCCTCCTTCATGAACACCGCGCAAGAACGACCGCTCAATAGCTATCGCGACAGTGGGGTGGAGACCGTCGTGTTGTCCGGTCCACTTTAGTAAGCGTTACTAATGAATGAAAATCCGGATTGAAAACTTTTCTGTCATCCGTGCCACTCTCGAGCAATCGGCTTTGTCCGCTTCTCAGGTACGGGACGCGGCCGATGCGATGGACGCACGAAACAACAACGGTCCCGCCGTTTTTGCCTCCCGGCCACTCCCATCCACTTGTCCCCTTTAAAACGAGAACAGCCGTCTCTGTCTCTCGACCCCGAATATCATTTCGACGGTGTGTCCCTTCTTGTCGCCGAGGCCACTTACTTTCACTTTGTAAATTCCGATGCTTGTCGATCATTAACGATTAACACTGAATTAATCAAGAAAATATTTTCGTTCCACGAAACAGTATAATTTCACTTTTCTGTACACCGAAACACACCCTGGCAATTTTACACGCCGTGATTCTGATAAAAAACGCAACCCGAACTCTCAAGGCGCATCTCCGCAGCAGGTAAATCCACGCGAAAACATAGAAATAGGAAGCGCAGAATAAAATTCTTTTGTGCGCAACTTGGTTTATATAAACAGTCAGGTTTCGTATAATTCGTCGAGCTTGCGTGCTCTTGAATGCGGCCGCTTACCTCGTCTGACTATTGTTTACTGTTTCCACTGTAACAAACCAGACAGTTTTATGCGCACAGAGCACTTTTACTATTCACGAATGTGTGTCTATAAATTAGAATTTCATTTATAAACAAACAAAATAGTGCAGAAAAGCATTCTTCGAATGTTGGAATTATTTTTCGTTGAGCCTGTACATATAAAAATGTGAAATCATAATTTCCATTTCGCAGAGTATTCGGAGATACATGAGAATTTACGAGGTATTAAAATTTGTATAATGTATCTATATTTGTTTCACTTTCGAATTCTTAAACTCGGCGGTCTGGACCGTTAAGCCGTGCCGCATAAATAAATAATGAAACCGGTCGACTGCTAATTGAACATCTTCGACGGAATGGGAACTTCGGAGATTTCTGTAGCACGTTGTTGAATCGTTAATTGGGTCTGCGGATCATGGGCCGAAATCGATTTATTTCCGGCTCGGATGCAGAAGCGATCCCGGCCAGCGAGCAATTGCAGCGATCGAACGACCGGTAATTAATTTATAGACTGTGCACGGAGTCTCGTTATGTCGTTCGATTAACTTGAAAATGATAATCTCGTGCCCGTAATTACTTAACAATGCTGTCTGTCCTTTGACGGAACCGCTGTCCTAGATTCTATAATTGCAAAAATCCCCTTTTCCTAATTCAGAACCTTGCTCGACTCGATTTATAATGTTCTAATCCTTAGCAACGAAATATTCTTATCTGTTTCAAGCAATTTTCATAACTTTGTTTCTATAATTCATTTCGTAAATCGAACACAAGAATCACGTATTATGCAGGTTTGAAACTCGATTATTAATTCATTAAGGGCAGAACGGATTATTAATGGGTACGCCGCACATTGTTGCGTCCATGATTCTCCGTAATTTTGTGCATTCCGGCCTCTGACGCGAGGATATACAGGAAATTGTGTTGCAACCGAAAAGCAGATTATTCTTTATGCAAACGCGAGTCGAAAATGCAAAGGGAAAATATTTCATAGGTTCATTTCCGAGATAATTAATATCAAACAAATTTTGTGAATGTGTCTGATCACTGCCGACCGTTTCTACTTCGAAATGTAAAAACGACCGTGGCTCATTGTTTGAAACCGATTATACAATTCTGCGCTACGTAAATCATAAAACTGGATCCTTAGATCCCTAGATCTCTCTCTCTCTCACACACACTTTTTGGTGTCACACTATTAGCGTCGCTTTTTGGTGTCGCCCAGCAGATTTTGGAACGACATCCGTAGATATTAAAAAGAAAAATAGGTTGGGAAATAATAAAAATCCGCGCAATAAACTCCTGATAGTCGTCCGTTACGAGCGCGTTTCGTGTGTAGGTCGCATTCGGTACAGTGTTCATCGATGTCTCGACGAGTATCGGCAGCCATCGATGGCGGGCGCACGTAAGAAATCCGTGGACGTGCCCCGTCCCCAGACACATCCATTTCGACGGTGAAATTACAGGCGGAGGCCGCGGGGTTAGCGTGATGGTTTACCGTGCGACGATTCCCCGGCGTGTCGGGGTCGCATCAACATACATATGCATGGTTCGCTGCCACGTAGTATTTCCATATGTATGCGTTTTCGTCTTCGAAAAGTTTTGTAAGCGTGCCCCGGACGTCTCCCTCCGCCTCGCCCCCCGTGCCACGCCGTGCCTGCCTCTGTCTTTCCGGAAGAATTACCAGGGCCGCGGTTACCGTGAAACCCGGAAACGAACCGCGTCGTCATCCTCTCCGGCTGCCGTGCAGCAGCGTGCAGCAGCGTGGCTGCGCCAGTGTTAATGTCTCCGAACGGTCGATGCACCGGTTGCCGACCCCCTATCGCACGCATATCACGTACACACGAGCGTGTTACGCCACTGGATTTTCATTTTCAACGCGACGCGTTCGTTACCGATCCCGCGGCTCGACTTTGCGAATCGGTTCGCGATGTTCCCCGTCGTGTTCCGTCTGTTATCCTCCGCCACCATTATTATTATTATTATTATTATTCCATGCCTCGACCCAGCTCTCGACTCGCGTTCACACGTAACGCCTTGCCCTACGAGTCAGACTCGTGACGAAGATTCTGCACGGAGTCTAATGAATATTATTGTTTTTATTAGAATAAATTGAATGATATCGACGCTAGGTCCGAGCAATGTTACACTGAGAAGTAGCCTATTTGCAAAAATTTATTATCGATAATAAGTTTTTGCAAATAGGCTATTTCTCGGTGTAACATTGATCGGTACTTTTCCGTTAGCAAAAAAAAATAATGCAAATTCTCCGTATTCTGTATTCCGTATCTACTTAATTCGATAGAAACCTCGGGATCAGCTATCGACACAGAGATTCATTTTCCCTCGCGTCCGTCTTAGGACGAGTTTGTTACCGATCACAATCCGCGCCTTCGTTTCTCCCAGTTTATTGTTAATGTCTTTGGTGCCGGGTTTCTCCCGCGTTTAATTAGGTCTCCGTAAAAAGCATTGTTCCAGCTCGGATTCTTGGAGGCTCGGATTCGTTTCCTCGAGCACATGCCCGAAGCGATACGTTCGTTGTATACTTTTCTGCATTTATTATTGTTCCTTCGTTGCTGCACTGTTATTACCGTTATCACTTTCGGTGTCGAGTTTCGTGGCCGGTTTTCTCTTGCCTTCGCTTAATTTAATAGAAACAACGCCGACCGCGCTGGATCGGTTTTCCAAGTGGAAAGATCCAGCGCTCCGTTCTTCAGTTTCGTCAAACCGATGTTTAAGAAGCAGGAGTTGCAAAACCGAGATGATATAATTGTCGTGATAACGTTATCGACAATCTCTAAACGGCAGAGGAAAATTTGTTAACAACTTGCCGAAAGCTCGAGAAGAAAATCATTCTGCGATCAATGGAGACAAATTTAAACTTTATTTATTTAATAATAATCATATTTGTAAAAAGATTATTCTTTCTTTTCACTTGTAACACTGTACCAACAAATTCTAAAGCGACACAGACCCCATATGAGGATCTGAAGAGCTTTAAAAAAAAAAATTTTTATTTCCCAAGGAGAAACAAACTATTTTTTATATTCTCTGTTCGCGATATTGCTTTAATAATTCACGAATGCATCTTGACAATCTCGGTAGTTCGTGAATGAAAAACATTAGAACCCGTCATTTCGACGGGTCCGGAAAACCTAGTTTAGGTATTTATGGGATGTTCAAATCACGAGAGAGTGTTCTAGTGTGAATCTCTTTTTATTTCAAGTTCTCCGCTTGATGGACGTAGGCAGACTGACTGCTTGACTTTTTCTCTTACATCCTCCTTACAACGGAAAAACCCCTACGCCATCTTTGCTTATCCTTCCTTGGTCCTCCAGACCCACGTACAAAGCTCTTACGATCGAGGACGACCGTTTTCGTCGTAGGTCCTTTGGTGCCCCACGGTTTATGGTACCCGTAGATCGCTATTGCGGCCATGAACTACTATCGGCAAAAATACTTGCAGTGCCAAGAAACTAAACAGACCTGTCAAAAATAGCTTTCTCGCCACGCACACCATAAACCGTGTCTCCAGCTGTTCGAGGCTTAACTAATTCTAAGGGACTTTATACCTGGCCCCTACACTAGTGTTAATATATACCGGGTCAAATATTTATTCGACGCTGGAACACGGTGGTGGGGTGGTTCCCAGGTCCAAAAGAAACCGCAGCGTCGCGACGCGTTTCCGATGGATAGCCCACGGACTCTGTTAATAAGAGACGGGACCGTCGGTCGCGTAATTGTTCCCGGCCACTTTGCCGGAATATTAAAACCGGCAGTCCCCGGGAGTGACTTCTGGGAGAGTCCGTCGTGACGGCGTGTTTATTGTAACGAGCGAGTCGGAAGAACGTCGTAAAGTTAAAGAGCAGTGGGAAAGGAGGGTAGAAGAAGAAGAAGAGAGAGAGGGAATAGAGGTTGAGATCGAGAGAGGGAGAGAGGAGATGGGGGACGCGCGCGCAGCTCTCTATTACACAGGGGAGGGCCGGGCACAATGGAATTCCAACGGGCGGCGGCCTTGGCGAAGCAATTTCGAAGCAGTTTTCGCCAGGGCAGTTAAATTTAAACAGGCCGCGGGTCTATTTTACGCGAGGGGGTGGGGATGGACGGCGGGGTGGGGATGGGGGTGGGGGTTATTAACGTTATTCGCGGTTAATTCCGCGCTCTTTCATAGAAAATGAATACTCGCGGCGTCGCCGCGCCGTACCGGTAACCGCCGCAGTTGATGGAAAATCACGGACGAAAGAACATCCTGCTGAAATTTATTGTCATTACAGTAACGAACGAATCTGGTGCCGCGGCTACCTCGGTGAGTACATCTACGTTCCACCCGCGGCCATAATAGCGAATGAATATTTAGCGCGCATTCGAACTATAAATGATGCGCTTGTTGCGGCCGACCCCCCGGAATTTGTAACCGGTTTTCGACGACCTACACTTGTGAATTAAAAATAGGCGTTTTGTCGTTGCTCGGTCGTCCGCGGATAAATATTGCCGCTGTTTTTCTTTTCTCGACAGAATTTTTACAGCGACTAGTAGTAAAAGCGATGTATGGTCAGACAAGCCGAACGGGATGATCTATGATCAGGTAACTACTATGATTTGATCTACGGTAGGGTAATTGAAATAGGGATCACGTGTGATCAGACGAACACATTCGAGACTTCTGCAGTCACACAAATGGAATAGGTAATCTATCGCGAGGTGAACAGATTGAAGAGTTCCGTGGTCGCACAAATGGAATATGTAATCTATGGTCAGACATGTAGAACGAGTTGATCGGGCGGACAGATCGCAACAGCAAATGGAACTAATCACAGAATTAATGAATCTCGTCGTGTTCACAAATGATATGTTCAAAATTATTTTCATTAAAATTTCTCTTCCAATTAAAAAATATTTATAAAATATAAAATTACTCCAAGTATTACATTTAATCAAAAAGGGGCTTCTATGTATTCAATTATTTGAACGAAGGAGAAATAAATACCTAGTAAAAAATAGTAAAAATTTTTAACTAATTTACGTCTTCGTGTGATTGTAAATTCTGATGAGATTAAAATAATAGAGTTCCAAAGGGGGATATCATATGCATAAAATATAATAATAATTTTAGGGGTTCCATGTTATTCCAATATCGATTCTTGGGGCTTCAATTTCAATTTAAATTGGAAACGACACGTTGAAACTCTCTTAATAATGTTCTTTCATAAGAGAATAAAATCCGCAGTTTTATAAATTTCTGTTTACTCGATAGAACGTGTTCCAGTCCATTAAAAGTCCGGCAAGGTGGCGCAGGTAAGTGTCCGCGACAGGACTGTAAATTCCATTGCACCGTGTGCTCAATAGGGGGTTCAACGTCCTCCACGGTCCCCCGATATTTCCGGCTTTCCACGCTCGGCGTCTTCCACTAATTCCGGAAAAACTCGCGGAGATAACAACGCGCGGCCCGAACGTAAACAGGAGATTACGAATCATAAAGTAAACAGTACAAATTCAATTTCCCAAGGTTGCCGCGCGGAATTGGGACGCGCTCTCAGTGCTCGATTCGGTAAACAGAAATCCTACCAACCGGCGAGTCCCGGAGTTTTTTCCGGTTCGCGAGCAAGCGGTACTCGTGTTAGAGACAGGATGAAGGAACGTCGGCGCTGTTCGAAAAAAAAAAGACTAATATCACGTCACCCCTATGAATTATGCAAGCGGAATATCAAATGTTATTATAGAATTGCATTATATTTTTTATTACCGCGTAACCGGACTGCGGACTTTCCAGAGGACAATCGCGGACGCGGAAAACACCGCGATATACGAATGTGTGGTCTGATTAATGTTTTTAATTTCACTTACTTTCGTACGAAAAAAAATTATTTTTTTCATTTTTCAGCAAATATGTATTATTGTCTCTGCACGTTTACTACCGCATAAAATACGAGTACACGGTGTTTCGAAAAGAGAAATGAGCAAGAACGAAAATTAATTTCTTCAGTAATTAAAAGTCTCGAGCAGTTTCACGAATTTCCGAATCACAACCAAAGATCAATATTTTCTACTTCAGTGATCACGCGCTGTCATTAAGCGCTGGACCGGAATAAAATCTCTCGCATCTCATTTCCCCCTCCGCGGCCCGTTACATTTATCAACGCGTTCGGGAATACAATTTCGCGCAGGTATAATCACGGGCAATTATGAACTGGTCGAGATTAGGGAATACGGGCCGGAAGGCGAGCGCCCGTATCTGAAATATTCGCGGAGCACTTCGTCCGAAAAATTTACATCCGAGATAAATAGTTCCGATCCGGGTAACGCGTTTCGTTCCGCGCTCGCACGCTTCTCTGCTCCACGGGATCCGGTCGGCGACGATTCGTCGGATCCATTAGCTCGTGGAAAATCGGGTCGCAACGGTGCTCGCGTGCTTCTGGGCTAGAAAACAAAAAATCATCCCGAAGAGCCTGCGAGAAAATTCCGCGATAGCCGCCGCCGCCGAGCTCTCGTCACACGGTGAAAATAAAACGGGGGTTTAAATGGCGTCGGGTACGCGACGATCGGCCGAGAGAGAGAGAGAGGAGGCTTTTAAAAATTCGTGTTCACCGACAATAATACAAAACGTTGTCCGTCCTAGTTTTCCGCGCCTGTTCCAACCCGCTCCGCGCTGCGGCCGCGTTCGTTCCGCGGCGCTCCACGATTTACGGCCGCGCGGAACACGAACCGTATAAATTCGCGCCCGCGCTGCTATCCAACGCGCGCGCTGGGAAAACACTGCCCGGGATTGGGAGATGTTCGATCAACGGCTGCAACCGTGTACACAAGCCGGCTACAGGAATTCCATCGTAGAGCCCATCGTAATGTAACCTCGTTGAACGCGTTAAGATGCTGCCACTTTTTCCGTGACTTGCGGAGGTGATTCTACATGCAAATACGAATCGAAAAGAAGAAACAACATTTTTTCGCACGATGCTCCGTTCGCGAGAAAATCGCGTTTGAAGAGCCGCCGGCGCGATATAGTATATGCTCGAAGTAGAATTAGCCGGCAGTGATCAGACATCGGTTTTCTTGATTTTCTCGAGAACGAAGCTTCGGTCGAAAAAATTTTATTCCACATTTCTTTCTCGGTTCCTCGCGGGGAATTGACTCGTGCTTTTTCTTATTTTTCTAGAAAGCGAGCAACGATTTGCGATTTAGACGCGAGTCGAGAGGAGGGAGTTTCGTTTTCGAGAAAATCGAGTTTGGAAAATTCAGTGGGACACGCGTGCTATTAGATATGGATCGGACGACGTGTCTCCGGTCCATGACTCACCGGTTCCACTTCGCCGCAGATACTAACGCGAGCAAACTTATTTTTCTCGTAAACGGAGCCATAAACCGGAAAGCATTATTCTTTCTTTACGACTTATTTTTTCATGTAAATTCGCCTGCTTGTGCCGCCCTTAGATCGCCGACACCCTACAGAATTATTATAGAGGGCCGTATAAATTCCCGCCGTCCAACGCGCGCCACGAGAAAACACTGGCCGGGATTGGGAGACGTTCGGTCAACGCGCGCAATCCCGAGTACACTACGGCGCGCGTCAAATTTAAAAATTTTTAGTCTGGTAAATCACAAAAAACAAAACTTTATAATTTCAAATATTCAAATTTTCAAATATTCAAATATTTAAATTTTCAAATTTTCAAATTTCCAATCTTCAAATTTTTTGTGCTTCGGATTCCCACGATCCAATCGGCTCCAAACTTTTCCAGATCATTTTCTCAACACTCGTCCAATTGTGGACGGTGAGACCAAAAAAAATTTTTTGGTAAAAAATAGGGTCCTCCCTACTAGCGTACAGGAGACGGCGGCGGCTGCAGAAATTCCATTGTAGAGCCGTCGTAATGCGACCGGGAACGTTAAGATGCTAGATACCGGTGAAAAATATGAAAATGAGCGTGGCGTCCAAATGGAGTTGCTGTTTATTCCTCTGTGGGGAGAGACCGCCGGTCTTCTTTAGGCCCTAGGCAGTCCTGTAATGTCCCTGACATCCTTTTCTGATCCTGTACAATTTACAGTAAATCAAGATCAGCATTATCATATTCACCCTTTTCCTGAAACGATTTAAATGAAAAATCTCGCGTCTATTTTGTAAATCTTGATTCCGCGGAATTTACGGTGAGCTCACTCGCAAAGCGAAAGCTCACACATATATTTTTGAGCCCGCTTTTTCTAGATATTATTCCGTTTCGAATGATGTTTCTACCGTGGAAAAAAGCATTTTCAAACTCGTCGTGTAGAATTTCAGCCGAGGCTCGCGAACTGTCTAACAATTCGGTAGCTCGGTTTACGAATTACAACGTGACGGTGTCTCCCTCAAAAGCACTCGCTGGGAGAAAAAGACATTTAACCAGTTAGCAGGAAATTTGTTAGCGGTAATAACCGGCTCGGATCGCGGAAAATTTGATGCGCAGAAATTTTGTCGAAAAAATCTAGTATGCGCGGCGAGACCGTAGTCTGTTAGCCTAACAAGCTAGGGGAAACGAGTATTTCGTCTCTGCGGTATCGTTGCTGTAGCAGAATTATTTTCAGCGGGCCTCGGATTATCCTACAAAGCCGGGAACGTTGAGAGAGTTCACCGTAAAAATGTGCAAATGAGGCGAAGTATGTTTTTTTAATGAGCATTCAACCCCCGGACCGTATGAACCCAAAAATACCGACGTGCTTGTTAGCCGAAACGAAGTTTCCGGGGAAAAAAAAATTATACCGGATGACCCCTGGGTAGAATAAGTGGCCGAACCTCTAAAATTAGAGTGATTATCGTATATAGCCGCAGAAAATATATTTCACCGCTTATGAATACATAAATCCGTTCTGATTTCGCGTCGCATTGTCCCAATTTTAATTCTCCCCCGGAACGGCCGAACGGTTGTTCTAGCCGAATCTGTCTTATCAATCGTAGCTATAGCGTTTGGCGTGCATTCGTGCATACGCGGGAATGAAATGCAAATCAAACGCCAGCCGTGTGCACGATGCAAGTATCGATAGTATTGCACATTAATCTTGCCGGACTAAAAATTCAGGAAACATGCAAAATTCATGTATATTTACAGAATGTACATAGGTACGTACGTATTTTTCAGGTTTTACTGCTCGGTTCCGATTGGGATTTTTTAATAGTAAAGGTCCGAAGGCAATGAGTAATGATGGAATTTATTCTCAAAGAAACTAGTATTCTGCAAAATTACAATAAAAATAAAATGTTTATAGTTTGCGAGCTATCTGCTTTTTCTAGCGTTTTAATAATTTTAATTATAATTTCATAAAATCCGCTGTCTAATAGTAAGTGAAAGGTTGTTATAAATTATAAAACTGGAAGTGTGTGACACACTAAAATGTATGACAGTTCGAACACAGAGAGACAATGTATTCACGTAGCGGCCGGATAATCCAGAATTAAGCTGACGCAAAATATTTTCGATGTTGAATATGGAAATGTGTATTTAATAATCTGTTCTTTTCATTATTTCAAACTCGTTTAGCTGTTATAGTTTTGTCGAAAACATGATGTTCGTATATAATGGTATTGCTAAAGTTCTAGTTCCGTTGAGAAAGTTTCTGCTGGAATCGCAAGTTGTTCATTAAATAATTCGAAATTATCATATTTCTCTGAGTTTTGGTCGGCCACGTTAATCCCTCAGAGTGATTAAAAAAGGATGTACCTGCGCCGAGCATATTTTAATACTTTCCTGGCTGAATATTCTGTGGCGCACCTAACGCTTAGGGGTCGAATGTGATAATTAAAGTTTCACATTTTAGGAAAAAGCATTCTGTTCACAATAGAACGTCCACGATCTCTTGCAATTAGGGAAAGTGATTTAAACGCATCTCGTTTCCAGCAACGAATTATAACAAACTATGCCAATATTGTTAGGCGAGTCTGCGCAAATGAATTTTTATCAATTTTCTCGGTATACATCGATCGTTCGGTTCCAATTTCTGTGAAACAATTTCGGTAATGATTTTTCTGTATTCAAAATTGTGAAAATAGAAATCAATTTTCGTTAAGCTTTCGACACGTAACACTACGAGATACAAATCCAACTGTGACTATGATTGAACAGGGAATTACACGTTTCGATACTGATTATAATTAATAATCTGCATATAACCTAATTGTAGAATGTACTCCAAATGTATCGAATGCAAGCCATGCGATATAAACATTTATAGTATAAATAATAATATCGATAAAATAGTACAAAAATCATAGTTGGAATAAATTATCGTTCCACATATTATCCTTTCATTTTTAATTGAACAAACATACATTCGTAACGCCATGCGTTGAATGAACAAATTAGAACGCGCTTGGCGAGAAATCGAACATTTTAACCCGGCTACGCTTAAAAAACAAATTACAAAAAAATTACAAGTATTTCAAAAAGGATTTTAATTATTTTTGTTAAGTGGAAGAAAGATTTTAATAAATTATTCACCGCCAAGAAATTTCCGTCTCGTCGGCCATTCCGTTTGGAAGTTACAAGCGCGCAAAGAATGCTTCGGGTCCAAATGGACCCAATAAGCGTAGCCGGGTTAAAGTATACGCGTGGAACTGAGTGAATCCGCGGCGATAAGAATAAAATTCACCGGTGATGGATCGCCGAAAATTTCAGCTCGAGGAGTTGAAGACGCCAAAATACCGAACGGGTCAAAGACGAGCTAGGGTTAATTACTCACGCATTTTATCTTCCCCATCGAGGAAATTTCGCAAGGTGCTCGGAAGGGCGAAGGGATTCGCGTAATTCGTGCCGCTTAGTCTCGGCACGGTGTGATTAATCACCGGGGGCGATTCTGTGGCGATCCTTATCGTGTTTACACAGCCCTCATCGCCGGCAAATTTTTATTCGGCGAGGGCCGCGTTGAAGACCCAGGGTGTAAATTAATTCGAGACGATATCTTTCCAAATTTCTCGGAGCCGCCCTTACGACTCGCCGCCGGTGCATTATGCTCGAGCACGCGCGTGTCGTTTCCACCCCCGCGTCACCAGTCTCCGGTGACATCCGGTGAAATATTCGCGAATATATCGGTCGGGACTGTGGCGCCACGAATTTTTTACTCTGCCCCCTCCTCGGTGGAAAATCTTGAGGAAATCCCTCCAATCTGAGTATCAGCAGTCCTATTAGGCGCGGCGCATAAACTTATACCATCCCCCCACCCTTCAACCTCCGTCCGCTATCTGCGCGAGTGGATCGTAAAAAAATCGGTCCGTGTTTTATTCGAAAAGCCCGCGCTTTCGTTCATTCCGTCCGCCATTCGGGATTACCGTCGCCTGTTACGATCCTCCAGCTCCGTGAGCTCGCTCACGTCTATGGTTCCGCTTTATTTTGGAGGCCACAACCAGACGAGTATTCCGTTTCATTCCAAGCATTCTAATGTACGCGAATAATAGTATTAAAAAAATATACACGTAATAGGTATTAATCAATCGGGATTGTTCAAATAACAAATTACGTCGATCGCGTATTCCACGGATTTCTGCGGCATAATCTGGCATAATTCATTTGGATTGGACGAAACTTCATTGAATTCTTCATTCCATTCATTCAGTTGGATGCTAACGTTCGAAATACGGACTACACTTTTCTCGGAATACCCGAAAGCGGTCCAACTGGAAGCTTTACGATTCCATAAAAAGAAATATTTCACTTATTCCGGATTTCTCGGCTACAAAATTCTATTTTTCTAAACTCTTATTTCCGGGATATACGGTGCGCATGTAATATTGATTTGTCGTAAATACAGCGCGCCCCATATACCCCGCGACTCTAAATTGAGACCGCGCAGAAGTTAATCTGCTGGAACCACAATTACCTGAATATTCGACGAGGACCAGAATATTCGATGAAAGTTGGTTGTATTCGGAAAATTAATAATAAACATTGCTGCAAGTGCTCTGTTTCCGATTCGTTAACGGCAGTGACAAGTCTCTTTCTCTCGGTCAGGTGTGGAACAAATTTGAGCTTCCTGTATCAATTTTTGAACGATGATACATCGACGCATCGCCGCGAATTGCGATATTTATATAACCACGTTAATTTTTTCTAATATAAAATAGCTGGTGCTTATTGTATACCACTAAAATAAAAATAAAATAAATACAATAAAAAAAAATCTTTTAAAATAGAACATCACTTCAGTAATATAATTTAAAATTGGGATGTGTATGTTATTTTTTTTTTTGTTAACCGGTTAAAATGACAGAAAATTGAATGAAAAATCTGAACCACGAATGGTTAAGAGCGTCGCTTAAGAAATTATGGTTGCGAACGTTTGTAAAACTTTTTCTGTCCAATTATCAGCTGATACGAACGTAGATTCCGCGGCGTGCAATTAGCAGCACTTTCTACATAACCCACGCCTCATTACCTTCGCCCAGACGAGGAGCAGACTTACGGTATTACTGAAAATACGACACCGTGAAAGAGACTTCCTGTTTCTCCTCCCCACCTCCTTCGAAGCTTTCCCGGGTATCGTTTTCAATATTCGCGAGCCGTCGGACCGCAAGCTCACCAGCGGCGTGACATTGAAAGCACTGTCATCGTGGAATGACAGACTTCAGACACTTTAATTAGAACGGCGTGGCTGCAGGTGAAATCAGTAGTCAGGATAATAATGGCTGGCGAGAGGACATCCAGTCTGACGACTAATAGGCATCACCGCGTTGATTACGAAGTTGGAAGGAGCGGACGAACAAAGTGACAGGAAACGCCATAGCCCCGGAATGGCTTCTGAATGTAAAGGCTGATCGATAATATCGGGTTCAAATTTTTTTTTCACGAGCCGCGGCGGAGGGGGGGGGGGGGGGGGGGGCATCCCCCGGCCACGTTGAAACGGCGACGTAGCCGATTTCGCCGCCAATGGAGGAGAAACGAAGCGCTGTGAAAAATGGGATTAACCTCGCCCCTGGCCGGGGGCCTGATCGAATATAACATTAGGTTCAACAACGGACAATTCGCTGTTTCATAGTGGATTCGGTATTGATCACCGAGGACGTCGGAAACGCGTGCGACACCTCTATTTTACATTCTTCCGTCGCTCGTATTCTGCTTTCGATGAATAAAATTTTAGCAAGATCTCCACGAATTCGGTGTTCTTTGTTTATCGTTGTAAAAAATTTTATGGTAAATTTGTTTATTGTGCGCAGCATTTTACAATCTTCCGTCGCTCGTGTTCTGCTTTCGATAAATAAAATTTTAGCTAGATTAGGTCGCCATGAATTGCGGGCGTTCTTTGTTCATCGTGGTGAAAAATTGTTTATTGCTGTATGCACCGTATTATTCTTCCGTCGCTCTTGTTCTGGTTTCGGTAAATAAAATTTTAGCTAGATTAGGTCGCCATGAATTGGGGGCGTTCTTTGTTCATCGTGGTGAAAAATTGTTTATTGCTGTATGCACCGTATTATTCTTCCGTCACTCGACTGCTGCTTTCGGTAAATAAAATTTTAGCAAGATCTCCACGAATTCGGTGTTCTTTGTTTACCGTTGTGAAAAGTTTTACGGTAAATTTGTTTATTGTGCGCCGTATTTTACGATCTTCCGTCGCTCGTGTTCTGCTTTCGATAAATAAAATTGTAGCAAGATTACCAGGTCCCAATGGATCCGGTCCTTGAATAATTTAGTTTCCGGGAATAACACAATAGCATCGACGATATCGTAAAAACGAGACAAAAGAAGCTGGAAAATATTCTCCCCAAGGTAAATCTAACTACCCTTTATTACAGCTACGCTGAAGGATAAGGATGCGAATGGACTGCGGTATCATGGAAATTCTTCATGTTTCTCTTTGTCTCCCCCCCCCCACACATTTTCCACGTCATGCTTTTATCCTCTCTCTTCTCTATTTTATTTATACGAAGAAGTCACGCAGCCATAGCAAGATCCTTTCTTTTATAAGGTAGAATATTTGCGGAAAAAATCGTGTGATCGAAGGATACTTCGAATATGCTTCGACAAATAGAAGACTGAACGGCAAATTTAGTTTGCAGAAGTCTGTGACTCCACGAGAAACCGCGGAAAATCTGTCTTTCAGACGAAAATGTCTATTCGCGAGGAAAAGGTTAACGTTAGAAGAGTAACAAGATTTTCCGGAACACTTGAGCCAGAGATTATCGAATCCTCATTCTCGTTGGAACCTCCGAGCCGTGCGCCCGCGTCTCTCCGTCGCTTTATTGTTTATAGAATGACAGGTCGGTGTACCCGGATGACAGCGCGTATACATGACATCGCGTGTGCGCCATGTACCGCGCGCGACGTACATACGTGTACGCCGCCGAAGATGAATATTCCGGAGAAACGTGGAAGAAGGGGACGCGATGTGACGAGGCTTGATACCGAGACGAGAAGAGGCGAGGTTCACGCGAAAACGACCAAAGAAATGTAATTGAATGATGCAAGAAACTGATAGAAATTCCATTTCTTCGTCCCTTTATGCCTGTCAAACATTTTCCAACAATCCGCCGATCATAAAACATAAATCCGAAGAATTCGACCAGCAGTTTCAATTTTTACTGTTCATTTTCACAATTGACTCCGAAATTTTCAAGACTACTTTTCATTTTCTTTTCTGAATTGCAATTTTCCCAAGAATTTTTCTCCTAGGCTAATTGTTTTAACTTCTCAAAAAAAGAAATGTTGAAAAGGTATCGTTATCAAATTATTCTGATTTACTATGAGAGATCAGTTCATTCATGAAACAATTTCTCTTCTGAATAATTGCAATTTTCCCAAGAATTTTTGAAAAAAAAGTTAAAAGGCTATACTTGTCAATATCATTGTGAGTTACTCTGAGAGATCAGTTCCTCGGACATTCACGAAACAATTTCTCTTCCGTACAATTGTAACTTTCCCAAAAATTGTTGTCCCATATTAATTGTTATAACTTCTCAAAAATAAGTTAAAAAGCTTTTTCAATATCGTTATGATTCACTATAAGAGATCAGAGCATCGCTCATAAAACATTAATTATTTTGTTTCAGCTTTCCAGTTGCATTTGCTCAAGACATGCTTCTCAACGCAATGCTGAACCTGCTTCATCATTCGCTACGAAACTCAGGATTCAGCACTTTCCCACAAACGTAACAGCCAAAGTATATGGAAAATGCGAAAGAGGAAACCAATGATAATGTTCCCTCGTTCTTCTGGTTGAAGTCATTAGCATGCAACGACGAGGATCGCGTGCAATAACCGAGGTTCAGCGGTGTACGCACAAAATCAAGCACAAAATCGTGCTTAATCAAACCGGTTCCAGGTGGTCGAAAATCCCCTTGGCGTTGGTTCGTCGACGGGGAGGAGGGTGGGGATGGGGGGCGGTAGAAACCGTCTCTCTCCGGTTGAAGAACAAAGCCCCCGCGGGAAGAACGGTCCGCCCGTCGGACTGCTCGAAGATCCCCGGCGAACTTACGCTCATTAGTCAACGGTGATTCCTTTTCAAGTCCCGAAGACGCGCTATTGTTTACATCCCGATTGTTCGCGTACACATAATATCACGGGGCGTCTGAGCACGAAGCGGGAAAACGGGCGCGAACGAGAAAATCGAGAAACGTCTGCGTAAAAGAGCGTCGAGGAGAAGGAGGGGGGGGGGGGGGGGAAGGGTCTGAAAGTATGGAAGGAGGGAGAGAGTAGGGAAGATAAAACGCGAGGAAGATGTTCGCGGAGGAAGGGGTCCGGCGAGAGGAGATGGGATAGAATGCAATAAGATGAGACTTAGTGTGCACTACGCGTCGTAGAATTGACGTGCTCCTTATAAAGCTGAAGGACGAGGTAGACAGCGTAGAAAGAAAGAGAAAGAGGGGTAAGGGAGAGTGAGGGGGAGGGGTGATGGTGGATAGGGAAGGTTGTGACGAGCAAAAGGGAGTAGATAGCAGAGAGCCAGGAGAGAGAAGGTAGGAAGGCACGTCGTGGCTCCTGCACGCCGTGGAAGCCCGATTGTTCTCTGCAACCGACTGTGTCTCATTACTTCGAATTGGCTGGCCGTAGACAATGCCAGCGGGTAATACGGTTATCCGGAAGATGGTTTTCACCGGCCTCCTCTTCGTTTCACCGCTCCCGCTTCTATCCGCCATCGAGCACGACGCCCTTTTACGCTCGGCCCTCCTCCTCTCTCACTCCTCTCTCTCTCCTACCAGCAGAAGATATAAACCCTTTTCCCCGCACGGTCACGTTAAGAGGTTACCAAGAGCCTGCGACCCCCATCCCCTAGAGCGCGCCTAGCTCGAATAAACGAAAGAGAGCCGAACGATCGGAAGAAAGATGCTGACCGAAGAAGACAATGGACCATCGCGGGACGCTGTAAGCCGGCTTCCTCGGACCACTGGGAACGAGAGAGATAAGGATCGAAGATTAACCCGCGATACGAGCGAACGGAGACGAGGTCAGCCGGTCCGCAGACCCGGGGACCCCCCTCGGCTCTCAGCAGACGGTTCCGTTTGCTCCGTCGGTCTGTTTCGACCGATCTCCGCTTTCCTCCTCTTCTCGCTTCGAAGCACCGAAGGAATAACCAGTTCAGATATGACGGAGCTCTCTATTGAATACTGCAAGGCGTCGCAGCCGATATTGGATATAAACGGGACGCGTTGACCCAGTACGAGGACGGATCTGCCAAATAATCTTCGCCGAACCCCGACGACCGCGCGGCGACGCGACGCGACGCTACGTCCGACGGAACTGCCACCATTGCCATCGGAACCAACAGTTCCGAACGGTTCCGGACGGTTTTCCAGGAGTTTTCTTCCACTAGGGTGGACCTTGGTTTTTGATCACAACATTTTTTTAGTATTATCCCACAGAATTGTCACGAGTGGTGAGAAAGTGGTCTGGGAAAAATTCGGGCCGATTGGACCGTGGAAACTCGACGCGCATTAAATTTGAGAGTTCCAAATTTCCAAATACAAGGTTCGAAATTCTCTGGAGGGAAATTTGGGGCCGACTGGATCATGAGAACCCGATGCGCAAAATTGTGAATATTTTAAACCATAAGAAACACAAAATTCTCAGCTTTCAAATTTCAAATTTTCAAATATTCAAATATTCAAAATTTCCAAATATTCAAATTTCAAATTTTCAAATTTCAAATTTTCAAACTTGATCCGCGCGGGTGACTAAGAGGATCTTGCAAAATTTTTTTTCGTCGACTACAGCTAGTTGCTAGTTCAATTCGATTCTAATGGACTTTGAATTCGACTGGGTTTTCCTCTCGCCCCGGACCCGTTGATTTTCAATAAAGTTCCACCGAGTTTTGCGCAAATAAATATCTGCTGGCATGCAACTCCCCATCGATCCTCGGCGCAACGGAACTGGTGTATCGTAATGTCGACCAGGGAACGTTACAGAAATACATTTTTGGTTCGGGACGACGACGGACTGTCGAGCGCATTCTTCTTCGCGAGCTTCAGTGTGCTGGCTGCGGGGAAGCGGTTAGGCGAAGCAACAAGTTCGGAACTCTGTTGCAGGACATTGCTGCTGTTGGCGAGACGCTTGTGCGAGTTGCTTTATTTACGTGAAATTTGCATCTGTCAGTCGATGAGCAAATTGATGCTTATTTATTTATTTGAACGACGGTTCTGGTTTATCGTATTCGTGTAGTATATTTTAAGAATATCATTCAATTTTAATAATGTCTGCACAGTTTAATATTAATAGTTTTGTTAATTCAAGTAAAATGGAAAGATTGAGATACAAAGACTAGTATTCAGTAAAATGTTTTGTCCTTGGACAGTTATTCACAATTCAACGAACATTATAAAAACAGAAATAATTAACCTTTATTATAATCAAGATTTTTCGCCATTTCAATTTTTCTCGTCGTTACATAAGAAACGATCAAAAGATCATTTGCAACAAAATACTGTAACGAATCGGACACATTCCGCACAGCTTTCTCCGAATAATTTTAGGCGGTGTCCAGCAAACTTCGCAAGTAACGCCCGGTGCACGTTTCACGCTCGAAGCGAAATGAAAAAAAGCTGAAGATATTATATCAGAAGGGTGAAGTGTAATAGACGGTGAAAAAATTTATGCTCGAAGAAAGACACCGCCGCGCCGCGCAGAAAACTTTCTTTCATTCTAGAAGAAGATGAGAATCGAAGATTAACCGTCGACACGACTTTGAATCGGACAAGACGACGTTTCCAACTCAGCCCGGGTTTCCGAGCCGAGGGAAACTGCTCTGCATTTCAAATCCGCGAAAAGCCGGGAAGCTTTTCGTCACGGACGGTCGATTCAGTTGACTGAGGAGAAGAAGCAGCTCGAGGAAAGAGAATGGGCTTCCTCGGACAGCGCCGGAACCACGCTTGAAGACGTACAACAGATCGCGTCATTTTTCCCCCCCAAGCTTCGTGGCTTGCGCTCATATCCGCTGACGAGCATGATCGTTCCCGATTAGTGTCGGTTCCCGCGATACGGTTCCATCAAAGATACGTACGGATACTCTTCGTTTTGAAAAGATCTGTTCGAATCATTTGTAATTACATGAATATTCTAAAATAATCTTCTACTACAAGGTGTTCGGGATTTAAATTTCTTGATCAAGCCCGACCTAGATCTTTAGACTCTAAATCACCGGTTTTCTTCTTTTTTGCTTCGTTCATCTTGGAATTTCAGCCTTCACTTTCCATTCGGCCATCGTGGTTCTACAATTACAGAATTTTGGTTTTGCGGGCTTAGTTTTGGACTTTGTCGAATACGAAACATCGTATTCGATCCTCAATTATAAAAATCAATACGTCTTCAGATCTCTTTTTAATTTATTTTTGAATGCATTTGCAAATTGCCAAATGAATTTTTATTAAATTCCGAACTCTACTAATTAATTATTTGAAGTGGTATTTCTTCGAATGATATTATTGAGGCCAGTTTAAAATCGATAGCAGGGATGGAGCTTGAAATTTGACTGCCAGCGTGATTAACGAGTACGCGAGAATGCCATATTCGTATTTCTATTCTGAAAGGGAGGCGACCCCTAAACCGTGGCGTGAATATCGCGCGACTGATGCCTAAATCATCGAGAGGTTAAACATCAAACTTTGCTAATTTGTTATCAGCCAGAAAGCTGGAGCGACGTGTAGAAATCTTCCACTCTGACCAATTTGCCCCAGTTACCGAACTTCTAACATTGTTAACCATCCCGTCCGGACTTATGGGAACTCTTCGCCTCGAACAAAATATATAGATCACCTCCGAGTAGACCCACGTGTATGGAAATGAACGTTGAGAATAATAAAAAGCTTTCTTGTAGAGTTCCTTCGACGAGTGGGCGGGAGGTGGGGGTGGGGTTTATGCGATCTTCTAGCGAGTATCTCGGCCGAATATTAAATCTGGGAAAAGGGCGAGTAATAAAATACTTTCGCGAAGTATTTATGATCGATTTTTAACGGTATAAATGCATGAATCTGGGGCCCGGTGATCAAGAATGAATAAACTATAAATCAGGGAAAGGATTGAATGATTTTCAATATTTAATCCTCTGTTCTGGATTTTTTTCTGACAAAAATATAACAAGCGCGCAATGAAGAAATCGTGTTTATTCGCAGAACGATTATTTATTGTACGTCACATATTGCTTTGCAAGTTCACAGGCTCGACATCTGAAAAATTGTTGTTTATCCAATCTATATTGGTAATGTTGTTCTTTTGCTAGTTTTTCGTACTTTATTGACCAACTCGATGTACACCCGATACGATGATTAATTTATCGGAAGCGAAATCCAATCAACGAGTCAGGGTTCATAAAAAAAGAACGCACAGCGAGTCGTGGGAAACCGAATGCCCAAATACTTTTCCGGCTGAAAATGTTTTCCAGCTTATTGTCATCGCAAATTGACATTTTTGCAACTTCAGGATAAATCTGAAACGCGGGTTCGAATACATTTTCGAAACGTTCATTCTTTCGAATTCCAACAAGCCCGTGGAAAGTACGGCCGCGTTCGTCAAGCAGGTTGTAAAGGGAAAAAAAAGAAATTAGCAGTCTCGTAATTCCTCGTCTACATTGCGCACGCAAGAAAATTGCACAAAGAAAAGCTAAGGCTGCTACCTATGCTAATTCTTCACCCGTTTGTTCTCGGCTTGTGCATAAATTGCGATGCAAGACGGTGCGCCGCGCTCGTATGATGTAACATACATCTTTTTTCAGAACGTTTTCAGACATTTTCCCTGCGTGTGTGTTCGTGCAGTGTCATTATGCAACGAACAAAATCAGGTACAATCAAAGTTTGCATTTTATAGATACATTACGTTAAGGACCCTGGGAATGACTTTATCCCTATAATTTCTTTATCTAGACCGGTCTGCCAACATGGGGCACAAAGTAACAAACACAATTAAAAAAGGTTTCCTAACTTATGCCAGTTAGGAAACACCAGTGGCCCAGTCACCCCCACCCTACGATTGAGGGGGACCCGAAGGGGCTGTCGGTAGGCCTAAGTGGTAGGGGTAGTTCGTAAGGCAGATTGTACGGGCAGTTCAGTATGAGTTTGAGGCCAGAGAGGTGTACACAGTACGCTAACGTCAAAGTCCGCATCGGTGGTGGTCCATTGGTTTTAGGTGGTGCGCACATTGGGCACGGAAGATTTGCTAGTGCCCCTGCTTTCTTTCGTCCTGCTCCGTGAACCTGGCATCTTGCATCTCCTTCGGGGCCCTCCGTGCCATCCGTGCCAGTGGCCAATGTGCGCAGTCCCTTATACGGCACCAAGTGCAATACCCAAGACAGCTAGTGCCACGTCGGTCAATTAAAAGGACGAAAAAACTTGGTATCAATGTTTAATTTTCGAGTTGGAGCCAAGAGGGCACGAAGGAAACTCTTTGCCAGTGTTTTGCGCGGCGTGTGCCAGGTCACGAGGATTGCGGCGGGCATGAGGATTAGCTGGCCAGCGTTTGGATTAAAGCCGCGACATGTGGTCTGTAACAAGTCCGCGCAAGCTCGTGAAATACGATACATTAACCACCTATCTGGGCTTTTGTCATTCAAATCAGTTAACTCTAGAGCACCGTAGCCGGGGATACGTCGAGACGACGACGACGTCCCTCATACGTTCGCTCTCGAGTGTGCACGAGGTAATCATTTCCCTTCCGAACAATAGTCGAGCCTTGTGCATGTTTCAGCAGTCAGCCGGAACCGGCTGGACACCTTTCGGAGGATCAGCGTAGGTGAGGTCCGCGGGTTGGAAGGTCAGGGAGACAAAGAGAAAGACCAGAAGTCCTCGAGAACGTCTCGAGATGGTAGCCGAGTGCGTCCCCGTGCTTGCACTTATCTTTGTACGCGCACTGTTTGCCCAACCACCAAGACAGACCATTTACCATAACGAGGGAAACGGAAACTTCCAGCAGAAACTCCTTGCCGCGAGCGCGCGACCCGGCGAAAGCTTGCAACAATGGTTGGCCACCGTGAAACCCGTCCCCTCCCGCCCTCGACCTTTTCCTTCCGCCGACCTCTGCCCCTTTCTTTCGCCACCGTTTTCTGTTGTGCGTTCCCCTCCCCCTCGGCGCTTTCCTGCTGCTCCCCACGACCCCTTGCATCGCGGAGAGGTGACAAAAGTAATCGTGCTCCTCAGGCGTCGCGTTCATGCCAATTGGTCGCCGCTCGTTTGCGCACGTCGAAACAGCTTTCCCTCGTCGAATCTCTCGATTTCAACCCTTCACGCCCCACAGCGGCGATACAATGTTTTTATGTTCCGGTTGGAGCAGTAACGGTTATCGCAAAAATGAATTGGTACGAAATTTTGGAATAATTTAAAAATACTGTTATCTTAGTTTCAGTCTACTAACCACTAAACCTACCGAGGGTTAAACTTTACTTTAGGTAAACAGAAATTTTTGCCTGTCTCCGGTATAATCCTCTAGATTTTAATGAGGAGATGCCAAAAATCCAAGTTTCAACCCGCGGAGATCAGTGATTGAAAAGTTACGAGTGTTTAAAGTTGAGTGATTTTCAGTGTTTTTGACTGGTAAGAGTGCCGCCATGTTGGCGACCGTCGCCACAGACTTAGGATCACTGCAGACATTGCATCTTATGTACCATTTCGGTGTCGCGCTCGCTGTTGCCGATAATTCGTGAATTTAGGCGCATTAGTAAGAACTGAATATTCCGTATACTTCATTTTTACTACGGATGCTTAAAATTATTTGGTCATACACGAATATGGCGTGTATATTTGATGAGTGAAAGTAGTATTTACGAAGAATGAATCACAAAAATACGAACTATAGTAAAATTAATTTTGTTTTATTGCTTGAAGGTCATTTGGAGGTCGTTTGATCTTAATTTCTATTTCTCTGCAGTCTGCTGCAATCCGGGTGGAAAATTTTTATCTTGCATAAGATCCACTGTCTAGTTAATTATTAATGGGGACATACCACAGTGTTTATTCGTAATCTAACGCGGATACGTGTAATTGGCATCACTATTATTTCTGACTAGTGCCTCCATTTACCGGGGGAAAGTTTGAACGAACGCGTATCGATGCTATACCGGCTCCAGGATTGCGCAGCCTAGACAATTGATTCCATTGGTTTCTGAAGAGTAATCAGTGTCCTCGGAAACCAATAGGATCCGAGCGGGCCGATCTTGTCTCTATCGTAAACAACGTGTTCCAGATCTTCACGGACTAAAGAAACTATTAGGACCATCGGGGTCGCGCTGCCGTTCCGAAGCATCCGGGAAATCAATAGAAGAACTCGACGGAAAACAACGTACCTGGACTACCGCTTTTTATAGACATCCGCCTCGAAAAACAGGTCTCAGTATGTCTCAATCATTTTTTTGTTCGATTTTCCGTTTCAGGCTAAGCTCCAGCTTAGTGACCCAGAAATTTTTGACTTTTTTTCAACACGATCGTGTAGATTTTGACGACAGAATTCCAAAAATCCAAAGTCCAATGTTAGGAATTGAGTAAATACAATTAATTTTTTACGGTAATGTTCGTAACAGTCATTTCTCCCAGAAAAAAAAGTTGCGAAAATATATTCCATTGATTCTAATGACTTTCGATATCTTTAACGTTAAAAATTGCTTTTATACAATTTATAAAAATCGCACTTTCAGTACAACATTTGACACATCGAAAGACTAGCGCAACAATCGTAGAGAGCCTAACTGAAGCTCGCTAATTTCAGTTCGATCCGATTCCGAGGCTCGCATAGTCTCTCTTAGGGGAACAGTGGAATTTTTTTCCCGAACGGGGCGTAGAAATGTTTTCCGTCGTCGCAGGACGTTCGCGTAGGCGGAGAGCGTCAGCCGTACCATCGCGGAATATATTAGGAGTTTCGAGCACGTATAAAGGCTGGTTTATAGGCCGAGCGGATAAAGAAAAGTTTCAAAGGATCGAGCGAACGTGCACGTCGGCGACGGCGGTGGTGGTCTGGTGGTCCCTGCGATCGAAGGTCGGCGAACGATTTTTCAGGTATGTGTCGAGGGAACGGAGACACGGAGCTGCTTCGTTACTGTTCCGACGCGATAACGTCGATAAGCTTCCGAAACTTTCCAAGTATGCCGCACTTCGGAACAACTATAGCCGGGCTGGCCCGCTTTTTCGGAGACAGTAATCAGGGAACTACGATTATTTATGCAAGCTTAAATTTTCATAGGCGAACTTAGAGAAACTAGAATTAAGATATCATTTCGTTGGGCGATTCGTATGGCGGAACGATGCTGAGATACTGTTTCGAATTTTCTCCAGGCGTTCCTCGGTCTTTTGAACCTTCCACAGTTCGGTCTTCTCATTTTTCATACGGTCGTTCGAATTTTTTTTTAAGCGGCTCGAGTTATCCGCGCTGAACTTTTTAAATATACTTCTTTCCGAATAGCTTGCTGAACCGTGCAAAAATTTCATATAATTTTCGTTTATTTTCGACAACAGCCGAGTGATAATTAAAAATAGAAATGTACAGGGTGAGTCGCGTAACTTTATCATTTTATACATTTTATCAAAAAATGTTATATACGAAACTTTCACGGTACAGAGTGGCACGTATCGTGGTACAAATATTTTTCGCGCGGGTGTGGAGGCGTAGAGATTTCAAGGTTACCTTGATTTTTTTAAAATGCTATATTTTTATCAGGAAGAATAAAATTATAATCCTAACAAAATTTTAATGAATTAAAATTAAATATTAGTGAAAACCTAACTTACTTTCCTGCCAGACCAATAATTATTATACTCGTAAGGGTTCCTCAACCGCTCGCCGTATTTCAACGAGTCAGACTCGTGACGAAAATTTTAAACGAAGACATTTTTGGGGATGAAGATTTCTCAATCACCGTGACCGTAAAGAATATGGTACGGCAACGAATTGACAAAGTTCGAAGACCGCTGGTCCACAGAATCGACTTCTCGAAATGATCTGACACCGGGCACGAGATATTCAACAAGCCTCGTACAGCAGCGACGAGACCGTTCGCCAAATCGATCGCGCGCAATATTCTAAAAATCGGAGACAGCGGCGCGGGACAGTAGCACGGCGCCAGGGCATTTAATATACATGGAGCGGCGGCAGAGCAATCGATGGGACTTGCTTATTGGCAATTTGTCGAGCGATGAGATGGGACGTAGAAACCTGGTAACGAGGAGGTTGTTTTCCGAAGACGAGAGTGCCTTCCGGCGTAAAATCGGTCCTATCCCTTCAACCTGGCCATCGGCTGCATGCCCGAGAGAGGGTGAGAAGGGGTGTCCGAGGGGGTTGTAGGTTTCTGGATCGAGAAAGTAGGCGAACGGCGCAGGGTGGTTGGAAAATAGGGGATGGCGCGAGAGAGAGAGAGAGAGCAGTCTTTCGCGGGATGCAATTTATCCTGTCGCATTAGATTCAAAATAATTGATCCCCCGGGCGGGTGGAGAATAGCGAGTCATTACTTCAGACTGATGGTACACCCCCATCGCCCTGGCCGCCCGTAGGAAAATAAAAACTCGGAGATCACCTGCTCCCGATGAAAAATTTGACGGCCCCGGGCCCTGAGAACCGCGATGGCGGCGGGGTGGCGGGGGGTGAGAGGAGGGAGAAGCCTTTCGAACGGGTTGTTTTCACCGGAATGAGCAATCCGCAGCTGCAACACCCGGGGAAAATTCGTTGCCAGGAACCGGTGTACTCGTCCATCTATTTCTTAGCCGGGTTCCCTCCGCCTCGAGGTAATCCTCATGCAACCCACTCTCGCGGCCCGAATTCCCCAAAAAAATTCGAACGGAAGCGACGTTTTCCCGAAATGTTACTTTCACGATAATGTCCCGATACGTACCGAACGAGATGCCCACGGTACTCGCGAACGATTTCTCCCGGTTACCCCTCCGATGGATCCCGAAGATCACCGGGGAGCGCAATGTGCCACGGGATCGGATATTTCCGGTGTAACTCGTCTGCGCTAATTTTCATTTTTAATCGTTTCCTTTCAATTGTTACATTAATATATTCGTGACATCTTTTCGAACAGAACGATACCGAACGCGACACCACTCGGAGCGCATTTTCTCGTGCAATCGACGATTTAGACCTCGATTATCCGCGGAATTTTTATTAAAACTTGCGATTTTGTTGATTTTGACGATATAGAATTGCTTCAACGCGTGTACACTAAAAATGTGATTTTTGTAACTAATATGTTTTCATTGAAATTTTTTTCTTGTGTGATATACTTAGTGAAACTATTCGAGAGTTCTCGAAACGAGTCCTTTTCAATCGTATGAAAGCTACCTGTAATGAGTAAGACTTTGATGTTCGGTGGAAAAAATGACAAAAATTTTCGAAACGCGACGACACAACGAACCGCTCGTTTATATTTCCAGAAGGAATCGTGCGTGCAACTTTAACGAGCAGGATGAATTTTTGACCCACTTTGCCGAAACGAACGCCGCGCCACGCCGTTCGATTTGTTTCCACCGGATCCGTTCTACCGCGTGCTCCGCACGAAAGCAGCGAAACTTCGGAAAAGCTCTACAATCTGATATTGACCTGCGTCGATCCCGGTTACTCTCCGAACCATCGACAAGAAATCTATTTAAAACTTCCGACAAACAAGACGCGTATCTTTCTGTGAATCGAAATCAGCGATTAACACGGTCGTCGATCAATCGGCGAACTTCGCGCGAAACGTTCGGTGAAATTCACCGCGAGCGAAGCGACACGGCCCGGCAAATCCGCCGTAATAATTGGATCGGCCGTCAAATTTTCCGACGTTTAATAGATATCACTGAAAATAATATGCCTCGTGACGGCGCGCGGACGCGAAGAGTGCCGCGCGCCGTTTAAAATGAAATTTGTATCCGCGCGAAGGTCGCTTTCATATTCATGATCTATTAAAATTCGCCGGGGCAACGTAATAGAGGACCGGAATGATTGAAACCTGAATAAAACAGCGAGATTCGGTGAGCGCGTAATTAATAATCGTAAAATACCGGCCTAGCGATCGGCCTTATTGAACGCATCATAGTATTAGTCTCTGCATATCTAACTCTCGCACTTTGCGTGTATTGTTAGACCTTATTCCTCGACTATGAAATTTTCAGCACGTTGCCCCCCTAATATTGTTCCACTTCATGATAAAACGATATGTCCAAAATTACCCTTATCTGACTAAATTCAGCACAATTTTAGGGGCGGTGTGAGAAAAATCTCGCAATGAGAATTTTCAACCAAGGTCCAATAACATGTACAAGCGGGCACGAGGTGATTCCTTATGAGTAGACAGCGGATCTTTATGCAAAATGAAATTTTTTCATGTCAATTACAACAAATTGGGGTGACAGAAATTTATTTCCTTAATATATTTAATAGCTCAAAAATAATATAACAGTATCTTTAAATTTTTTAAATTATACCTACTAATTTTTGCCATAAATGCATAAACATCCGATGTCTACTTATGAGAAAATAAGAGAAAAATATAGAATAAAGTTTTCTCATCCGAAGCTTCGTATCCGAGGAAACCGAGTTTGAAAATGCAGCGACATACGTATTATTAGATAGGAATCGTCTGACGCGTCTGATCATGACCGACCTATTCTACTTCCTGCGTACAGTAGAACACGCGAATCGGACAGACCTTTGACCGCGATTTTTCCGAAAACCATGCGTCATACGAAAAAATGTTATTTCTTTTTTCGATTAATATTCACTTGAAGAATCACCCCCTGTCCGCTGGTACATGTTATTCGGCCTCACCCTGTATACGAAATTTCGAAAAGAATAACTCACGTATATCGAGTGCTCGAACATTGCGCGGCGGAACGATCAGCGACAGCAGTGCACAGAACTTAGCAATTATTGGCAGGCAATCAGTCTTCATGGTCGCTGCGGTGCGGTGCCTTCATGGAAGCTCGGGGCAATCGTCTGAAAGCACAGACAAAATGTCTACCTTAAAATTTATTTGCTTTTAATCAATGGTTAAAAGCGTTCTCCCCACCTCGCTTCTCTGACTTTAACCTATTTCTCCACTTTTTATCGGGAATATTGTTTGTGCAGACGCTATATAGCACGGGCTAATCGGGCAAATTCTTATTCGCTCGAGCCATCCGCGATTTTCTCATTCCGAAATTGCGGAAACCGATCGTTCAACTTAACGGCTCGCGGTTTCGTTGAATTTATCTGTATCTCTCGTCGACTTGCACGTCGCACTGTTCGATAGGCGAGTATAGTTTTCATTGGGAGGATACCGAAATTTTCTTCAGCAATTCTCGAGAGATTTTTGAATCTGCTGGGTCATTTTTAACCTGTAGGAACGAAGATATAAAACACTGCAATATCTTTTCTGGATGTGTATCAATCTAACAGTGCACATAAATCTACACGTTCGATAGACTATTGCAGCCGTTATAAATTATTTATTGCAAGAGATAACACGTCGGATGTGTGAATAAAAAACAATTGTTATCTCCACAGTCTATTAACCAGTTAGCTGTGTGTGACGAGTATACTCGTCACGGAGAAATGGCAGTATTTTGTGTCACGACGAGTATACTCGTCACGCGTAAAATTTCGTTGCACTTCAGTAATGGTTACTAATAGTTAATAAATATTAGCAATCGTTAATTTTATAAAATAAAACCGTCTCTTCGATAATTCCAATATTTCAACAGCGACGCTCACACTGTGTTCGACGAGCTTACTCGCCGTCGCTTGATTTTTCTGAAATAATTAACCGGTTAAAGAGAAATTGTAGGTCCTGCAGCAATCGAAATTGGATCCGAAGATCACTGGTAATCGTCGAGGATCGCGCGACCGCGGGTCCGCGATAAATCATGCTATTAAGGCGGCGCGGTAACGGGCTCTCTCGGCAGATAAATAACCCGACGCGACTCAATATACATTACAATACAAAATACCTACATTCATCTCGCAACCGTCTATCGTAACAGTCATCAATCTCCTCGGCGAGATACCTCATCGGCTCTCCTTTTTATTCAGCGCGACACGCACGGTTCGTCCCCCACCAGCCCCGCAATTCAACCGATATCGTTCCCTTCCAATTTCGCCTCTGTTGTCCTTGGATCGGATAAAACCATCGATCGTTTCCTCGGTCACGTACATATATATCCAGAGAGGAGGTGTGGGGGTTGTGCGCCGAAAATTTTCAACCGACATATTTCGCCTGTGCGACACAAGGGTCGGTTAGGAGATGGAAGGGGCGGCCACGGGGCAAAAAGAGCTTAATCGACTTAAGGGCAAAACCGCGGCTGACCCAGGTGTTCCTTTTGCTTGGCACGAGCCTGGACAACCAGTCAGCCCCCGGTGGTCTCTGCGGTACGTGTGTCGCCTAGAGAAACACAGAGAGACCGACCGACTCGTAATCGAGTCCCCGCTCAATTAGCCCAACCTTGCACTTTTTCGCTTCTCTCGCCGTCGTCGACGCTCGCGAACAGCTAAGAACTCGGAAGACAGTAGACAGAGACAGAGAGAGAGAGAGAGAGAGAGACTCTTCTCGGCTGTTCGTTCGTCTTCCGCGGACCAACCGGAAACGGCTCTTACGGTCACGCAAGTGCTCTATTCGATGGGCCGTCCTCCGCGAAATGAAGAAAGGAATTTCGCTTGGATCGCTCGCCGCTCCGAGACAAAGGGTAACTAATGGCATCGGGGGCCAATTGATTGCTAACAAAAGGGACCCTGTCGTTAGCTACGCGCGATGTAACTCGGCGTATCGGGGCGCACCTACTCCGGCACGAGAGTAGACAGGCTCGGTTTTTCTATTTTGAGGGAATCAAATTTAGGGGCGCTCCGTTTGTTGAACCTCTTCGGGAACGAGGTTTGTTTTTTTTTTATTTAAAAACAAATTGGACGATGTTCATTTTGCTCGGACGAACTATTTTTAGGTACGTGGGATTCGGTTTGGCGTTAGTTCATCACTTCTCAGAAGCAAGAGGAAATTGGGGATGAAATAAAAATTTATTTCACCTGTTAATTATTTTAATTGATCACCTAATATTTTTGTATACTGTGTCGACCCATGTCGTAAATTCGTACCATCGACAGTCCAGCTATCAATTTTATAGGTATGTCTGACCAGTGATCGGTTATTCTACTTCCATCCAGGTGACCGTATACCTTAGTACAGGTGATGATGTCTGACTTGTGGTTGGTTATTCTACTTGCACTTAGTGCCGATGGCGATGTCCGACTATTGGTTGGTTATTCTACTAGCACTCAATGCATATGGCGATGTCTGACTAGTGATTGGTTATTCTACTTGCCCTCACTACTGGTGGTGACATACCTTAGTACAGATGGCGATGTCTGACTCATTATTGGTTATTCTACTTGCCCTCATTACAGATGATGATACAACTTTCACTTCTACATTGATTTTCACTGTAATCTGTTTGGAAATCGAACAATATCACTGCAAGTATTACGCTGACGTCAATTTTGGCGTAACTAATTATTAATTAAAATACCCTATGATTGGTTCTTCCTTTTACACGGTTAATTCCAGAGCGTCTCTGCTAAGTCTGTACCTCGTCTATTGCACTTTCATCGACGCTGCTAATAGGTCGTGTATATCTCGTTAATATGGGCACGTTTAAAAGCGTCTATGCCAGTGCACTATTGATTGCATCCCACGACTTCAGCACCGTGTTAACGTGTGTAGGATACGTTCCGTGGTACGTGATACACATTACCGAAGACATTTGATGTCATTACTACGATGCTTCGTTTAATAGTATTTTCTAGTGAACGTTGCTATTACTCTTAATGCGTTGCCGCGTGAAATTCGTACGATGAATGCGACCGAAATTACAGAAATATGATAATTAAACAGCGGTTTCTACGCGAAACGGAAATAAAAGCTTGCAAATAATTTAAAAATATTCTCTTGTAATCTTCAATTCACTAATGCCATTAAGGTAAAAGTATTTAAATGTTTACCACGACTCGTTTACATTTGCATTTCTGTCTTTGTAGATTCTTCTGTAATTATTTGCAATAAACAATAACGATGAATTAATTATGAATTAATTTAATTACCCGTGTTAATTACAGGAAAGTCACATGTAGTATCAATTGGTAATATCTTTGCAATATCGAAACCAAATTAAATCATGTTTCATCGTGATTAATTCAAGATACATTTCGCAAATTGTCTAATGAAAACTACACGGATGAAATGATTTAGAAATCGTACATTTACAATTCACCAAAATATTAATCAGTTTCTGGTCATTGTCCTGGTCTGAACCACTTAATGGTTAAACGTGTCCACAGAAGAACTCGATCTACATGATCCATGAAAATTGCAAATTCGCTAAATTCGTAGATCGGGAGAAAGGCATTCGACAAGCGGGAACCGGATAGACCGAAGAAGGTCGGACAACGGAGCATAGAGGGACGCGCGACCGGCCCGAAGTTTCGCCATTAAAAGAAGTCAAGAACGGCTCCGTGGAATTTTTCGAGACCCGGAAGTAGTTTCACAAGGACTTCTCCTACTACGCCGTCCCCCCTTCGCCCCCCTTTAATGACGAGGACCGCCGGGCAATTCCTTTCTGCTGCCGCTGCAAAATACATTCGAGATTTTACGGACTCCTGGCCCGGAGTCAGTGAAACTCGCGGATTGCGGCTGCCGAATGCTCGAAATCCCGAAGGACGGATCCCTGATGATACCTGCTTCGTTCTCTGGGTTATAGTACAGTATAGTATATGTATATATATATACTATGTACAGCTAGATAACCGCGGTTCAAACTTTTGCGAGTGGAAACCGCCAAAATGCACCGTCAACCCCGTTCAAATATTTCGCTTGCCGGCTTTTACGAGGCCGTCAGTTAATGACGAATATTTTCCTAGCTCGAGAGAAACTCGGATTACCAGCACTAATTCATCGTTAGGCCGCGGTAATGTAACGAATCGCCGGACTTCCGTTTAATACGAGTTCGCTACGACGCCACGGTAGAAAATTGTTGCGGGCATACATTACTTAAGTTTAGTTGGCCGATGTTCACCTAAGGCTGCGGTAATTCCCGTAAGGGCTCTATTTACACTTTCAGTGCTCGTTTATTCTAATGCTGCCCGGTTGTATACAACACGGGCCCTTTTACCGGAGCAGAACAGCAACGCGGCATACGCGATACGCGTCCACGGTGTTTCGCGAAATCATCCCCCATAGAAATTTCGTCACGCGGGAGTTCGTTAATGAAAATCCACGAAGCTGTGGATCGGGGTCGCTCGAAAAATAACGATACGTGCCTGCCCCCCTCCCGCCGAAAATTCGGTTCGTTAAAGCGCACGATGATTTCGATTATTTTCTGTTGGTCCATTCTCGAAAGATCCGTGGCGTTTTTTCCAGCTTAGCAATTATGGTTTGGCGGAAGTAACAATGCGTTGCACGGAGTAAAAATTTGTTGAAAATAATTATGCCGTAGCTGATTTACGAAGACGTTGGAAGACAAATATCCATGGAATATCGACCCGAGGCTCTATCGATTATAGCTGCGAGCTGCACGAAGCAAATTTTCTAAAACTGCTCCCAAGGTAGTCGTTACATGCTCGATGGTTTTCATGTGGAACAAGAGAGCGTGTTCTCTTAAGGAACATAGACAAGTTCGTTTAGAGATCGTTTAATTAGCTATTTATTTTGTAAATAATTGCTTCGATGTAAGAAATAATAGCTTCATTGTTCTCTGTATAAATCGTCAGTGGATAAATAAAGACAATCTTTTGAGAAAACGTATTTATCTGAGTATATATTTATTGAACCACACATTTTTCCTGAACGCCTCACTTCTCGTTGAGTTGTACTACTGATTTCGGCACAAAATTTACGCCTGCCTGGCCTGTCGTTGAGTTTTATCACTGAAATTTCGTGCCACCTTCGACACCATGTTCGCCTAATACAAAATTGAATTTTCGGAATTTCGAAAAATTTTTGACCGTCTGGCTTGTCGTTGAGTTCTACTACTGAATTTTCGATAATTTTTCGGTCGTCTGGCTTGCCGTTGAGTCGTATCACTGAAATTTCGTGCCACCTCCTTCGACATCATATTCTCCTAATACAAAATTGAATTTTCGGAATTTCGAAAAATTTTCGACCGTCTGGCTTGTCGTTGAGTTCTACTACTGAATTTTCGATAATTTTTCGGTCGTCTGGCTTGCCGTTGAGTCGTATCACTGAAATTTCGTGCCACCTCCTTCGACATCATATTCTCCTAATACAAAATTGAATTTTCGGAATTTCGAAAAATTTTCGACCGTCTGGCTTGTCGTTGAGTTCTACTACTGAATTTTCGTAAATTTTTCGGTCGTTTGGCTTGCCGTTGAGTTGTACCACTGAAATTTCGTGCCACCTCCTTCGACATCATGTTCGCCTAATACAAAATTGAATTTTCGGAATCTCGAAAAATTTTCGACCGTCAGGCTTGTCGTTGAGTTCTACTACTGAATTTTCGAAAATTTTTCGGTCGTCTGGCTTGCCGTTGAGTTGTACCACTGAAATTTCGTGCCACCTCCTTCGACATCATATTCGCCTAATACAAATTTCGATTTTTCGAAATCTCGAAAAATGTTCGACTGCCTGGCTTGTCGTAAAGTTCGCCTACTGAATTTTCGAAAATTTTTCGGTCGTCTGGCTTGTCGTTGAGTCGTATCACTGAAATTTGGTGCCACCTCCTTTGACATCATATTCTCCTAATACAAAATTGTATTATCCAGATTTTAGAAATTCTCAAAAATTTTCGACTTTCTACTAGGAGAATATAATAGAAAAAGAGGACTCACCAAACTTTTCTGCCACCTCTTTTGCTATGATATTCTCCTAATACAAAACTCAATTTTTATTCAATTTGTAAAACTGTTCCCCAAAATTTTTGAAGATGTTAATTCTACTATCAAATATATAGAAGGTGGGAAAAAAAGAATACATGAACCCTTGTAACTAATACTCTTTATTTTTCACTAAAAAATTACAATATTAAACATGTACATCTTATGCTGTCTTGTGGCTTGTTAAAAACAGTGCTGAAAATGGCAGTAAAAAATTAATTTTTCGACTGGGTACCCCTTGAAGCTTCCTAAAGGGGATCTAAGATAAGATGCATCGCGCTCTTAGCAATAATCATTTGCCAAACGGTCCCAAATCTGTGATCTAATATTCCCCGGGATCCCTAACACGTTCCGCGATAATTACCCGAGAAGTTTTCCCATAATCGTTCGCGCGGCAGATAAATAGGCGCAGACGTGGCCGCGGACCTGAGATACTCTGCTTGTTGTAGCTGACTATATCCAGGGTAAAAGTGGCGGAGCCTAACGCGTTCTACAAACAGGCCTCCGTTATCTCGGAGGGGTTTCGTTCGTTCGGTATTCTAGCAGGGGTGGTGGACGTGAAATGGTAGGGTGAGAGACCTAACCAAGACCGTCAGCAGGAAGGGCGAAACTTCCCTTAGCACTCTTATACGCGGCTGGGATAGGTTAAAACCGCAAGGGTACGTGATAATAGTCAGCGATACGTCCGCCGGGATAGGCGGTGTGTTCTGCCCGCCATTCAGAACGAAAGCTCCCTTGCGAGTACGACTTGCACAACCGAACACCGTGCAGATATTTCTACGGACAGATTCCAGCGATTCGTTCAAGCAACTCTTCAGCGATGGCTATTTTATCATCTCATTTCCACAGTTTTGTGAACGCTGAAAAATTGATCAATTTTCATGAATTCCTTTTAAAATGATGGCGAAGAAAAAGTTTTTATTTAGTTGTCTGAAACATAATAAATGTATGTACGTTGAAAAATCGCTTGTCTAAAAATTGTTTAATAATGCGCGTTTAAAAATCGCGTTGAATTCGTCTTGACACGGGCTGTGATACTGTTAAGTCAAAAATGCAAAGTGCCACTTAAAAAAAGGAAGGTGACCTTGACTGTACTATAAAAAAAAATGTGTTTTTTTAAACTGATCAACTTTTGTTGAAAATATTTTTTGTCTGATTATCGCAAGTAATTAAAACATATTATGACACTCTGTATATAACACAAGATATAATTTAAACAACAATTTCTGCCCCCTCCGACTAATGTGAGCTACTAATTGAGATATTAATTAATTTTGTACGTAAAAAATTTTTTATACTGCAATATTCAACGGAATTTGCTGTGAACGCGTCGAACGTTATCGAGCCATCTTGCTGGGAACGTCTGCGCGTTATTCGCGCCAAAAATGTATCATAGACTCTGGCCTGTGCGGCCTTGTTCCCTCCGGTCGGATGTTAGCGAGAGTACACAGATCCGACAGGTATCGGAGATATCGTTTAACGATACCGGTGGTGATAGGATCGCGAGTCGATAGGGGACTCGCGTCGGAGCCCCGCTGTCACCGTAACGACTACTGCTAACCGAGGAACCGCGTCCGTCCATAGGCTGCAGTATCTTCAAAAGCGTGATTTCCCGGGAATCAGAGAAATGCACCGGGCCGACAGATATAACGCGATGAAAAACACGCGAAACCCGTTCGCCGTGGGAAGGAGGGTGGGGGGAGAGCGCGTGTGTGTCTCGTCGACGAAGCACCGATGAGAAATATGGATAACGGAAAAGCCACCGCGCGTTACGGGTTCTATTAATCTCGGAGGTACGAGCGACGCCATCGTCGCTGGGCGGTGCACCGGGACGCGGCAAAGAGCTCGCTAATTTTTGGGATTACCGCGACGCACACAACAGGTTGGTCTTAAAGCGGCGGGAACGGTTCCTGAGAGGCAGCTTCATAAAACGGCCGCGAATATGCTGAAAACCGAGATTCATTACTTGCTGTGTTTACCCGGCACCGTGCTCTTTCCGATCTCCGTGTTCTCTTGTCCGCGTTTCCGGATTTAACGGACGAGTGCAAGGGATTAGACGAGTTTTATTCAAAAATTTGTTCGAATAGGCTCGCGCGATTCTCGAGTCGGTTATTTTCAATTTTAACGAATCATATTTGTTACACGACAAGGAATAATTGTCAATTTACCGAATGTAAACATTCTCGAAAACAATCTTGCTTCAATAGTTGCTCTACATCTTGAACATTGTATAATTTTCAAAATGTACATGCTATATAAACCTTTTATGGTTCGAAGCAATGAATAAATAATAATAATAAATATCGAACGACAAGAAACCTCTGGCCCAGATGAATTACTCCGGATCGTTATGTAATAATTTGTGACAAGACACAGGAGCTAAACATAAATTTATATTTTACACTGATCGTTTTAATGTAGTGAAAATAATATACAGGGTGTCTCACGGTAACACTTTTCACGATTTTCCAAGTACTTGCGACAATCTGACAAAAAATATGATCACTTTGCGATTGGCTATACATTACAATGAAAAAAAAAGTTTTCCCAATTTTTTTTCATTGCAAAGTATAGCCAATCGCAAGTACTTACGTGGGACACCCTGTATACTAATATCTCTCAAAGTCTTTCAATCTTTTCTCCGTTTTAAATCGCACCTACCCATTTTCGCCATAAAGATCCGGAGTCCAGTAATTACCTTGGGAAGTGTCACTATGGTCTACGGAAAGTAATAAATCGCGCGAACCCGAAACGATTAAGTAATTATCCGACGATTCATAGAGGTCCCCGTGAGTCGTGTACCGACGGGGATACCGGCGCTGTTGTTCTCGTCTCCCCTTTTTCGCGAAGAAAGAGCGATCATTTGGATGCACCGATGCGACGCGACGAGGCCGGATAATAACGATCGCGGCACGTTCCGCCCCGCGCAAGATCGTGCAAGAGAAACAGCCCGGGACTTATCGGGAGTATCGTTTATCGATAGTTTTTTAATGCCGCGTACGCGGCAGCGCAGCAGGAACGGTATAATACTCGAAGATCGGCGAATGACGGGTTAAAGGGACGGGAGGAGAGGCGGGTTATTTTCGCCCCAGCTGTTTCTAATCGGCCAGAGAATAACGGTGCGCCGGTGAATGCAAGCATTGCCTGGCATGCCCCTCCTTAGAGGGAACGTCGAACAAAAACACGACATCGCGGTTCCTCGTTCGCTCGGTTCTTTGAGAATACTCCTATCGGAAGCAAGCCGGAACCGTTCGATCACCAACGTAACGTAATCGAAGCCGGCCCAGTGCCAGCCGCGTCGTTTATTCACGAAATGAAACCTTTCTTCCGGCGTTCTTTGCGTTCCCGCGAGGAAGGTGAATCACGAGCCGAAATTACGCCCGCGGAAATCGAGAGAGAGAGACGCGCGCACGGTGTAAAGAAATTACAGTCGACCCTCCTGTAACGCGATTAATTCGTACCGCGTCACAACAGGCGAATTCGCGTTATGTATGAAAATTGCATTCTCGGAGCACCGAGTTACGATGCGTACGGTTATTAAAGAAAATTTTGTAAATACAGAAGGCATGATAATGCAGTTCTAGCTCCGCGTTACATGGAAACTGTGTAGAGGGTTTACTGTATATTTCGCGACTACCTTAGGATGATTCTGCACCCTCGATTTTGTTGAAATTGAACTATGATGACCCAAAATTGACCTTGACCTCGATTTTTGAGGTCAAAAGGTTAACAATTTTTTGTTTAATCGCATCTTATTTTACTAGTCAAGAGTCAGAGGGAACCATGAGTCGCAACTCGACAAAAAATTGCTAACCTTATTATTTAATTAACCTATTTCTTATTAGTTAACCTTATTATTTAATTAACCTATTCCTTATTAGTTAACCTTATTATTTAATTAACCTATTCCTTACATATAATTTCTTTACACGACGAGGAGGAAAAACCGAACTGACGATACCATTTCTCTCGAAAAGCCATAAATATCCGTGTAATTTATGAGATTCTGTTGAAATTTTCTCGATGCACCAAACAGACCGGAATTTCAAATCGAAGAAAAAACACAGTCAATTTTTCCGACGATGAATCGCGTGGATTCGTATCGCTCGTTCCCACGTTACCTCGATTCAATTCTGTCGGTCCACGGTTGATCCACCTCGAGTCTGGCAGCCAGCCGGTTACGTAATTCGAGTCTCTGTGTCGCGAGAGTTGGTTCGATCGTGGTCTCTTGTTTCTGGGTTATCCATAATTAGGATGATCAAATAATCCAGCTCATAGATAATCCGGTATGCCCTGGAATTCGTAATCGCAAGAACCGAGGCAACACCGTAGTTCCCGAACGCTGCCTGACCCAGCTGCGGAGACTGTAGACCAAGCACACCGGATGAATCCTAAATTTTCGTTTATTACCGTCAGCGTTTAGGAAAAATCTCCACCGGATATTTATTACAATATTTCCTGCAACCCTTTCTGTGGTCTCTTTTATTTCAGGAATTGCTTCGACATCGTAATTTCGTTCCAGAGTTGGGTGTGGAGCGATTGAGAAATTATTTTCCATCGAATCTACAAATTTTCTAATTTCCTAATTTCGATCTTCGAATTCTCATTTGAATTCGAATAATCCTAATTTCGATCTTCGAATTCTCATTTGAATTCGAATAATCCTAATTTCGATCTTCGAATTCTCATTTGAAAACGCCACATACTTTGAGAAAGTACAATCAAAATTAATTCTAAATTATTTAAAATGTTCGAATTTTTTACTCCCCTTGCACAGCGCCCCCGCATGACAGATGTCCGAGACAAAATTAATTATAATAGACAACGAATTATTACGCTCGCCGTGGGTGGCGGCTCCCTGCAATCGAGAGCTCGAATTAAATTGATCCGCGCTCGATACGCGGCCGCCTATCGCGCTGGCGTATCTCGCGAAATAATGCAAAGCGGTTGTTTTTACAACGTCGATGCGAGCGTTTAATCCGAGAGACGGTGTCCAACGTACCGGCCCCGCCCCTCGGGGGGTCGTTCGCGTTTTCCATCGGTTATTCATAATAGCGGTGTTTTCCGCGTCCAGCGGGAGAAAACCGTACTTACACAGGAGATAAATAACGGGCCGCGTGTACACGTCGGAACCCCCGATGCGTATTCAGTCGGACTCCGTTGAAATTTTCATAGGCATCATAAATGTGATTAAATATTTTACCGCGAGCTAAACCCGTTCTCGTGATCTATGCGCGCTCGACCCCTCGTTCTTGCGACGACGTATCGACGCGCGACACACACGCGCTCACACAGCTCGTCGGGTTCGTTAAACGATAGCCTGAATATGTCACAACGTTTCCATTCGATACGGCGCGTGTGTACACGGGGAACACGTCCAGTCGTCCGCCAGCCGTCACACGGCGTTACGGGATTTTCACCTGCGACGGTCATTATGTCCATTAAGCTAATGCGCTTTACGCAAGTTCTCCTGGCCGGGAACAATCGTCTTTCTCCCGGAAAAATTGAGAAACATCGCGTTTCTTCTGTCGGGGACGATCCCCGAAGAAAAAAAATTATCCATTGCAATTACCAATATATATATCATAACAGGGTGGAAATTTCTACATGAAAAAGTAAGTCGAAACTATAGATAAAATTTTTTGAAAATGCAAAAATACACGTGCTATTAGAATCCTCTGACCCGTCTGATCACGACCGACCTAATCTACTTCTTCTCTGAAGCCTCAAATGAACAAATTTTATTTTATATTTTCGACTTATTTGTGAATCGTCCCCTTTTCGCTTGCACCACCAGTTACCGAACACCCTGCATAATGTTATTATTTGTTTATAGTCTTAAACCATATACGGTTTGTATAGCATACACACTAAAAATTGTACAATACATTATGCATTTTATTTTATGGATTCGTGTCGTAAAATAAGGAAGGACACAAGTAGGTGGATCTGTTCGAACCGGAAATTAATTTTGACGAAATCACGAATTCCTTCACAGCGTTGAAAGACGTTGAAAGTCATGAAACAGATGCGACGAAAAAATGTTCAGTCAAGACCCGTCAGTGCCGGGACAGAAAACAGGAAAGCAGCACGTGCTTTCTCCTATAATTTTCGGAAAGACGTGCCAACAGTATTTCCGTGTAATGATAAAACTACAAAATCATGAACGAAGATGATAGTAAACCCACCAAAGACGTTCTGGTCTTAGCTCGACAACCGCAGGCCGTTCGCCTCGAAGAGCGCGAATGGCAAGCCGGCGTCGTGGGAGGGTCGAGGCGGGGGCTGAACCTACGAGCGACCGGAAGAGGAAGTCTCGTTTGAGATAGGGTCCTCGAGGAAATCGTCTTACGTCGAGCCAGGACACACCGGTGTGCGCTAAGTAAGACCGGCGAATAAAGAGGGCGACGCGAGCCTCGGATGAGGAAAAATAATTTTATGCCGGAGGGGTTGTTCGCGGGCAAAGTTTCTCCGAGGCAATTCTAGCCCCGGCCCGGCCTGGCCCGGCTTGGCGCGGCGCGGATCCACGAAAGAAGCTTTCCGTGGAGAACGTCCGCGTCTAACGAGGGGCTTTCGTCTCCCCGACGTAGATTTATTAGATACCTTCTGGCTGGCGAATTCGTTGACGGCGGGAAGCGTCGTGTCCGTCGGCGAGAAAACAAGATCCACGGGCCGGAGAGAGCATGGCCGGGCTTTGCGGCCCGAGCTGGCGGCCGCACGCTGCCGTGTCCCGAACTTGCCAGCGCAGACTTAATATGGAGAGCCAATTATTTATTTTTTATTTAATTTAAGCTTAGACCTCGAGTGAGCTGAAAAACAATTTCTTCTGGCAGATATCTCATTTGTTTCTTCATAGACAGTAGTTCTATTAAGCTTTTCCACTCGCACTTATTTCAACCCTTCGCGCTCGGAGCTTTTTAACTGGAAAATTAAACATTTCTTGCGACCTCGAATAATTTCACTCTATATGATTTTTTTTGGTACTTTTTTTTCCCTTAGCCGGGCGCAACCTAACTCAGACCAATTATAATCAATTATAATCTAACCCAAACTAATAATTATAAGCATTCTTTTTGGTTAAAACTATTTTGTTTACAATTCCTAATAATTCCTAGTACCTTTTTTCTTCTTCATTATATAGATATGAAATTTATATAAAAGCATATAGCAGCATATTTAATAATGTAAACAATATTTATAACTAAGGGCGTTAACAAAGGAAAATTAAACATTTCCTCCGACCTAAATAATTCCATTCAATATGAATTCTTTCCATTTAACAATGTTCAATAATGTAAACAATATTTCGCATAATGCTACAGCAATTTCTAGTGCTTTCGTGTGCCAAGTGTTAATAGAAAGCAAAGAATAAAGATTGAAACATTCGACCAACATGCAAACACAACCGATCGCGTGGCATTCGCGAAGGTAAATATTAAATCATTCTTTCTGAAAACAAGATACGGAGGTTCTCTTTGACGCAAACGGGAGCGAAATAGCGAAAGACGGGAATAAATCTGTGGAATAATAATTCCACTTTCTTACTGCATCGCGCGCAATAAACTCCGGGAATAAAAACGATAACAAGAGGCGAGACGAGAGCCATTTGCCAACCCAGTTCGCGTTGCGCTCTGCGCGCGGACTTTCGGAATAAAAATAACGAAGCAACGATGGGGCGATATTTAGGCGTGACAGTCGACTGGCAACGAATACCAGTTCCCCGAAGTTGGCAAGAGGTGTAGCGCGCGTTGACGGCGTAGCAAGCGACGCGCGCGGAAGAAGACGCGGCAAACCGAACAGCGCAGGATGCACGGCCTTATCGCGATGATATAGTTCGCAGCAGGGAGGAAAATTGTGCACGTACATGCAAAACGACGCCAGGTTAACCGAACAATGTAACGAGTCTCCGTTTCTATTCGCGTTGCACGCCTCCCACGTCGACAATGCCGACAGCGTGAAACGCGTGCTACGTATCTGCGACTTCATTAGCCGTTCGGCATGGCGATGCTACACCCCACCTCTCTCTCTCTCTCTCTCTCTCTCGCTCTGTGTGTATATCGCGTGCCGACGCGTTGAACACCTAACGAGCATGAACCGACGCATTGTTCGCCGGCGATGCTTCGATCTTTAATTCGACAGTTTGCCAGGGAAATGTTCAGAACGTGTGTCGCGCCGTTGTCGAAGCAGTCTGCTCGACCGCGAAACCGTTTGATTCTGTAGATTCGGGCTATTTGCGATTCATGAGTTTGAATCCTCTACTGGTTGTCGCCGAGCCTGGACTCCGAAGGAGCTCTGATTGACACAACTTCCGTAATAACGGTGCTCGCCGGCACACGCAGCTCATCGAATTTTACACGATCGCGCTCGATGTCACGGACACGGCAGCGTCACGATATTCCCGAACGCTTCGTATCGCAGTACAAATCGCCCCGTGCTTTACCTAATATAAATAATTCTTATTATATTCTATAAATAAATATATTCTAATTAATATTAGTTCTAACTCTTAAATAAGTGGGTGCTATATTTTAGTACATATTTCAATCCTTGCGATGGTTTAAAAAATATATACCTAGATTTTTTGAAGAAGTTCAACGACCATTGCCTCGCTGCAAAAACCGGTTCTCGTACGATCACCGAAGTTAAACAGCGTGGGACGTGTGCAGCGCTTGGATGGGTGACCGCCCGGTAAAAGCCGGGAAGTGTGGCCCTCTGTGAGGATGCTTTTCACGTGTTGTTGGCAAAATAGGTGGTTCGGAACCCACCGTAATAAAAAGTAGGTCCCGCTGAAATTAGGCGAGAGTGAGAGTGGAAGAGGGGGAGGAAGAAGTGGTAAATGGATTTGAAACCTTGAGGGGACTAAATATCATTACACAGATTTTTTGAAGAAAATGGGAACAGTATAAATCCAAGTTTCGGATCTCGCAGACCCAGCGAGAATGAAGGGCTAACCCTTGGAACTTGCTGCTAAATGATGTAATTCCGTTATATCCAGAAGAATAAACTGGATATAGGGCCGTGAAGGGTTAGGAGGACCGCTGAGAAATCGCCGGGGAGCTTGCGAAGTCGAAACGTCGGTGGACCCACCCGGTACAGCGAGACTCGCGATAAAATTTCCGTCGAGCCAGGTTTCACAGAGTCGCCGAATGCCATCCTGCATCATCATTCATGAAATTCCGAAGCGGCGATCCGAGGTCCACGTAGTCCCCGATGTAAGTGGCCGGTGACTTACGAACGCGTGGGGTACTTGTCTGCGGTGGGGTCGCGTCGCACGCTCGGTTACCCTGGAAAAACCGTGGAAAATGGTTCCGCGGAATCGGCAGGATTTACAGGCGGAATTTACAGACGGTGTCCATTAACGATCGGGGCGTAAACGGGGCGTCGGGTCAGCGTCGCCACCGCGCCGCGCCGCCCCAGTACAGCCCGGCCCGGCCCGGTAACGATAAAACACAACCGGCGGCGTCGGGTCCGGCGAACGGGTCGGCTTCGGAAAGGCGAACAAAACACGACGGTGAAACATGTCGCACGCGTTTCTCACGCGTTATCATAACTCCAGATCTACCGGTCCGAGGCGTCGTCGTACGAGGCGAGCACGGTCGAACGGTAACGTATGCACAGCGCTTCCGTCCATCGCGTACCCGGACGTATCGGCGCCGTTCCTGATAAGAGCCGGCTCGAAAGGGTTGGGCGTCGCGCTATGCTCTGCATTCTAACGTGAACTCCCCACCGTGGAAAAACTATTGTTATTTCACTGGCAATTTTATGGCGGAACAATCGCCGAGCCGTACGGCTTTTCACCGTTTCATGGTAACTGTCTTGCGATGGTCAAGTGCCTAGCATTTTTAAGCAGTAGAATCAGTGGGTCATGGTCAGACACGTCGGACGAGTCCTATGAAATTCGAGTATATTCAAGCACATTTAGGTGCATTCAAGTCCAAGCACATTTAAGTAAGTACGTTCAAATCCAAGTACGTTTAAGTAAGTACATTCACGTTCAAGTACGTTCAAGTAAGTACATTCCAGTCCAAGTACATTCAACTCCAAGTATATTCAAGGCCAAGTACGTTTAAGTAAGTACATTCAAGTACAAGTACGTTCAAGTAAGTACACTCAACTCCAAGTATATTCAAGGCCAAGTACGTTCAAGCAAGTACATTCAATTCCAAGTACATTCAAACCCAAGTACGTTCAAGTAAGTACACTCAAGGCCAAGTACGTTCAAGTAAGTACATTCAATTCCAAGTATGTTCAAGTAATTACATTCAAGTAAGTACAGTCAAGTTCAAATACATTAAAGTTGAAGTATGGTAAAGTCCAAGCACATTAAAGTTGAAGTACATTCAAGTCCAAACAATTCAATTAAGTACATTCAAGTATAGTCTAACACACTGCAGTGGCATTTCAAGTAAGGACCTAGAGACTCAAGAAACCGGGAATCGTGTAATAAGAAATCGTGAAAATTTTTAGTTTTCCGTGGTCAGAGACGTTTACCGCTTCAAAGCTCTCGCGGCCGGACCGGATTTCTTCGTTGTTGAAACGCGCGCGCGATGTCATTCGAATGGAAACGTAGCGATAAAATCAGGAATTTTACGAGACTGTTAGGGGGTCGTTCCCGTTACTGCCGCGCGAGTTTTTCTTCGGGCGTGGTAACAATAAAACGGGGAAATGTTGCACTGTTCTTAGTCGGTAATAGTTTAGTCGATAGTTTGTTATATCTTTTAACACGACCGCCGGGCCGCCGTTATCGCGCGTCACATTTCCATAGGATTAAGGCATGAAATGGGGGAAGATTTATCGAGATTGTTAGCCTATTTTTATTTTTTGTATTTTTTTTTGCTGTGCCATCTCCATAGTACGCGCCGCGAACATTGCGTCCGATTTATTCCAATTAATATTTTACCGGGAGGATTCGTTTTTAATTCCGGGATGAATATTGCGCGTCCCGCGGTAACGTTGTTAAAGAATTGATCGCGGTGGTTATTATCGTTAATGCAGTTGTTCCGTTGCATTAAGGCCTGTTTCGCGCTCCGACGACCTTTTGTGTTTTATTAGCTTTTGTGGTGGCAATTGAACTACAGGCATTAACCCGCCTGATACAATGAACGTGGACTGCGCGCTCAAAGCTTTCTATTTGAATTATTCTCGACGTTTCGGAGCGTCAATTTTTGACTAGTCGATGCGTTTGGCCATTTCTTGTTAATTCTACTTAAACTCAAGGCAGATACATTAATGTACGATTTATAAACATTTTTCGAAATTTTTCAATGAAACTGACTAGATTCCTTTAATGTAATAATTTATTCTTTGTAGATTAAAATTATGGAATGAACAATGTGAATAATTCTGTTCAAACTAAAAAATAGAGATTGAAATTAAAAGAGGTTAGAATGTGCAAAAATAAAAATCCTCATTATGAATCACCGAGAATTTCATAGAATTTGCATCGAAAAATTATAAAAGCGATAACAATGGATTGTAGATAACAAAGCAAATCAGATCACGCGGGAATGAATATGCTTTTGGAAATTTTACAGGATTTTCCGGCAGACCTGATTTCGAGTGTTGAATGGAAATATCGGGAATATTTTTCATCGCGAAGGATTAATATGTTGTCGCGAAGAATGTATTCATTACTTAACTCGTTACGTCAGACAAGAGCAACAATGAATTTTTTAACACATTTCTCTAAAAAAAGCAGTTACTAAAGCGTACTTTCCCCGTTCTGCGTTTTCATTATTCTGTTCGTATGCTGGTACGAGCTCGGGATGTGTATGAGAAATATTTCCAGCTTGCGTCAAAGGACCGGCGTTAAATGAATTGTTATTATTTCTCGGTGGCGACAGCATCTTCCCGTCAGAAGGCAAAGGCGAGCCGCCAGACATGTAACGATCGCGAAACTGTATCAACTGTCCTCCGGTATTGCATTGCCACTCGAGAATGCCATGATTACGTAGGGGACAGCTCTGTAGCTTTGTTTATGAAATAATGTAGTTTCAGAAAGACTGTTTGGGCAACTTCCTTATTGTTACCTTTCTGGAATGCAACTTTTATTCAATAAATTGCGTGCGCCCGAAGAACACGGGCTTTGAAACTAGAAGGAAAAAAAGAGTAGCAGAACACGGTTCTAGTAAAATAGAAACTTTTATTCTGCGCGCAGAAGTTCGAGCTGCATTAGACGGTTAGGTCGTTCTCGTTAATGGGCAGAGTTTTGTAACATACTTTCGCACTAAACTAACTAAACAATAGCTTGTGAAATTTAAAAATTGTCACTGTTTGAATATTTCGTAATTTCAGAAGATATTCAAATGAAGCTCGGACAGAAGAAAAAAAACTATGACCATTCTCGATGCAAAAAGTTAACATTCAATTATAACATTTCCGTCTTAACACAATGTATTTGATTCTTGACACGCTCTCGATTAACACAGAAAATACACTCAACCCACCAAGAAGTGCTCTTGGCGAGGCTTTCGTCCAGAAGGTTTGCTATACATGAATATTATTCAGTGCACACTAATTGAAAGAAAATATTATTTTGCCCTCATGAATATTGAACTTCTACAGTACACACACACGCGCACGCACTCACGATGAATATATAATTCATTCTCTCGCCAGCGAATTATTAATAACAATCTTAATCTTGGTTTTAGAATAGGTCGCGGATTGAAGGGTTGATAAAATCTACATTAAGCTGGGACCTCCAAAAAAAAATAGAACTTTCAGTCTTTCTACATTCTTGATATTAGCACCACAGAATTTCAACAACAATTTATTCCTGACTATAAAAAGAGATTAATTAATCTTTCCTAACATGGGTCATTCTTGCTTAGATAACCACAGAAATAAAATGTTAATTTTCCCAGTATGTTAGACTTTGATGAAATTTTTTTAAGCGAGAAAAATATAATACAAAAATACCCTCGGTCCTCGAACTGCCATAAATCCTGAACGAAACAACTACGTGTAGACTGGCAATTAACTTCCGCGGATTAGGCAGCCCTCGGTCAATGCACCGCGCTCGCGCGAAGCAGTTTGAGCGGTTCGAACGCAGCAATTCAAACAACGCGAAGCGAAAAACAATAGGACGCGAAACATCTCCCGGAATTATTCCTTCGAAGGTCCTTCAGTCGCCGCCCCTTGGCCCCGATCAGTCATCGGGGAGCAACAATTCAAAATGGAGTGCGTGTATCGCCCGGCTATCGACGAACACGATAATGAGCACGCCTCGTGGCCGGTAATTATTGGTAATTAGCGGTTAAAGCAATCCCCCTTTCCCCCGGATAGTTTTCAGAGAGGTAATCAGGCACAAATACGATTTCGGGAGGTTTCCAAGAGGAGGGGGCCGGGGAGGAGGAGGAAGGAAGGAAGGAGGTGGGGGGCTTGTCGATGGATACGTGGACCGGTGGAAATGGATGTGGTCGTGGGGATTTTTAGACGCGTGCTCGCGAGAGCGTGCGGTTCGTGCGTTACGTTTCGTGTCGCCCCGCTGTTAAAGCGGCTCGGTCGCCGGAAGCGACGCGTAATTTACTGGAATTACATTTAATCATTAATGCCATGTCCGCGTTCAAGATCCGGGGGCGCGATAACACATCCCCGGTAATCACCGATGAATATTTCTTTTTTGCAGCGCCGTTTCGCTGGCTTCCGACGCGCGGTGGACCACGCTGCGATCCCATCGGAAAATTGATCAGAAGATTCTCTCATCGAGAAACATTCAAACAATTTTAATTCATCGGAAATTTTAATTCAGGTGAAAGGGTTCACGGAAATTAGGCGTGTCGTGTCATTTTCTGCAGGCTGAAATTATCAACGAGAGAACAAATCTATAGTTAATTCCGGCAGCTTGCAAAGTTTATATTTCTTCGCTAGTTTTATTTAGAAACGAACTCCTCTGCTCTTGGCGAAAAGTGATGCTTGAACAATTGCATTTTTATGGTAAAACTAATAATTAAGAGATTGAATAATTATTTCTTCTCCGAAATCTGAATTTTATGTTGAAACTCTTACAAAATTATGTTTGTTTTTGTAAACTGATAAAATTAAGGGTAGCAAAAATGCTGTCCAGGCTTGAGGGATTTCGTAAAAATTGCTTCACCGACCGGGAGCGATTTTTTATTCGTTGGAAAATCTGTTGCAGAAGCGATTGCAGAGGAGCCGCGCCGCGAGGACCGTTTCAGTGATACCGCTTATGAATTCCGTTAATTTTCAATGGGGGCTTAATGTTGCTCGCTCGCGGAATTGTTCGGCGCGGTTCGAATGCGAGCGAGCGAACGCCAGAAGAAGCTCGACGGAATGGAATTGAATTCGCGTGTACGACCGAACTTGGGGAATTTTTCAACGGTAACGACACTGTATCGACTGAACCGGCGTGTCATTATCGTTCTCCGACGACGGTCGGTCGGTAGTATGCATAAGTTACCATTCAGACGGAGTGGTTTCGCGGAGCCGCGCGCCGCGTCATCTGGAAAAGGCGAATTTCCTTCGCCGGGAGGCGGCCATTGCGATAAGATGCGAGAAATATGTCGGCACATTTTGCCACCATTGTTGCTCAGCCCTCCCGCGACGCCCACACCTCCAGCTATACCCTCCTCTCGGTCTCTTTAAACTATCTTACCTCTCTCAGCGCTCGCTCGCTAGGCAAAGATACCGTTCTACATTCCCTTCAGATTTCCCTTCTTCATAAAATGTTACCGTCCTTCGGCTCTGGATTTTTCAAGTTTGTGGACGTCGTAAAGGAAGTGGACTCCATTTTTCCGTAACAACCCTCGGAGACTCTGCTCGACCCCGACCATCATCCACCATCGCGCGGATTTTTCCTATTTTCATTCGCCGCTGACTGGATTCAGCGTTGCTCCACATTCTCCAGTTGCCGTGCGGAGTTCGTTCTAATTGGTCGTGCACTTTCCAAAAGTAGATAATTTTCAATTATACGTTACACGTCTTAGCGAGCTTCAAAATAGCCGGTGCAAAGATCGTTCGTTAAGCTTGCGCGAATGGCGAGTATAATAATAAATGGTACTTTCGATCCGGACGAATTTCATCTGGACGCGATGGGCACAAAGCGCCCGCGAAGACCCTCGCAAAAACGGTGAAAACCAACGGCGATTGTGCCGGGTCGGCAAGGTAAACGCCGAAATATTTTCAGTGCGATCGTCGTTACAAATGAGCCGGAGCTAAAGAGCGATCTCGTCGTCGTCGTCGTCGTCGTTGTCGGCGTACAAAAGCGCTGGTTAAATTACGTTCAAGGAATATTTTTCTATGTCAGAGAGGCGGTGGTCCCCGGGCGGTAGTTTCGATGACCCCATTTTACCGGCACGCTCCAAATCCCGCATCACGCACCCCCGTTTCCATGTCCCCCATTCACCCCCTAAGCATCCTCGACGGTGTCGTAAAGCGATCCGAAAGATTCATAAAATCTGCATAGCGATATCGGCCCTGTTACCGTGTATCGTCCGTCCACCGGATGGACGCTGGAAAAAACGTTCGCGTTCGCACACTATCTCGCTCCGCTACCACCACAATCATTGCCGCTATTGGCCGATACCACGGATAAAAAATAGATACGCAATACAGGAAATTTATTATTTAGTAATCGTGGTCTTACCTTCACGTTACCAATGGATAGCCGAGATTGTTCCGATTGAAACGAGTCCAAACACGACGTGAATCGGACTATTTTCATCGATTCAGCTGCAGCACTGTCGGCGCTCGAGCCACGACCCCCACCACTGCCGCGCTACGGAGCGCGGTAGTGGGGGTAACGGCTCGAGCGTCGGCCGCTCGTGCGTCATCGGCAGGCCTGCAGTACATAAATTGGTAAAATTACTTCTAACCATGTCGTGTTTGTACTCGTTTTCACCGGGCAAATCTCAGCCGTCCACTGGTGCTGTGATTATAAACATTCGACGACAATTACTCGAACAAAATTTTCTTTATTGCACGTTTACATTTCCCAAGTCGTGGCGTTGCGTGTAGATTCTCCATCCTCGTCTGCCGAGGTATGTAGCTCGGCTGGAAGAATGTAAATTTAACCGTGCAGTGCCGTGGCGGCTGGCAAACCCGATTTTATTCGACGGGGAACCCCGGCCCTTCTAACTCGACTGTCGTCAGCTCGTTTAACGGTGACGGTGATGGCTGTAAACTAGACGGGCGGCGCATCCACGATAAGATCGCCGGCTATGGGGATCGCTGATTGGATGCAGGGATCCAGAGACAGGAGGTAAGGAAGAGAAGATTACCGTCAAGGTGGATGCGGAACGGAGCATATTAATTGAAGCGTGGGAGGTTAACGTGGCCGACGACGAGCGGATGGAGCGGGGTGGGGAGATGCGCGCAGGGTGGAGGGAGGGGATGGTTGAAGCGGTTGCTTAAACGAAACGTTTGATACCCGAGAGCTCTCCTGCAGATGAAGCGTGCGCTCCGTCGTTTCAGTCTTCTGTGGCATCGCTGATGACGCTGCATGCGACTAATTTCGGGGCGGCGCGCCATGCCACCGACACACACGCTCGAACCTCGATTAAAATCGCGCGTGTGCGAGAGACGGGAAATGGATTCCCCCTAGCCCCCGAAGACGCTTGCGAGATCATCCTAAACCCCCAGCTTATACTATATTTTTTCGTCGAACAATGTCCAAAAATATGTCAAAAAATAAGTTTCATTTGGAAAAACATCGACATTTACCAGAATAACAAGTGCCTAACATTTAAATCGACCACGTTGCTACGAATTCAGCGCTACGAAGGGACGAGATCTGTTTCGTGGAGAATTTTCAGCGGAAGAGCACGACGGTGTTAAATGATCCGTTTAATTTCGAATGCTCGACCGTGGATAAACGAGGCGGTTTCCTAAGACACTCCGCGCGCGCGCGAGCGGTGTCGGAATGAAATTCTGTGCCGTTGCGCGTGAGAGAACCCGCGAGAGAAGACCGCGGGGAAATGAGAAAACGTTTTTGTCGCCACGTGGTGGGATCCGCGCCGAATGGGAATGAGAGGGTACGCGCGGGCCGCGCTGTTTAACGCCCGTGATTCGATTTAAAATCGCGGCCACACGCGAGACTCCCGATTCCGACGAATTGCGGTACGCGCGCGTAGATTCAGCGCAGTGTACTCTCGCGGTGGTTAATGCGCCCGGGAATTAGGGGAGTAACGCGTCTCGCGGTGCTCGCGAACGACGATTCCGCGATAATTATATGCAATTGCGCGCTTAAATCTCGGGACACGGACTTCGAAACAATCAATCAGCGTTCGTCGGCTCGGCACTTAACTTTTACGCGAGTCTCGCGACTCTCGTGAAATCGTCACGTCGCGGGTCGAGAGGTCTCTAAGATCTTAAAGCGTCTAGCTAGAAGTCGTCGTCGTCGTCCGCCACTGTTTAATCCGCGGAAGAAACGGAAAAGCGAGAAAGGGCGCGAGAGAGAAGTATCAGGTCCTGAGGGAAGTAGTACGCTTTCATCAAAGTGAATAAACCCGGCGCAACGTTACGCAAGGAAGTGTTTCACAAAACACTTCATTTTCTCTTTCAATACCTCGTCATTTCTCCGCCGTAACAATTACATTTTCTCTTAACGAATTCACAAAACAAACTCTGCGCCTTTTGCCACACCCTTCGCGTCCCTTCTCCATAACGTTCTGCGTCGCTATTCTAAATTCTATTGAAAATCTTCTTCGGTGTGTCTTCTGACGTTCTCTACGAACAATTCTTAATTTCTTAAACCCTGTAGAAATTTCTCCCTGTGCTTTTTGATATTTTATCCGAACAATTCTCCTGGAAGTCCTCTACTTTTTCGGATTAATTTTATCTGAGCAATCCTGAATTCTCCACGTATTTTTTGATATTTTATCCGAACAGTTCTGATTTATTCTCTGTGCTTTCTTGGAAGTCTTCTACTTTTCCAAATTAATTTTATCTCAACAATCCTGAATTCTTCTACGTCGTATTTTTTAACATTTCATCCGAACAATTGTAAATTTCCTTTTAGAAACTCTGTTACAATTTCCGAGCCTGCGAATACGTTCTTTCCTAAATACACGGATAAACAAATCGAATAAATTTTTCAACGGTCCCCAGGACGCGAACAGCTTCGTTCACGCGAACTCGAAGCGTGGAAAATGTGTGATATTAAAAAACGTGCCAATAGAAATAATTCGTCGCGAGTACGAGAGGTCGTTCCAAGCGAGAACATTATAACTTCGAATGAAAAAGCCAGTAATGACTACAGTTAGCTTCGAGCGAACCTCGAACAGCCGTAGGCGAGGGTCGAAGCACGTTATCGGGAGCTTATTAAAATTCGGAATAGCTCATACTTTTAAATTCAACAACAACTTCGCGAAAGTAGTACCGAGCGTTAATGGTACCGTTAGACTTTCCACGCTCGGTAAGTTACGTAGCTGAACGCCTTTCTAATTTGCATAGACTGCTTAAGGAGGGAACTTAAGACGGCCAATGAAATTCGAAAGATTCTAATTTTCTCTCTTCGCGTTCTCCCCATGTAGCGATCGCCTGTTCGCGAGACACGTGCATCATCGGACGTTGAACCGTTGCTCACCTTCGTACATCTTTTTCTTCTACGAATTGCAACGGAGAGAGCCCACCCAAAATTTTCTCCAACCCTGAAAAATCTGGCTCGGCGCAGCTAATTCCCACTGTTCCGGCAGCGATTCGGTGAAAACGTTGCATTTTTTGGCGGAGCAGAAAAAATTCGCTCGCGGTCCTTCTAATTTTTTCACAGATCCGAAACTACCTGTTTCGCGAGGCAAAGAGAGAGAGAGAGAGACGAGCTTTATCTCGTCCGCGGTTACCGGGCGGGAAGGAACGTTGTCCGGGGAGAAAATGGAGGGTAAAGAAACGGGAACGCGGTCCTCCGCGCGATGCATTTTGGTCGGTAGCGGCTTTTGAAATTTTAACGCTTCGTCAGTTCCCTTTGGATGTATTCGCGGGAGTGGCATTATCGTCGCTCTGCGGTTACGAGTGCGTCGCGCGTCCGCGTGTGCCCGTAGTAGTAGTAGTTTTCGGCTTCTGACGGTTTCATCGCGGCAAGTGGCCATCCCCCGGGCCGCACGGCAGCCGTTCCCTGTGTTCTTTTTAGCGGACCACTCGTCGCAAAAAGTCCATCGGTTCCCTTTCTCCCGGCAAACCCAAGCCGCCCCGTTTTCTCTTTCCCCCTTTGTCAGCTCTTGAAGAGCGCCCGACAGACTTCTGCCGGAACTCCATGCGCACGAGGCTCTTACCAGACGGCGCGGCGCGGCGCGGCGACGCGACGCTTTTACATAATACTTTATTCCGGAGCCGATAGTTCTCCGCGCGCGCGTCTGCGAACGGTCGTTGCTTTCGTCCGACCAATAACAGACAGAAAATATATTAGAATATTCCAAAATATATCAGAAAATACCGAAACATACAAGAATACTCCAGAATATAACTAAATAGAAGAATTTTATCTAGTTTTAAAATCAAAAAATGTCCACCCATATTTAATGTACATTTCTTTATCGTTACATTAAAAAAAAAATATTTTAGCCACGAATATATACAACATAACAAAACAAAACGTAGCAAAATACACTAGAATATTCCAAAATATATCAGAAAATACCGAAACATACCAGAATACATCAGAATATAAATAAATAGAAGAATTTGATCATATTTAATGCACATTTCTTTATCGTTACATTAAAAAAAAAATATTTTAGCCACGTATCGCGACAAAGAGAAATGCTTGCAACTTCATCGGTAGTGTTAATTAACTGCGAGTTACTAAATCGGCCGGAATTTATTTTATCCCGGTACATAAAGTCTCGGTTGAAATTTTATTTGTCAAAACAATAATTGTAGCAATAAAATCGTATCGCGTCATAAAAATGCATAAACATGCGCGCGGTATTTATTTATTGCACCTCTTTCGTCAGTTTTCATCTGTTTGTTAACCACGCATTCATTTATTTATTTATGTATTTATTTACAGCCACTCGAATCCGTTCGTGCACGCTTCACGTTCGTTCTTCCGTCGTTGCGTTAATATTTTTTCAAACATGTACGTGTATATTATTTGGTCGTGCTACTCGAACGGCTACACTTTATCGCAATAATTCGTCGGGGTCGCGATTTCACTGTTCGCGGGGAATTCTTTCGGAGATTTACGATCAATTCCGCGACGCGGTCCACTTTTCTCGCGCGAGAACCGCGTAGATAATTAATATGCTTAACGGTAATTGCGTCCTGTAAGATGGACGGGCATAAAGAAGCCGAGGGTGGAGTGTACGGCCAGAAAAATGAATACTTAATGAAATCGGCGGACTGTTACTTAGAAAAGTTCGTAGATTTACAGAGAAACTTCGGGATTTGTCCACGGTCTCTGCGAAGAGCTGCTGCTGCTGCTGAGTGCGCCACCACATTCGCGACGATCCGAACACGGGCTTAAATTAAAACGAGCACAATCATTTTCCGTGTGTTCGGCCGATTCGATTATTAATCGACAATTTCCAGCAGAAACCAACGCGCGGAGCAACTGCGGAGAACACAAGTTTCGTGTTCGCGTGAACGTTCTGGAAACCCGGTCACATTAATCGCGGCTGTGTATGGCCCCTCTTCGTTTTCAGTGAAAAATTGTAAGGATATTTCCAGCGATAAGCCGGCCGTAAACTGTCGCGGCCGAACGGAACGAACGCAATTATTCTCGCTATTACGGGTTGCTCTCGTGCCTAACTGTTAAAATACGATGGACAAAGTTCGCTGTGGGAGTTCGTTCTCCGGGACTTTTGCAAATTACAAAGTGGAAGTTTTCAATTTCATGGAAATAGCGTGTAATTCCGTTTACGTATGGCTCGATTTCAAAGCGGTTACCCCTTTCACGGCGTGTAGCCCCTCTCTCGCTGGCCAGGGATCGAAGGAGAGGTTCTTTTAAGCGGCCGAGAATTACGCCGACAGCGATTCATTTCAGCGCGATAAACGTCGTTCGCTGACAATTGAAGAACGGTTTAACGTCGCCATCGAGGCCTTTCGCTACATAACGTTATGGCGGTTACCGCGATTAGGCTTATCGGGGAAGTTCGTCACTCGTCGGGCACGTAAATCCTCGCCGCGGACCAACAACGAATCGTTACCGGCACCCGCGCAACGCATAATTTATTTAGAGCAACTTGCACACTGCCTTTTCACTCGGAACGTTCAACACGGTTTATAGACAATAAATGCTGTACAATTCGCGGCATCTTGTAACATTGAAAATAAAATTTAAAACGCGTCCAACTACGAGAAAATCTCACAAATTTCTGGTCTTTACAAAGTACAGGGCGAAACAGGCCACCTGCATAACTCGGCTGCTATTGGAAGAAGCTTTTCTGTAGGTGAACGTGTAAAGGACATGTGAAGGTCAACTTCATTTTCTTAAATGGAATGTTTTTCTACGTACTACCGAGTAGAGCCTTTTATGACGCGTACAATGACCTATGGGTCAAGGTCATTCGTGGTCTGGCTAAGCCAATTGCGATAGAAAATAATTTCCATTGAGGAAATGGTCGAGTTGATTTATGTATCTAACAGTAATACAAACATATATATGTTGCTCCCGACGCGATAAAACAATCTATTCGTGGAAACCGCTATTAAAAGTTCCGCGCACGGCCAATAATTTCGCGTGGGACGGGCCGATATCGGCGTTCGTTAAATTCTGCTGGGATTCTTCGCAGCGAGCCCGACAGGATATTATGAGGCGCGGGTGGCGGGGGTATCGACAAGAAGCGGTAAATAATATTCGAGAGCAAATGGGGGAAAAGGTTGAAAAACCAGTGGCGCGCCAGATACCATTTCGAATCCACGGAACGTTTCGCTTCGGCGCGGCGAAGTTTCTCCCTCGCAATGGCCCGTACGTGTGTAGCTCTGATACTTTATCGCGTAACAAATGTTGGTTCGATCGTACGTAAACATTTCAGCTTCCCGTGCCGCAGAATGGATGGCGTTATGGACTATCGGGACCGCAGCTGCGCGCTCCTCGCGCTGCGAGATACGGAATTAATAGAGCAAAGCGGCCCGCCGCCGTTCGCGAAACGCCTCGTTCGAACGGTCTCCGGCCCGTATAAACACGAGCGAACGCATTACGAGATGCCCGGCAACTAATTAACAATCGACGATTAATCGTATCGCGTCGAAGGTCCGTCTCGCGGGCACCGACCACGCGCCGGAAATCTGTAGATCCACCGTTACAATAACTTCGCTTTGTTGGCGATCGTTGTTTGTACCGTGCACCGCGAGCACCGGTTTGTTCGGCAACTATCGATAACTATCGATACAACCCCAGCGATTTTACGGCACGTATCGGCTGCTTCGGTTACCTACTTTGCGTTACGCGCGAATTTACAGCCGGCGAAGTGGGTTACAGTCGACTATGCTGCGCGATTCGCGTTTAATATCTGCTTCGGTTGTGACAGATAGATCTCTCAACCCTACCGAGCATTAACCACTTGCCGTATTTTAACGAGCCAGACTCGTGATGAAGATTTTAAACAAAATCTAACAAATACGAATGTCACGCCTTTCTTTTTAGATGAAATAAAATTTGATGTGTTTGTAATCAATATTTCAGTAATGAAATTAATGTAGCAATACAAACAATAGATGTATTCTTTTTTATTCTACGACATTTTTCGGGATGAATACGTTTCAGTCAGTGTAACCGTGAAGAAAATGGTACGGCAAGGGGTTAAGGGTGTGATCGTCGCGAATGTGGTGACACACTCGCACGGTTCTAGTTGCGAGGATCGAGCTCGTTAGTAATTTTATTAATGACAATACCATCGTGCTTTCGACGCCGTCTGACGTTTCCACGATTTGCTAAATTTTGTCGCAAAAGCCTGAAATAAATGTGTTGTAAAATATTTCAGAGAATCCCGACGAAAATTGGAGAATTCGAGCTGACATTCGACTAACCCCCGGGTATAACAGATGATCCTGTCTGTTCTCCGGTCGGTTTACGCGCGAATTGCGTAGAACAGAGGAAGAAGCAGCCGTTCGCGAGTAGAGAAGCGCTTGTCCACGGTAACAAGCACGACGCAGAGAGAGAGAGAGAGAGGGAGGTGAACGACGAGCAAGAATCGACGCCGAGCGTCGTTACCATGCCGATCGGACATTATTTACATTCGATCGAGCAAACCGCTCCACCGTTGTCTCCCGTTTCGCGCCTCCACGCACATCGTGAGCGCGTAAACGCGCGCGTACTTGCAGCGTACCTGCCGACGTGTCGTGCCGTGCCGTTGCATTATCCGCCTGTGTAGAAACTTCTGAATAAAAGAAGGGAAGAAAGGTCGGGCCCCGGCTAGGTCAACGTTCTTGAGCGCAGCCCGACCGGTGTAAAAATATTTCGAGCCGTTGCTCGAGCCTTTGCCAATGATCTAATAAGCCTCTCTTCCGAGTCAACAATTTAATAATCAATTACCCGTTGTTCTTTTAATCCTGCCGGAGAGACAGCTCACCCGCGCACGCCTTTTCCTTTTGTGCCTTCCCGCGGCTGCAAAACACTCGGGGCGCGAACGCGCAAGTTCAGCGTGCGGTCAAATCGTTTCTTAAGCCGCGTGCACACCGAAGCAACGTTGAGACTTTGCAAAATTCATTACCAACGGAGAAAAAATTGTAGAACTTCGAGTCTACGATTACGACTGCCACGAAAAATAGAATCTAAAAACTATCGGGAAATATCGAAGCTTGCGTGCAAAAGGTTGAACGCTTTTTGCCTAGGATGCGCTGTTACGAACAGTTACGAGAGAGTAGGATTGAAAATATTGTGTATTTTCGACACTTTTTGTCTAGGATGTAGGCGAGAAATTCTGAAAGAAAGGAATTTTTTTACTGGCGCAGAAAATGATTTCGGTGAGAAATAGAGCGGACGGTAAGTTTATGACGCCGGTTGCAAAAGAATTGCGGGATCCGGGATCTGAAATATTCAGACGTCAATGTGTTAGGGTACACGACTGAATCTAATTTCGACGGTAGACAATGCGCCGGCATCGCATGAAGAATTTACTGGATTTTTGGTTCGCTCCGTCCAAACGTTGCGCGATGCGGTTTACAGTGATATCAAAGTGACCTACATCCGTGAGGTAAGGTAGGAAGAAAAAAAAAGAAAAAAATACGCTCGGTTGTATTCGAAGTTTCATTCGTCATTGTGCACCTACACTCTTCTCCGGCTGTAACTTCAATTATTCTGTACTTGATTAGAATAAACTGTCTGCCGAGCAGATTGAGCACTGTACACACGCCTGATTCGATTTGCATATTTCTTGTGTACTCATACATATTAATGCATTAGGAAAGGCTCTAGTTAGGCTACGGTATTCTATTTGCTATTACCGAGAAGTAAATAATAATAAGACTTATCGACAAAATGTAGTTGAGGCAAGATTTTCGCGAAGTTTTCAGGAAAATGTTGTTGCGATAAATTTAATATTAAAATTGCTATTAATTACTGTTAATGCTCGGGTTCACCTATTATTTTATAAATTTGCATACGGCGCGAGTGCATAAAGATCCGCAGTCTGATAAACGAGGCGCGGTGCATGTTGTAATAACAATGCACGTCGTCGATAAGTAAGTTAATTAATGCGAGCAATTTCGTAATTATTAAATCAAGCGTGCCACAATTTAACATTAAAAAATCTTTCGCGACAAGCTAATGATCGACCAACTAAAATCTCAAAAATTCAAAGAATATAGTTCGCCTAGCGAGGCCAATGTTCACGTAAAAATTGAAAAATAATCTCTTCGCGTGTCGTGATTGACGGATTGAACGAACCATCGAAAAAATACCTTACATAACCAAGCGCAAATGGGAAAACTGAGAGATCCGCCTTCCAGTGGATATTAAACTGTCTCGCCAAGTAAAAATGATTATGCATCTCCACCTAACGATATTATTAAAAAATAATACGACCATATTTTCACATTTTCCTGACATTTCCAACCAGGTTGTTTCACATATTCTCGTAAATTCATAAAATCCAGTGATTCAGCCCACCACTCTTGAAAAAATTTCATGCACTAAAATAATTTGTTAATCAAGCCGTGTATCGCAGCTTGATCGTCAGCATAAAAAATACAATTTTCGAGTTATGAAACTCGTGACATCGTCAAATTTTTCCTAATCGCGTTGAATTCGCGAGGAGGAACCAGGGTTGAGGGCAAACGCTTAGGGGTGTTCGAGCGAAGGTTAGGGGTGTCTCGCGGAAGGTGGGGCCCTCCTTCCGGTGGCCCAGTTTTTTTTCGGACGGTGAATAACAAACACGCGGGTCGGAGTTCGTGGGAGTGCGCCAGGATCAAAGGGTCCTTCAGCACCCTCGTTTCCCTACGACCACCGGGGCTCGGCGGTTAACTCGACGGTAGGGCTGGCAGTGGTTTGCCGCTGCCGACAGTGGCATAACCACCGCCATCGCGCCACCAGTAAATTATGTAGCATAATGGCGGGAGCGAGAGAGGCCTGTATTCAGACTAAGCGAAAGAACGAGCATAGAAGGGGGATGGAAAAGCAGAGTCGGGGGGCGAGGGAGGGGAAAACCGGTGGTTGAGCTTCCTCCGCTTCATTCGTCAATGTCGCGATCTATCTGGCTCCTTTCCGAAGCACCGCCTTCCTAGTTTAATCGAGCCCCACTAATTTGTGCTTCTATTTATTTTTTTCCCCCACAGCGCGCTCTCTCGCTCTCTCGTATCTGCAAATGTAGCGTGAATTAAAATGTAGCCGAGATGCTGCTGCTGTGATCAAGCCAGCGACCCGCTTCCTTGGCCCAATTTACCGCGTTCCCGGACACCCTGGCAGCGGCAACCCGCCGCCCTACCGAGAGGATAGAGAAAATGAGCGTTTCGTTTTCTATGGAGCCTGGAGCGCGCGCGCGAGTACACGGCGAAGAGGTATGTATTGCGGTGCCCCAGCACGCGGAGCATCGAATACGAATTAGGATCCGATGAATGTGGTTCGAAAAGGATCAGCTATACCACGCGACGCTGATGAGATGGGACCGTCCTTAATTCTCCACAGAGAAGCTTCGGGGGATCGTTCTCGGATTTTATACTCCACTCGTCTTGCATCCTCCAGATGATTTTTGTTCGTTCGGGAGTTTCAGGCAGGCGGTGTGTAATTCGCGTTTTACAGCGGCACTTTACTTATCGAACATTCTGCTTACGGTCTCTTGAAATTTAATGATCAGCTTTAGTTTCAGTTATCGTTGGAATTTCTCAGTATGAACAGCGACAGAAAATTTCAGTCTGTGACTCATCGAATCGCTGGAATTTTAGACTTTCGCGTAGGGTAGCGGTGAGATTCAGATATTGAACGAATAAATAATAATTTTTTGAACAGTTAACTGTGGCGACCTCTTTCAGTATACTGTTCGAACACTGAGTGTTGCTGTTAAAATGTTAAAAAGACGGTTTTATTTTATAAAATTAACGATTTTATTACTAGCGTTTACTAGTATGAAGGGAGAGGTGGTGGAATGGATTTGAAACCCTGAGGGGACCAAATATCATTACATAAAAAACATACTAACGTTTACTAATTGTAACTATTAGTAAAATTTAACTAAATTTTACGCGTGACGAGTATACTCGTCGAACACTTTCCTCTTTAAAATGCCTGTGTTTATACCGGTTGTTGATCACTGTGAAACGTTCGAAGTCTGGTGAGAATTTTTACAACGATGTCGCAGTTGTAAGAACGTCGGCCGAGGACAGATTATCTCCGACCTAACAGAAAGAACACGCACATCTATTTTCCGGGGAGACCGTTCGATTCGGAGAGTAATAGAGCGAAGATACAATGGGACGACTTACGACTTGTTCTATTGGCGGTCCCACCGATAAAGAAGTCAATTACTAGCGGAATAAAGAGGACCCTTTAAATTTCAAGGAACGAGAGCGGGCTATTGGAAGATGTTGGATCCGATTACCGGTGAAGGTCGGTTCCCTTCGTGCCGCGATCTCAGCTGAGGCCGTAACTCCGGGGCATAAATCATGCAGAAGGCCACGAGAAAAATAACAGACATCGTATACGCCGCGCCACGGCGAAATTTCCCTTAAATGGGAGCGGGGCAATCGATACACAGGGGTTCGTGCACCCTCCCGGCTGATCCACGCACGGTGTTGCGAATGGACGAAACGAGTTTCTGGATTAAAAAATTAATTTCACCCATTATTTACTAGATTTCTTGAAAGTTTTTAAAATTCCTGCTAACTCTTTCAAATACAAGTAGTAGTACAATTTTTATTATAAGTCATCACCAGTCATTAATTACATGGAAAATAATTTGGGACTTCGGAGTCCCGACAGGACCTAACGGACGCACTATTTTTGTAATAATAATAATATATTTATATAAGCTAAATTATATTATAATTGACAGATTCTACAATATTTATCGCAAGTCCCCAACAACACAATTTCATCTGAACCTCATTTAATAACATAGCTGTGAATTTATTTGTATTTGTATTATGATTTTACTGTTAACTAACACGCAAATAAAGAACGAATTAATTACTTAACGTTCCCATAATTCTAAGGTAAGCTTTTTTGTTCGAAAGCACATGCTCATTCACACGTAACGAGAGCAACTTTATCTGATGTTGTCCGAATGATTCATCATTTACGAAGTAGAGTGCATTCACTCGTTCGCCGGACAGCTTTTAACAATATTAATTCATCAAGATGCGAGAACTTCTGGGGAGCAGCTAACCGTCGACAACATGGCAGCTTCCTTTATTCCATCGAGAAGCGTAAATACGTGTACAAACTCTTAAATATCAATGGAAGTTTTTCAATTTCCATGCAACAATTTATATGCTACCTATCGGGTGATCTGGAAAATCTATTTATTCACCTAACGCTGCCATTTCTTCGAGGAGTCTGCTCCCCCCAGAATACTCCGTGTCGGAGGGACTCAAAAGATCCGAGACCCTTAGAAAAACGTGCTCAAAGAGCCGGGCGCTGTTCGTTTAGGTAAAGCCAAGCTTAGGGGGGTTGTTGCGTATAATTACCGGGGACATTGTTTGGTCGATTTTATGGGACGCCGTCACGGGAATGTACCGTTCTCGGGAGATAGATACATAGAGAGAGAGAGAGAGAGAGAGAGAGAGTCTCACTCCCGTTTTTGTCCTTTTCGTACGCGCGAGCGACGAACCATCGCGCATAAATATTTAATATCTTTATTGCACGTTGATCCTTTGAGATCACCGTCGAGCAGTTTAAATATTCAATGAGGAATTGTATTCCCGGCGATGCATAGCGCGCAGGGCGGCTCTGCGTGAGAGGTCGAATGATATTCTTCAAGAAATTCCGCTCCGTTTTTTCGCCGGTTGCCCGTGAGAAAGTTTCTTCAACGGTGGCTGAAGCTGCCGGGCAACAAGCATTTTATTCGCCCGGACGTTCCGCGGCCCTCGAGACTATCGGTTCCGTTTTATAATTTCATGGGAGCAGCGCGGTGCCATCCTGCCCCGCACCCTCGGAAAACAACAGATACGCAACCGGGGCCGGCGGCTGCAGCGTTCTTCTATGGAAATATTCTTAACGCACCGAACTGGACCGCAGCACGGTTTCGATCGCGTTAACAAATTCTTTCTAACTCAGTGAAAATCTAAGCGTCGAGGTGCCATTTTAATATTTAATTAAATTATTTTATAGCGAGATATGTTTTTGCTTCATCTTAGTGCAGGAGGAGATGTTTCTATTTTGTTTAAAAAATAATCGATTCTCAATCTGAAACTCACATTCAGATAGACCATAAATAAATAAACAGTGTTTATCGATCATTTGTTAATGACTAATAGCAATTTTGCAACATATTTCGACGTTTCGGTCTTGTTTCAGACCATTTTCAAGAAAATACTTGCGTCACTGAATAATTATTTGAATAATAATGGTCTGAAATAAGACCGAAACGTCGAAGTATGTTGCAAGATTGCTATTAGTCATTAACAATTGATCGAACCCGTGCGCCGATAACATTAATACAGATTTTAGTGTGAAAAATTCTTCGAAAATTTCGCGATGACCAGACGAAATTGATACTCCTTAGAAAAGCAGAGTCCAGTTTCACGACGTGTGTGTCGAAGGTGCCATTATTCTTCGGCGGGCCGAGAGAGAGTCCACGACACCGTTTCGCGTGCGTGAACCACGCGCTTCGCGTTCGTGCGATTATGATCGGCCGAAAATTCGTGTTCGAACACGGGAATTCGTGTCCGGTTTCCCCCAATTTGATCGGTATGAGCAGATAAAACCGGCCGCGGCCGCGGCGACCGTCCGAGATAATGCGATTCGCTGGAAATATTCGGAGCCCGCGCGGCTGTAAAATGTCAAGGGAACGTTCCGCGGCGGCGTTCGCAGTTAATAACGGTGTTCCCGCAAATTTATCGGGGTCCAGGCGCGTCGCGAAAATAGCCCCCGATTTCCAGATGAATGGAAAACAAAGGTGGGAACACGGTTCTTTGTACGCGACCCGCGGAATGCAAAGGGTCCGCTCTCGGCAGGGTCGCTGTCGCTGCGCGGGATAATCGGAAGGCCGGTTACCGGGAAAGACAGAAAAGTTTCGCTTTGTAATCCAATTAATTATAAATTAATTCGAACTCGGTGACGTTCTCGGGCTGGATTGTTTATTAGGTATTATCGGGAACGGTCGAACAATTCGTACGCTCCAGTTGGCGAATAGATCCAATAATAATATTAGATTGAATTTATTTCATCGAATTTCATTATTTTCACAAAAATTCCGTCCGAGCAACGTCAGTGTTAGAGATAGTTTCGTGAATATTAGAATAATTACTCCATTGCTACAATATTTCATTAGCCGGGTTCCAACTTTGCCGCGCGCGTCTTCGTTCCTAATTAAGCCCAAATATTTAGTAACGCGAAAGCCACGCGGAGGCAAATTTCATCGGGGTAGACCATGATTAATTTTATAAATGAAATCTGCATACACCGCACACGACGACACACCGAGGCGCGCGCGCACAGGTGTACTACACACCCGTGCGTATGATACGCGCGCCGCGATTTATGCCAGCTACTTACGTCACCGAGGACGCGCGGAGGGGATAATTTGTTCCGCGTTTAAACAGTCCAGCTCCATTATTCGATTCACCGCGCGGTGTCGTCCTCGCCGATTTCTGCTAATTGTTACCGGTTCATTCTTTCTGCAGAAAATATTTTAGCCATTTCACATCCGTCGAAAGCTCTCCGAACAATTTTCGAGGTTCCCATAATAAAAATATTATGACACGGTTCTCCATTTTATCAATAATAATAATTTTTTTCAATTATCGGCGTTGCTTTTTAATATTTTAATATCTGTGTATTCTTCGGTTTCTCAAAATTATAAAAACTATAGAAACATTCAAAAAATCTAAAAATTATACAAACATTGCAACGTTTCAACGAGTACGATTTTACTTGCCCGTAGCGGCAAGCGAATTCCAAGTGCAGTTGCTGCACCGAGATCTTCAATTTCCAAATTGCATCATTTTCTTTTTTTTTTTTTACCGTATCGTAAAACCGTCGGTTACACCACAATTTTATTCGCCACACGTTACATCCCATCCGAGCGATTGAAACGAAAGAATCGTCCGGTTAACGGGTTAATATTTATCCAGCTTCTTCCTAAAGCCAAGTCCACTAGCCCGAATAGAAGTGCGCCGTAGCTCGGAAGTGTCTCTCCCCGATAAAATCGCATAATCGAGGACGGGCGTAAAAGCTTGCCGAAAAAAAAGCGATCTCCGGGAGGCTCGCCATTAAAACCGGCCTGCTTCGAGGATCGCATCGAGCGATCCGCATCTAGCGTTTTACCACTGGAATTACTCTCCGATTACGTTCTCGCGAGGGCTCGTTTATTTTTACGCCTGCGTTTAACCGCGCTTTTCGCCCGCCGCCTTCCCGGCCCTCGCCTTTTTCTTTCCCCTTTCCCCCTCCTCACCGCCGAGCGTTTTTCCGCGCAATTAATTAGGAGAGTAATATCAGCCGGTATGAGCCACAGGGTTTGTTCGCCTGCACCCACACAAACGTAATCAGCGGGAACCATGCTCGCGACGCCCGGATTTCTTGCGGCGAGAAACCAAACAAACTGGTCCGAATCGAACAAATTTCCAAATATTGCTGCTTGCAAAATTATTTACGCAAAATAACAATATTCTTATGAATATACAAATATTCTTATAATAAACAATACTCTCAGATTGTTCGTATTAAAACTTGTATAGTAAGAGCGAAAACAAGAAAAATTGAAAAAGTGCTGTAATTTTGTAATAATAATACCAACCAAGCATTGCTCTAAAAAGTGTAGGTTCGCCGTAAGTAGACCATCTTTATGGAAAATAAAAATATTTTGCAACGATTCCGCGCAGCAGGAGTACAATACAAAATTCACTTCGTCCCTCGATTGATTTTTTATATGGAAAACGTCATAAAAATATTTTAAAATTTTTTAAATCCTTTACTGTTCTTTTTTCACCCAGCCAACCTCGTAAATTCATAAAAATCCGCTGTCCAGCCATTTCGAGAATCGGTATCGCCCAACGCTGTCGATCTTACTACGAGTTCAACGTTGCCTGTCGCGGATCGGCTGAGACCTCGTCTGAATGCCTAAACCCGGTACCCGGCCAGGGAGGCAAGAAGTCGTCACCGAGTTTGCGTGAATGTAAGCAGAAGTTTCGGCGGCGGTGTTTGAATTAAAAGGGGAACCGACTGGCGTACATCGTGAAATTTGTCAGTCCTGTAAGATAGGAGGCAACTGGCAACAACGGAACGGAGCAGTGGTCGGGGTATTTATCAGGCCAGGCCGTCGCCGCCGCCGTGGAACACGTGACGCGGAAACTGACGGGGCCGTAATTCGATGTTTCGCGGCGGCTCTAATCTGACGGAAGGAAGAGCCATCGCGGGAGTCTTCCGGGAGTTAAACGCTAGTTAGACGCGCTTAACATCCGTGGGAGGACTCGTCGAAACTTTAAACTTGATTCTCGTCCTGCACAGTCGTCGCGGAATTCGTTTTCGAACCACTCCGCTTGTCTACGCTTGCGTACCGAACGTCCCACCTTCCCACCGCCCCTCCTCTTCGCCCACCCTCGCCGAGCAAACCGTCTCCATTGGAACACCCGTCACGATGCGATGGCAAATTGTAATTAGACTGCGGATTTTATGCAATTGCTGCATACTGCAAACTGCAAAACACGAACGAGTTACTACCGCGAGACGCGTAACAACCTTCTCGCATTGTACTCCCCCTGGAAACGGAACGATCGTCTTGAAAAAGTTTATTCTCCGGCGACAGTTGTCGAAAATGGCAGCCATCGGCTACGAAGAAATTTTATTTCCTTTGGGAAAACAGTTTTTTTATCGAATTTTTGATTGTTTTAAAAACGCGCACGACTGCGATTATGAGTATTTCAATCTTATCTCTAGAGGACCATCGGAAATGGCACCAATCGGTCACGATTAAATTTTCTTTTCTTTGGGAAAATAGTTTTTTATCGAATTTTTGATTATTTTAAAAATGCGCACGGCTGCGATTACGAGTATTTCAATCTTATCTCTAGAGGAAAACGGTTTCCTATCAAATTTTTGACTGCTGATTGAACATTACTCAGGAAAACCTAGTTTCATTCTGAAAGGAATCATCGGGACAAGGAAATCGCACGAAAACCATTGGGAATGTTGTTGCGAAATTAGTTATTAGACGAGCCAATGTAAAAACGTAGTTAAGCACGACTGTTTTGCAGTGGCTCTTTTTCCAGTTTGCGAAAATACCGTAGAACGTTTCAGAATCACCGGCAAAATGGAGCCGGCATGCCGACAGTTTCTCTTTTGTTACAGAATTCTTTTTCTTCCCGTTCTCTCAGGAAAAGTTGTTTCACGAAGCGGCCTCTTTTCTTTCCCCTTTGAGGACGTGATCATTGAGCTTCCCGTTGAAAACTGTTCCGCTGCCAGTGACGGACGAAAATTGAGGTTTCGTATTCGGCGGCTGGGAATTCTGCGTGGCGGGGGCTTGGGGAGGGGAGGAAAAAAAAATTAATCGTTCCGCGCGCGCGGAAACGTCCATAGAAGGAAACGGTAAATAGCCGGTAGCCAAATAGTTCCCGCGAGTTGAGCGGGTCCTGACGTGAACTAATGATGCGGTGATCACCGGGAGATTGGAAACGAAAACCATTTTCTTTTTATTTACACGCCGGTATTAGGGAGCAACATTGTGTTTCGCTGGCTGTGATTGTCAAATGCGACAATTACGCGAAAACCTTTCGAAATGATTCACGACAAATAATGCCGACAGTATTTCGACGTGACATTGTGCCTTTGATAATTGGCGGAAATTAATCGAAAAGCTGAATATAAAAAATATTAAGCGATAAGCCGGCAAGAAACTTCTGCGTACGTGTAAATCTAACAAAAAATGTCTATAATAAATTCTCTCTCTGAAGCAACCGGATTTATTTCAGTTTTTTTTTACCCATTCAATGCTCGCCAAAAAACCTTACACAGAGTTCACAGCGCTGTGCGCATCGGTTTCTGCATAGTGACAAACATTCGCGCAATAAAATAAGTTTAACGGACACGCTATAGCCCGCTGAAATATTATTCCTCGTAGCATTGTTCCTTGCTGATCTCTGATACCGGCGTGACAAAAGAAAAATAACATTTATAGTTTTTTTTCCGTCGGAATAAAAATACGAGAATATTCGGGCAGCGCTTTCTGCAACGGTCGAGAGCAAATATGCATTATGCGGGAAGAATGTGATGATAAATTCGGTGCGGGTAAATAGAAGAAATACAAAGAAAAATTTTTTACATTTGTTTCTCGAACGAGAGGAGAATCGATCGATCGATTGAACAGAGTCCCATTTAAAAACTTAGAAAAGGCGTATAGAATAGAAAATTGTAAAATACAGGATTAGATATAATATAGAACCGAGAGGTCAGCGATTAAAATTTTATAAAAGATTATAACGTGGGAGGTCACTTCGAAAAATATTTACGAAAACTGTTAAATTTCGCATTGTTTACACGAAATTCCCCGTGCACGGACGTTTTCCACATCGTCGAAAACCCGGGTTTTAAGGGGAATTCTGAGGCGAGCGAGGCGCCCGCGGCATTGTCACCTGGCCCGACGCCATTGTCGCAGAGCGAGAACGTTATTTCGAGAGCGTTCGGGCCGGTGCAAAGATCTCGAGGCATTAATATCGCCGGTCCCAATTATTAAATGTTGGCTGGCGCGCACGGCGCAGTCTAGACGGAAGTCGTTGGGCGATCTTTTTTCACCGGAGAACAAATATTTTCCTTGATTGCGCCCCGTGCCGCTGACACGCACAATAGCGGCTTATACGGGGGATTAGCCGCGTAATTCCTGAAATTAATTATACGAAAAAGGAAAGACCAGGCCAGAAGGGAATGACGCGGCGGGAACGGAGGAAAAATTAATGAGCTCGTAACGCGGCATAATCGGCGGTGTTCGCCGTTAAACTTATACGTCGGCTCTGCAACGGAGGGGTGGGGGAGCGATTTACCAAATCGTGCGTTAAAAATCTCGAGAAACACACCGGTCGAGAATAGAAGCATCGTTCCGAGGCCTCTTTATGATGCGAGGAGGACGTTAAAAAAATATCACTGATAAAACAAGACCAAGGTATTTAAATTTACCAGACTCGAATGAAACGTTCGAAAAAATCGTTTCAACTTTCAGAGAAAGAGAGAGTCAACGGGGACGATTTTTAACGAGAGAGGGCCGCCAGTTCCCGCGAATATCGAGTTTAAAGTTTTGACGGATCGCCTTCCACTCCTCGGCTAACTCTAAGTTTGCCTAGACAGCGCTTAATTTGACGTCGTTCCGTCGACGCCTATATAGTCTCGTCCAGTCAGTTTTCCAGCACCACCGCGGAGCATTGGATCAGGTCCAATTATCGACTTTTATTTTCTGCCTTGAGACAACAATTACTCACTTCATTCTGCATTTACTGCAGCGAAATTTCTCGTCGCGATCCCCCCCTCCACGGATCTTCGAAACTAACCACGACCGGTTACACCAGTTTCTATCGCGTTATTATGGGGATTATAAATTCAATAAATTTCTTCGTTGAACATCGTTGATATAACATTGCGAGAAATATACTGGTTTTTGTGATTTTTATAAAATAACGTGTACATACCTGATATTTCGCGAGTTTCTACGATTTAAAAATCGTACATTTGAATTTCCACGACGGAGACACTTGTCGATCGGAAGCTAGTTTGTTTAAAGAGAACGTTTTTGTTTCTTTTCGTCCTAGGCAGAAATTTGATTCACAACCCCTACAAATTGAATTTGCATCATCGAAATGGGCCATCGGACAATCTTCCGGGAACTTTCTCCCATCTAAACGCTCCACTCCGTTGGTAAATTTTCTAGCGAGACCTTAAGGTCATATTTTACCATTAACGAAATGATGCATCGCGCAATCTTCGGGGGGAACTTTCCTCTATAAACACTTTCCTCGCATCGGTAGATTTTGTCAAAGGGAGCACGGAAATTCAGAGAAGCCCGGAAAATGTACTTTGATCAATATTTCAATTTACCGCGAGACATGTCCGACTTTTCCTGCGACTTCTGAAATGTTTATGCTCGTAGACGCGACTAAGAATTACGCTGCTTTCGCCTAATACTTCAATCTACACGTTACATGAGAATAAAATGTGTCGCAAATCGAACGAAAATAAAACTACAAAACCAATATTTCCCACTTGCAAAATATTCTTGTCGAACGAACTGTACCGAACGATAAAGCACGTGTAATATTTATTATCGTCTCGCGAAAATTTCCGATATTTTTACCAGGCTCGAACATCATCAAGACCATATTGACGCGGTAAATAAAAAGTTGCGAGCTAATTACCGATGCACGCGCACCGTGTACCGTAGCAAAACCACGCCGAGTGTTCGTAATTATAAGCGATAAAATGCTGTACACTTTAATACCTGATGAAATGTAAAACGGCCTAAGGTAGAAATTTTTGTGAGTGCAGAAAATGCTGCGAGTCGTTGACGCTGCCAACAACGGGGCGAAGGCAAGCGATTAAAGTAAATCTTGCTGGGCCGTCGCGTCGGTTCTCTTTAACGGCGAGCGATCGACCACGCGAAACATCGAATTAGCAATGCGTCATTTTGCGCAATGGCCGATGGCTCGCATACGTAAATATAGGATCAGACGGTCCTTGTACACGCGCCAACCGCACGTCACTGTACAGGCTCGCGCGAGCCGGCATTTTACAGGCAATTAGGTTGTCGTGTCTTCCGCGGGGGAAATCGGCGGCGTTTATTCCCCGCGAGATCGTCTTTTTCTCTCTCTCTCTCTCTCTCTCTCTCTCTGTTCTCCGATGTTGTTTTAACCAGTCCCCCACCCCGACCCTCCTCTGCCCGTAAACAATTCACCGAAAACCGTGCACCGTGAAATAGATCGCCGGTCTCCTAGAAAATTGCCATTACGGCGCATTTGATTGAATGTTTTGTTTATACGCGTATCGCGAAATCTGTTTGATCGAGAAACATGTTCCACAATGCCGGGGCCGTTTGACGCGCGCGAAAGCCCACCGAGGAAATTGGACGAACCTCGGGCGACCGCGAGCAACAGAGGCGCAGCAACGAGAAAAAAAAACAAAAAAGAAATCAAAGCGCCACGCACACGACTCCGATTTCGCCGATACAATGGGAATCGCGTGCGCGTCGTCGCTCGCAATTTCCCAAGGAACCTCCCTCCGCACGCGCGATTATTAAACTTCCGAAACGGCTCGGCTGCTGCCGGCCCTAACGACGCGACGAACGGATATCGGCCGCAAAAATGTTCGTTCCGGCTGTGCGAAAACAACGAAACTTTATTTTGTACAATGTAATTTCACTTCCATTGCGTTCGGTGCGTGCCGCGAAACTAGTTTTAACACTACGAATTTTTTAGATTGAATTGTACTTTTCATCGGAGATTGATTCACTATTAAAATTGCTCTGAATAGAATTTATTACAAGAATTCTATTAAAAGTATGTTGAATTCACCCTTAATTAACCAGGAAGTATTTCAAGTACTGTCGGTCCGTTTTGTTTTATGTTAATCCTTTGCATTCGGAGCTATTTCAACTTGAAAATTAAACATTTCTTCCAACCTCTTATGTAATTTTTCTAGATGAATTTAAAGAAGGGAGAACCAAAAAAAAAAGATATTATTTACAGTGCAGCCTTTGTAGATCAGAAATAAATAAAAATCGTACTAAAATCCGTCGAATGTTATATTCTATTATTTTCCAAAAATTTTCCGAAGCCATAAAATGCACAATAAAGGCGGTCTAGCGATCAGTTCGATTAAAAACTCAGATTTCCTAAATGTACCTAAGTAAAACTACGTGAAAATATATTTAATCCAAGAAAAAACGGAAGCTGAACAAATAACATCGAAGCGCGCCGCGCCGACAGAAGGGACCATGGAGAAGCGTCTTCATCTAGCCGGCGCGTCGCGTCGCGGCGCTCGCCTTTTCCTGTTTTCCACGTACCTGGGAAGATAGATCCGATATCTTTGGCCGTGCAATCACGCCGCGGCACGAAGTCGGTAACTGTTTTATCGGCGGTCTGATATCGAACTTCGGGGCCACGGAAGAATCACAATCGTCCGGGGCCCCGAGATCGATTCGCACGCCACGGCGTCTATTGGAAATAAACCGATAAGAGCGGGTAAAAGCTGAACCGAAAGCCGGACTGAAATCGGCCCTGAACTTTGAACGGGCGTCGAGAGCTTGCGGATATATATTTCGATGACCGCGCGTCCATAAAGAAATCCGGTCGTTTCATGAAACCCTGTTTCATACAACGTCCGACGCGCGTCATTGATTCCTATTTTTTCCTCTCTCTCTCTCCTTCTACCTCTCCCACACACTCCCTCTCTCTTTTCCGCTTTCTTTCTCTGTCGATTAAGAGAGGTTTTTTGTTCATTGAACCAGCGACGATATTACTCCCATTATCACTGCCCCGATTCGTTCTCCTCGTTACGCTCGATGTGACGCGTCGAGCTTCTGTCGAGGATCGCTCTAATTCGCTAGTCGAACAAGAGCGAGTAATTGGGAGAGTATTGTTGGCTCCCGGCAAAGTGATTTTATTAGGTGCGCGCGACCACCGGCCTCTGGAACGCTGTGTCGTAATGACCGCGCGAGGCTTGCTCCCGTTTCTGCGTCATCGCGAGGTTTGCTGTTACGCGCGTTTATTATGCTAACCGCGCCTGGAAACGATCGCAGTTTAAACTTCGACGATCTCTCCAGACTCTCGGCGCTCAAATACTTTTTGCTTTCGTGTTTTTCCGAATTTTAGATCACGATATTCATAGACATCGCCCTAACGAGCGAATTCGATCATCGAGAGACGGCGGAGTGTTTGCTATAGTCAAAAAATTGTTTGCGAATTTAATTTTTTTCTCAATCATTACCGATCGAATAATCTCGTCGTTTAAAAAATCAGCAAACAATCGGACACAGTAATAAAGAATTCTGTTTGAAAATTTTATTAAATATTTCGAAACAGTGGAACGATCTCCGTAAATTTTCGTTCAAGCGTTTCGTCGGACATTTATTCGGCGTTACACTGCGTTACGAGAGAGCGCGCATCTGCAAGGAACGGAACGAGCGCGGCGCTTGGAAAAAAATTGCTGCGATTGTGAGCTAAAATGGTAATTGAAGTATCCGGATTCAGTCACGTCGCTCTTAATCGGTTTTACGTCTAACTGCGTACGTTTAAACGATTGCTCGTAAAAACAAGCGCCCCCCTGTCCAACGGGCAGGCATTTATTTCAACTGTTTTGCGAATCGTAGCCAGTTAGCTTCATCGGATTAAAGGGAAGCTGCTGTTGCGAATGAATCAGATGAAAAAGAGGACGACGAGCGAACGAGGCTGCGCGACAATCGCAACGGAAATATGTGGTATTGTTCGACGAGAACGGGATTAGGAAGACATATTGGACGATGGGCCGGATAAGACGAAATTTTTTTTTTGTTCCAACCTGTACACGTTGGTCCAGGGAAAAAAATACGGGAGGCGGTAAACCGAAATTTTAACGCGAGCCTCTCGTGACTCTAGGATTCTCCACGGAATAGCGGAAACGAAGCAGCACATTTTATCTTCAAATTTTATCGTAATAGAAAACTTCAGTCATCGTCATCGTTCGAGATTTTTTAAAGTGAAAAATTATTCTTATGCATAATGAAATTTATTCGTACACAAATTTTAAAAAAAGCACAAATACTATAGTATTTTCCGAAAATTTTCAAATCCATAAAGATCTAACAATTAGGAATCGTTTCGCGGTGATTTATATTATAAAAATGACGTTAAATTTTCATAACACCTAAGTCAAGAGTGCCATTAATTTTCGGCGCAGCTTCGCAGGTTTCTGTAGTTCTTGTTCCCGGGTAAAAAGACGCGAGAGAAATATCGAGATTCTCCGAGGATTATACCGGCCCGAACCAAAATAAATGTCCAACATAAATTCGAGCATAGTCCGGCTAATGGGTTTTCTTGTATCCTTACAGCCAAGAAGCAACCCAATAGAGGCACCCCTGCGGCCAGGAGACTTAGGACGCTTTCTCTCCTTTAAAACCATGAATTGAGGCCGGGCTACTTCAAGTTCTAAATAAGGCGCTGGCAGAAATTCTATCCAGCATCTGAAGCTACGAGCGAAGAATTTAACAAGCACTTTCTTATATCTATATAGTAGAAAATTGTCCTATTACAAAGTTCTAATCAATAAAAAAAAAAGTGGCACTAAGTTTTCGAAAACGTTTGCCGATAGGCTTGAATATTTCAAACAAACCGGAAGAATAACCAGAAATCTTGTAGAAACTCGGGACTTTGCTCGAGCATCGAGCGACGTACCAAGGAAAACGAACTTGCACAAAGTTTATTCCAGACGTGTCCCGCGAAAGGAACTGAATACAACATAATTCTTGCATCTTATCCAAAGATTTCGTTAATCGGGAGAATTACAGGCCCTGCGGATTTCATATTAATTAAGTAGATTAGATGTATATAATTTAATTACGCGTCCTGCGCCCGACGTAATCGGCTGCGATTAATGGCGAACGATCGCTAATGTGTTTGCTCCGCGAACCCTTTCGAAATTTGCATTTAAATAGTTCATCCGGCGGGGTGAGCGCGGCTCGATGCGCGCGGACACAGAAAATACATAGAAATCTGAATTCTTCAAACAGTCCCTCAAAGAGTCCGGTGCAAAAAGGACGGAAAGCTCTTTTCACTGGGCGAAGTAATCCACTAACGGCTGATACCGTTTCAACAGCCACACAGACCACGTATATATACGTATACAGCCCTGAGCGTACTCTATTAAATGCACTAACTCGCAAGACACTTTTCGTTAGAGAAAGTCTTCCTCTCGCCGGTTGAAATTCAAAGGGGACGCACGGGATAGGCTGCGATCTTCAACTCGTCCCGCTAAACATCGTTGTCGATCCAATCTAATTTTCTTTCATCGACGCACGTACGCGTGTATGTATGTGTTTCCTCTTTACTCAGCTTGTAATTAGACAAAAATGATTTGTATCGAACAGGAGCCGATCAAAAATTTTAAATTCTTTTAATTTCATTAACGTGACTAAACACTAAGTAAACAGAATGTAGTGGAATCGCATTTTACATACGTGGAAAATTTTCTATTACACGGTCCCTAAATCTTCAATTTTTTGCAAATGAAGTGTCCGAATATCGACGAGAGTCGCTGTGAGCGTGGGACCGTCAGAGAAGCAGCTCGAAAGAAACGCGATTCAATTACGTTTCGTTATTCCCCAACCCCTGGAATTCTTTATCCGGCGAGATCCGCTGGTTGTTAGTCAACAAAAATCAGCGATCACACCGCGGACGAATTCCTGCGGAAGCTGATTGCGCGCTGTCGCGACGAATTCCGTGAATAGATCGCTCTAACAGAATTAAGTCTCCGGTCCCGGCCAATAGCGTCGCGCGTCAGCCATGAAATATTTCTCCGCTCCGAGAGTCCTGACCGGGAACGAAGTACCAATAAAAAAAAAAGAAGAGAAGAGAATAGCGTGCCAGAGAATGAGAGAGAGAGAGGATAGGAGGGGAAGGGGGATGGGGACCACGATTCCGCTACGATTTCAGCATTTTTCAGCGCGATGGATATCGAGTTAAATTTAATGCAATTTCACGTTACATTATTCCGATAATCTTATCGCGCGTCATTGCCCATTAGACTTATGGAACGGGGCTTTTATCTTCCGCCGGCTTGTACTTCCTCCGCGCGGCGCACGGTTATCGTATTATTTCGCGGCCGATAGTTATTAATCGAATACCGATACGGCCGGGGAATAAATAGAAACTTCCATCGAAATTGAAATTATCGGGGGCAACGGTGGGACCCATCTTTTCGTGCGTCCTCCCTCTCTTCTTCTTCTTCTTCTTTTTCGCTATGCTCCTCTGTGAATTATTTCTCCACGGTTCCCACGGAGAGAACGCGTTCCCGGCAGCCGGGATGATATAACAATATGATTCCGGGGGCTTTAGAAAAGTCAGGTAAGAAAGAGCAGTGCTTTTCCAATATGCATTCTTCTTCGTAAATTCTGACCTAGCCGCCCGCGCCCGTTCGACGGTGTGTATCGATTTATGAATACGATACGCGAAACACGTTAAATCACTAGTTTTTTTTCACCCTCGCCCCCGGGGAGATGTTTGTTCCCGTTTCTCGCGTTGTCCTTTACCGCCCCGGTTCTCAGCCAGCGGAGCATTTTCGGGGAGATTGCACACGCCGACCTCGCTCTCACTGTCGCGATCCGCGCTGCGCAATTGGATAATAAAATTACTTTTTACACCGAGACGCACGCGCCCCTCCTACTCGAATGCTACGAGAGCGCGCGAGTCCAATGAAAACCGCCCCCGGGAATCTTACTTTTATTACTGCCCGGGGCTAACCCTTGCGCCACTCTTCGAAGGGTCTTGATACCTTCAGCAAACCCGCAAAACCTTTTTTCGAAAAAAACTACTTCCGTGCTGGATGGAAAAATTGGAATCGGTTTACTCTTACCCCCTACCACCCTCCCGGGAGTTCTCTTTATCCTAATGGAAAGTATTATCAACTCCTTGGCCTCAGCTTTTCTTATTCGTTGTAGTTATACACAAGTACACAAGCAATATTTATTATTTAATTGGAAATAATAATAATCGCTCAAAGATCGAGCTCAAGAAAGAAAAAGATTATTTCAACTCGCATAAGCGAGCAGCCGAATTTTTATGAAATATAAAAATTGCCTGAATTAATTGCACGAAACTGTATCTCCCCTTTTCAAATTATCCTGACGTCTACGCACTTTTGTATTTTACTTTAGCAAATGAATTTTTCACATAAATCCACCGAATAATTCGTAGTCTGATTATAAACTGCGCGATTCTTCTTTTCTCCGTTAATTGGCATTGCGCGCCGGTTAAGCGCGCCTAGTACGACGACGACACCTAGTTTACCAACGGAATGCTCGTAGCATATTTGCGTTCGATCAATCAGAGGTCAGAGCTCAGCGGGACGCCTTTCGTGAGATTTGTGTTTGCGCGCGCGTGTCCGTGTGTGCGTGTGTGCACAGAGAACGAATCAAATGGGCCGGTGTATGTACGTCGACGGGGCCTCGACAAACGAAATGCCTTTAATTTACAATCCTGACTGGCTGTGTACAATTGGCGCAAATTGAACTGGTTTCGTGCGATCAGCTGCTTAACACTTTCGTGACCGATAACCCCGCGTTACTTGTCCTTCCTTCGTGAGCTTTCGCGTTGTAACGCTCCGTGTGCTCGAAAACTGCAATCTACTTTCGTATCCATTCTACTTTCGCGAACTCTGGAAAAATGTTATTGACCCGAGGCTCGCGCGGACGGATCTCTACGGGATCCCCGGCATCATCGTAGCAATCAAAGTCAACTTATACCGTGAAAATTACGTGCACGCGCCATTAATAGACTGCAGAGTTTTATGGATTTACGAGGAAACCGGGTAGAAACGTTTCGAAACAACTTGGGACAGTGAAAACGTTTGATAAACATTTAAAAATCACTGTTCCACTACTGCGAACTCGTTTAAATTATTGACAATAGGATTCTGCATCATGAAATTAGTGAAATTTGTATTTTCAAAAATGATTCGCTTATCAACAGGATTTTCAATAATTCTCCATAATTCATTTTCAATAATTCACATTATAATCACGAAATTATTAGATGACGTTAATGGAGGCGATTTCTTGGATCTTAATTGCAATTGTTTGAACTTTTAAAAATGATGAATTAATCAGCGGCAGGTAACGTGTTGATGCGTGCTAATCGTACGTTGCTCACGACGAATCGTCACTCACCGCGATACTTCGCAACGGAAATCGCGTGAAAATTCCAAGAATTCTAATAAGCCCGAGAAACCGTAACCCCGATTCCCAAAACAAATCACGCAAAAACGATCGTCCGTGTAACACGCACGCCGAATCAGCTCGCAAACAGTTCGCTCATCGAGTCTTGACTCGAGCAATTACCGGTATTGGAGCTAACAACATCGATTTCCCGTCACCGTTCCCCCCCGAAAACATCATCGCGAAGACACGCCGTTAATCGCGCCCGTCCGTGGATGTAGACATAGATCAGAATTCTCGTCTTTCCGTTGTATACCCGGTGTGTTAGCGATTCATCACGAAAGCTTGCGGGTAACGACGACGACGAAAAAAAAAAGAAAACGTGAAAGAACGATACCCGTTTCCCACCTCTCTCTCTCTCTCTCTCTCTCTCTCTCTCACGCTCTCACTCTCTCGGAAACGGTTTAATCACAATGGCCCGGTATCCGTATCGACGCCAGGCTTCGTATTAGTCCCGACACGGAAATCGCCGTCGGCTACACGTCGTACGAGTCAAAAGTGCCGGAGGTGTTGGCCGTCGGCCAGATTGAGCTGACGAGTATGAGCACATATCGCGCGTACACGTCTCCCCGTGCATGAGCAATCCTTTATGTCCTCGCGGATCGGCCCCGCTCGGCGAGATTCAGCTCCGCGTCGCGTCGCGGGTAGAAACAACCAGATAGATGCGAGTACTCGTTCGAATTTGCTACGTTTGGGATGCGGATAAAATTTCTGCCGTGGAGTGACGAAAATCTCGAATTAGTATCGTTTGTTTCACGCTTTAGAATATGGTACCAGTGGATCGTCGAGATTCTTCCGATTGAAATGAGCACAAACATGATCGGTCCACTTTCAAATACCTCGTACGTAGCAGTGCACAATAGAGTGGAGCTTATTTTTTGACCAAACAATTTTTTTAGTCTTACCCGTCAGAATTGTGGCACGTGTTGAGAATATGGTCTGGAAAATGTTTGGGGCCGATTGGATCGTGTGTGTGTGGGAACCCGACGCGCATCTACTGTGAAATTTTTTAATTTTAAATTTGAAAACTTGAAAATTTGAATATTTGAAAATTGAAAATTTGAAAACTTAACAATTTGAAAATTTGAATATTTGAAAATTTGGAAATTTGAATATTTGAAAATTTGAATATTTGAAAATTTGAAAACTTGAAAATCTGAAAATTTGAAAACTTGAAAATTGGAAAATTTGAAATTTTAAGTTTGAAATTTGGAAATTTTCACATAAGTGTGACCTACTATACGTTCTTTGATTATTTGCATCCAATGTTCGTCGTGTTTGGGCTTACTTAAACCGGCAGAATCTCGACTGTCCACTTGTATCGCATTGAAAAATATTGCTAAAAATTCTAAAAATACTATTAATATTCGATTAGAAGCTTTCGTAATTGCATGATTTTTCCATTTAATTCCCATTTTGCATTCCACCAATACTCCGTTGAACTCGAGACACTAAGTAGGGGCGTAGGAGCGGGGATGATCGTTGGGAAATTTAAGTGCAACAGATTTTGCAAATTTAAGTGAACATCATTGTAGTCCCGAAAGCAATTTGGCGGCAGGCACGGCGGTGTTCAATCTACTTCCATCCGCTACCTTCCCAAGTAGCGATGGCTGGCCAACCTCCTCTCTCCGGGGCTTGGATATCGTCTAGCGGGCCGTGCTTTAACGAGGCAGACGAGGGAGCCCCGTCAGAAGGAGGGAACTTCGACATTCTCGAGTGGACTCGAAAGTCGGTTTTAAGCCGTTATTAACGGATGCGTATCAACGGCGGCCTGGACTTCGAGAGTCTGACCACTCGAGGGCCCCTTGCTCTCCTCCTTCAGTTTGCACTCCCGCGAATCTTTCGAGATCCCTGTGAATATTCCGCCGCGGAACACCAATTTCTGCTTTTATCGCGCGCGCGAAGATTCCACGTGGGGAATCGGGAATGAACGACGATGTTCGCGATCAGCTGCACGATATTTGTATTCAATTCTTTTTGAGAGCTGCTTTTTTTCGCTATCGGGGCAGATCAAAATATTTTTTCTGGGTAAAATCATAAAACAACACCGTGAAACTTGATTCATACACAATTTTTTCGGAGGATCGGTTCGTTAAGCTTTTAATGGAGGTGTGCTGCCGACTGCTGCTGCGAACTGCAGCATCCCCTATTTTCACCTGATATCATCGATAACATTTAATATAATCAATCCTTTTTTCTTTAATTCTTTCTTTATACTTATATATAAACCTTAAGCTTAATGTCTGTAGCCCTTTTACAAAATTTTAAAACAAAGGCTAAACATTTTCTGGAACTCCCATTAATTATACCGAGCTTTATTTCGGGATCGAAGCTTCCACCTTCGAGCTTGTGGAGCTTAATGTTCGCGGATCATTCTCTGAAAATGATTAAACGACACAGCACATTTTGTTACCGAGTGAACTAGAGAGAGCCGGTCGAAGCGAGCTCTCTACGCGCGTTACGAAACAACCTAAGTCGGCTGGGAGGGCATTGATTACAGTCTAATTGTTAGCAAGCCGCCTCGGGACGTCATTCATAGGTTCAGCGTTCTGAAGCACGTATCATTACACCGTGCATCCGATAATGACTGCTTAAGATGGACTTGGAGTGTGCTCGAGAATACAGAAGTTTCCTCCGGCGCGGCTCTGCGCGCCGCTCGTTAAGATCGTTCAATGATACGTTAAGATCCACTCGCGTCGAGTCCCGTCGGAACATTATAACTACAATACGGGGACGCGATTGCTCGTGCATGCCGGTACAATTGTTGGATGGAGCGTAATTAATACTTTGTACATGAACGGCTAACAATTCGGTACTTCATAGAATTACTCGGGAATGAAATTCGAGTGGAACGCGGCGCCCGCGCTCTGCGGGGTCGGCCACGCGGAAAATGTAACCTTAAAAAGGTAGCGGCGTACGCTACCAGCGGGCGCGGCGTTTCTCACGCGGAAACGAATAATTCCCGTTGCTCTACGACGATATATCGATCAACGACAATCGAAAGACGAATTAAATCGGCGCCCTCGATAACTCCTGCGAAGTTTGGAAACAGAAGCAGCTCGATGGAAATGTTTTTAGGCGAGATTATTCTCGGCTGCTAACTTTCACAGATCACTCGTTCAATTGGACACCGGATATCCTGAAACTCCTTCTTGGATTATAAATAAACAGCCGCGACTATCGAAAAATATTCGAATTTAGATTTCTTACGTCCGATAGTTTTTGTGTTGTCGTTTATCGACATTTTTAATACGAATGCACCATTCCGCATAAGTGTAAACAAAGGGTTTTCCGTCTTATATTAAACATTTTCGAATGTTATAAATATTTCTGCGAACCTTAACAGAATGTGCTTATTTTTGCAGAGAGTCAATGACTGAGAGTGCAATGTTGAATATTTCTCGATGTCCTCGAATTGCAATGAACATGTTTCTTGTAGAATACAATGCATATTGAATGTGAAATTGTTCATAAAATTTTAACCGTTCGTGTCTCGGTGCGGTTTGCCAAGGCTGCTTGCTGCGTTTGATAAATTTAGTACGCTGATCCGGGCCAGTGTCCGAAGCTAGTCGGTTAGCTTCCCATTGACTTACTTGCGGCGCACTCAATCTCTCAGAACAGCTCAATTAAATCTGACCAGACTGCCCATAAATCCATCAGCCATTACGTTCGATCAACATTGTCGTGTCGTAATCGAACGTTTGGCCTGGCAGATATATACTGAAGCCGCTTCATACAAGGTGAGTGGCCCGGCTCGCGTAGAGCTTAGTTCGTCGTTTCGACTTTGGTAGAATCGAATGCGAAAGAAGAAATGAAGTCCTTTTTTCTCGGGAATTCATCGCATCGAATGCTTCGAGAAAATATAGGAAGAACGAGAAAATAATCAAGTGATTCTCCTCGAGACTCTTATGAAACATTTACAGTGGCTCCAAGTATTTCAACACTGTATTTCAATATTTCAATATTTAAACAGTAATAATTTCGTAAAAAATGATCACACGATCATAAAATTCGACTCATTTTAAAGCTGAAAGCCTCTACTTCCGAAATCCATCGTTCATTTTATTCCAAGATCCTTTTTCATTACGTAGCGAGCGAGAAACTGAAGACGCGTTTCTTATTGAAAATGTTACGTACTCAAACGTCTGTGAAGACTTTGAAAAATTTTTCTTGTGACTGAAACTAACGTAGATTTCAAGATTGAAGCTTCCTCTTTACAACGACACCTTAAAAATTGACGTACGATTTTTTTTAGCCGTTTCATCGAGCTTCGAATGAGAGCTGTGCCGTCAACTTTACACTAGTATAAGTTACACCGAGGGAGCTATACCCGACCGAACTTGTTCCTCAATTTTGTTGCATAAAGCAGTGAAAAAAAATCGTACATCAATTTTTAAGGTGTGGTTGTAAAGAGGAAGCTTCAATCTTGAAATCTACGTTGGTTTCAGTCACAAGAAAAATTTTTCAAAGTCTTCACAGACGTTTGAATGCGTAACATTTTCAATAAGAAACGCGTCTTTGATTTCTCGCTCGCTACGTCATGAAAAATGATCTTGGAATAAAATGAACGGTGGATTTCGAAATTAGAATCTTTCAGCTTTAAAATGAGTCAAATTTTTATTGTTTAAATATTGGCAATTTTTCGAGAATCGGGTATTCAGTGTTGAAATACTTGGAGCCACTGTATATCGAATCGAGCCCGTTGCAAGTACAACGAAAACTTTATCTAAAGTCCTGTTTTTGGTTAGTTCAGTATATTTAATTTTTCAAAGCTACATATTTATCTCATTTTTTCATTAACGTATTTTTATTGATATGTATGGCGATCACGCGACGCGACGGTCCCGATATTACGTACGAATTTATCATATTCGAATGGAACATCGCGGAGCAGCTTTAACGAGCCAATCAGGCGTCATCAGTTCGCCGGAAGTTTAGCATTCCACGGCCGAGCCCAAAGGGGATTCTGAAAGCCTTAGTTAGCAGGAGCGCGGGGTCGGCTTGCTAATATGGCTTTTGAAAATCTGATCGCGATCGAACAAAGCGGTTCGCAGCTCTCTCGCACGGCGCGTTCCCCGGCAAGAACCGTAACACGGGAAATCCAACTGATATCGAAATTCATTTCGTGATCCTCGCGATATCCAACTTTAATTTACCACCTATCCGCGTCGCAGTTCCCTGCATTATTAAGGATATTGGTTTCTGGGCTTTTGCCCTTGATATAAGCGTCCGTGCAATATCCTGCCTGGCTGTGTTAATGTGTGCGTTTATAGTGTCCGACTGTTCAGCCATTAATCGCGCGTCCCGGTTACCGTTGGCCATGCGAATATACACGGTGTCTCAAAAATGTTGTACTTCCGTGAACGGAGCGACCACTGAAGGGCTGATTCAGAGTAATTTTTTCGAAATATTGAAATCATTACGAGGGAAACGATTTCTCTTGATTGGGAGCACGCGACAATCAACTGCAATAATTTCCGCTCGCATAATTAATTTGATTTTAACTCGCGAAATCAAATACGAATCTATTATTCGAGAAATTTCATTTGGAATGACATAATCATCGTCATCGTGGTTCTGTTACAAATTTCTTTTGCAAAAGCTGTGCTCGATTTTAAATAATATTTCGAAATAATGCAGTCGACGGATACATTATACGCACACTTTCATTATGAACGTGATGAGTAAAAAATCAATTGTTCGGCCGGTTAATTACAATCCGCACTCTCGTTTCAATAATAGAAGCGAAATTACAAAACTGTAATTACGAGATACTGGGAATTTCTATGCAAATTGAAAGGCGAATCTCCGCGCTGGAAATGTTTCGAAATTTTTACAAATGGAATCATCGCAGGCATTGAATTTTTAATTTGTATCGCTTTAATATACTTCGACTAAGCTCGCGTTTGAAGAATAAATTCTGATCGAATAAATTAAAGCGAAAACAGTATCGTTAATGCGTCAAGAATGGCCACGGGGCTCTCCTCCGTGTAATTGAATTTTCGAAAATTACGAAGCACGTGCCGTAGAAACCGAACGTACCGAACCGACCATTCCGACGAGCACCGTCGTATCTTCCGTCGCGGTAACTGTATCTGATTCGGAATAAGTTCGTGCCATTAAAGTGGCCTAAGAGTTTCGCAGCGGCGTTGTGCGCTCCCAAGTTAAGGGACAGGTTTCGGCTGTTCCAAGGAGAAATGTAATTGAACGGGGCAGAAGTAATCGGAAGCAAGTGTTACCCCCGTGGTGCCGCTAATCAGTTCGCAATTCGAATGCGTGTAACGCGGAACCGGAGCTGAATAAATGCATCAACATCAATTTCGTAGAGTTCAAATAAGTGGTCGAAATTCTAGCGGAATCTTGTTTCGAATTTCAACGCTGAATCCACAGCTGCCGGTCAGATGACAGGTTTTATATTTGCCATTTTACAAATTACTGAAATTATCAAGTTACTTACGTGAAAAATTAATCGATTAATTTTTTTTCCACATATTGTAATAAAAATTGCACAAATTCAAAATAGTCTCGTAATTTTTACTAGCTAAACCATTCGAATCGCATTTGGTGCTCAGTAGGTGTAGTTTATGAGGCACTAAAAGTCAGCATGGCTAAAAATTTGGATGAACTTATTCCTATAAAATAATATAAATATTAATAATAGAATATTTATATCATTTTATAGAAACAAGAAGAATGAGTTCATCCAAAATTCTAAATATTATTAATATAAATATTAATATTATAATATAATAAATAATAATATAATAAATATTAATATAATATTTATATTATTTTGTAGAAATAAGATGAATGAGCTGATCCAAATTTGTAACCATATTTTTTATAAAATACATACCTATTATTACTGGTGTAATAATACCTCATGAATGTATCTTCACAATCTCGATATTCGTAAATTAAAAATATTATAGAAATATCCGTAAACCTAGTATTAAGCCATAAGATGAAAGCACAAAAATTGAATTTGTAGTGCTTTTTACTGAAGAAAATGATCCAGAACCACGAGAAGGATTTTGATTGCGTGTAGGACCTTGACATTCGTTGTAGGCGGTAAGGACGCATTGCTCCCGGACAGTTTTTGATCAGTACGAACACTGGGCGAGCCCATTAGCAGGACTGTGCCTGGAATTCGTAGCGGCATTTAGTCTGATTGGGGCTGTATAGCTGCACCCTGGAGCGCTTCGACATTTACGATCGTATCTCCATTGGAAATAAGTAGGACGAAAACCACCGGCAAGGGTGGACCGGATAAATTCCACCATCGCAATAACAATCGGACTCGGTCGTCCAAAGTGATTATTAAAAATCTCCACTCCCGTTGTTCGCCGAATTATTTTTTGTCGCGGTTTCAACTGTACGAGCCGGCGACCGAATGCTCTCTTAATTCTTGTCGTATGATAGCATTCAACCTGACGATTAAAATTATAGAAAAATTGTTTCTTTACCGAAGATTTTACGAATATACGCGCGATATCGGTTTCTAGGATCCCATGGCGGCAGGAATCGATCGCAGCGAATATTTCCGGCTGGTCTGCGGGACCCTTTAGTTCGGCAGAGCAGCGCTCGATCCACCTTTTGCTCCCTTCCTCCCCGTCAACCCTTTTGATCTCTGTGAATGGACCTATAGATAACGGCATTCTGGATCGCGTTAAATTTCCTTAATGAGACGGATCGATTATTGTGGCAGTCTGATGCCTGCGGTCTGCCTATGAAACGACAGCGAGGAATTTAATTACGCATGTTCGCCGAAATTGGCCGCGACAAATCAGCCCCGGCAGAAAATTTCGGCTCGATCGAATATACGTGAATGCGAAACTTCATAAAACGCAGGCTCTGAATTTTTTCTCGTAAAAATTGTTCTCCTTCGAACAAGGTACTGAGGTTTACGAAAAATTTACGATGTTAATCCTAACTGTTAACGGTCGTGAGTCACGTCTCACATGACAACAGTACTTTCTCACTGCGGATAATATACAATAAATAATTATTTGAAACTCATATATTTGTCCTCCTTCAAAATATAAATAATTTCCATCAAAAATTTTTTCGCATATTTACTGAAATCGCTAGCGTCCGTTATTAACGGTGTTGCTTCGTAAATACAACAAGATTTGCGTCTACCTCGCATTCTGATAGAATCAACAAATGCAACAAATCTGTAAACGGTGCAGTTTCTCGGCGCATTCGCCACTTTTTCCCAAACGAATGATATCCGCGAGATGGAGCCTATACTGACCAGAGAGACCTGCCCGAGTTTTCGCAAATTTATCTGCGCACTGCGAAAGCTGGAACCGTGCTCGCTCGAATTAAGTAAATAGAATATTTCTCGAAAAAAGGGAGAGAGAGATTCGCCGAGTGCTACATAATTTTCTCATACCGAAAAAATTGGTCCACTTAAGCGGATTCCGACATAAAATTCCAAAGACACGGTGATCGAGTGGAAAAGACGCTGGCAAGAATACGTGACAAATGAATTCGCGTCAACAAAGGGAGTTTCGAGGAAAGCCTCATTTAAAACTCATTAGCGTATAGGATATTTCCCAAGGGGGCTCTCGTTCGATATATCGATCGAAAGGTATTCGTAAAAGACATCGCGCAACGGTAGAGAACAGATGAAATTTCTCTTAGCACGATGTTACGCGACTTTCAACGAACTTTAACAATATAAAGTAAATGATATCGGCGCAAGGTTCGATCATTTTTAATTTGCGCCGATATCATTTACTTTATATACTTAAATTTCGATCGAGAAGAATTTATCTCTTAACTTTAACAATGTTCCCTTTATTTTTTCTCCCGTAGATCTGTATCGGAAGGTTAACGAGAGGATTTCGAACGGTGATCACGCTATTAAATGATTAAGGGGAAAATCTATTTGGAACGTCGCGCGGAGCAGTTTCCAGAAGCCTAATATAACTCGAGCAGCTATCTAAACGGTCACATTCGATCGTAAGTTAACGGCGTATCACGTCGAATCTCAAGCATGCAACTAACTCATTTAATTGCGACCGTTATCGCGTATGAAAGGTTTAATGCTCGCTCGAGGAGCTCGCTGATTACGCCGCGGCGATAATAAATACGGACCGACGGTGGGCGGGGGTGATGTCGGGTGGAAAACGGGTTCGTTCGCTTAATTGTCATTTGTCGCAGCTTCCTCAAGAGGAGCCACCACCGCCGTCCGGTGGGAATAAAACCGTGAGAAATGAAAACTCGACTAAGCGGCGCGGTACGTGTCGCGAATGAGGAAAAAACTCCGTCGGACTTATTGCTTTCGGGCGCGTTCTAATGACCCCCCCGGCGAGGCAGGGTGAGGAGGGGGCGAAAGTCGAAAGTAATCATCGTCGCCTTCATTGATGGATGGCCCCGACACGAGACGCCCTGGAAACAAATTTCGAAGGAACGTGGGCTCGGCTAATTAGCTGTGGTCCCGGCAGCCGCAGTTGCGATAGCATTTTCCTCGAGCGGGACACGCACCGTTTTCTCCCGCTCCGGTAGAGAGAATCGTGACGGGACGTTTAACCGTTCACGCGATAACGAATGAATAATATTAAGATAGTTTGTCCCATCCGCGTGACATTTATATCGCCGATGATAAAAGCCGCAGCAGGTGAATATACATCGTTCGCGATAGAAGCAAACGGTTGTTCCCGGGGTTAACCGCGATCAGACAAAGGGGAGAGACGTACTTTATATAATATACGTAAGAGTATTATGGAAACAAGGTTTCACGGAACGAGACGAACATCGGGAGGAGCTGCTTTCCGCGGGGATACCGGCTCTCGCTGTCTTTTCTTTCTCTCGCCGCGATGCTATCGAGCCACGGGAAATTGGGTCGACGGGTTTTAGGAGCTTACCACGCCGCTTTCACAGATATTCTTCAACCTCGCCTTATTATATCCGATGCCTGTTTTGATTTACAGCTCCCCCCCCGTCAGATCGTTGATACCGAAGGGGAGCGCCGGTTTTGCTAATCGACTGTCGAGATTTATGCGCAGTTCCGACTGGAACGCGATTATTTCCTCCACTTGCTCGAGGCAATCTTAAATATTTTAGACGATTCTACACGCAGAAATGAGTAAAAATAACGCTGTGACAATTTTTCGTTCGACGCTTCCTTGAGAATTCAGATTAGCAGAATCAAGTGGAATAGGTCGACTATGGTCAGACGCGTCGGACGATTCCCAGTTTACAGCACGAATAGCCACGAGAATATTCTTCGAATTTAATGTCAGAATTTTGAGAACTTACTTTGTAAGTGTTAAAAAATTCAATTGTATTTTGGTAATGACGGAATAATCAGAAAATTTCGGGCAGCAATCGTCGTGCAGATCGACTTAAAAATTACTGAAAGTCACGCCACGTTGCGCGCGCGATTCGAACGTTCCGTGCGTTTTGGCGAAAATAATTCCCGCTGTTGCGCTCGTCGAGCTAACGAAGAAAAAAATCTATCGAACGGAAGATGTAGGATAGAACGGCGGCGCGGTGTGTCCCGTTTCTTTCGTCAAACAGAAATAAAAGACGAGTCGGGGCGACGTCAAATTGATGGATACCGCAAATTCGTCGAACATCGTTCCCAGTGCATCGATTGCAGCCGGCGCGGCGCGCAGCGAGCAACGCCATTCGGTGCGTCTTGCCGACGTTGAATTTTATTTACGGGCCGATAAATTCCCCCCGTCAATAATGATCGCGGGGGCCATTGTGAATCGATCGGCGCAACAGATGGCGTACCTCCGTCGAAACCGGGGAGCGCGAACACCTGATCGTAGGGGAGAGTAACGCGAGCGGGCGAGAGAGTCCCGTGTACACGCACTCGCGCGAAACGTGGTAATCGAATAACGCTCCGGCGATAAACTATCACTTCGCCTCGTAAACCGCGCGTTCAATCGACCCGAATTACTTAGCGGTATCGCGCTCGCTGCGTGCCGCGATGAAGATAAAAATATTACTTACAACCATCGGCCCGTGGTTTACGCGTTTGTTCGGGTTGGCGCGCGCGAGCTATCGCGTAACCTTCCATCCCTGTGCACTGTAATATCGCCGGATGATTCAATCTCAAGTTCTCTTTCTGCTCTCTGAGTTTGCCGCTTCTATAACTGGGCAACGCGAATCTGCGTGGAATCTCGTGTCCTCCAAATAAAATGTTTAGTTTTTAATTTCTGGAAAATTGCACCTTTAAGAATTAAAAATTTCATTCTACTTATTTGCATACGTTATAATTACAATTTTCGTTCCAAGTAATTATAACGTACGCAAACGAGGCCAGGATATATAAATTTTTAAGCAGTCCCTGCGCCGGTTCGACGCAACTTTCGACCCACGGTATTCCCGCGGTCTTTGAAGTCCGTCTTTCAAAAAACTCCACCTCGCCTGCGATTCGAACCGCCCGGCAACGGTTCAAGAGCTGCCGCAATTTCGCCGCGAAATTTCCAACCCGCAGCCCTGGCCTCGCAGTGATTACCAGATTTCTCCGGATTTCAAACAATGGCTCACACCGCACAGCTTCGAGAGCGTCGAGAAAATTGGAAAGCTGTGTTATCGGATGATTTGAATCGCAGGCGACAGAATCTTTTGAACGCGTGCTTGACACACCAGCGTAGCTGGATCAGACGCGTGTCGAAGTCGACGAGAACATTGTAAAAGTATAAATAAGTATTCGACAGATTGTTTGCTCGTAATGAAAATTTTCGAATTTTATCGCATTGTCGAACAGTCTCTCGATTTCGAACGTTCGCAACATGTTTCAACCACGATTACAGGGGTACCGCGTTCTTCGTATTACGTTTTTATGCTCGACGAGATATTGGCTCTTTTAGGAGGCCCTCGAAAAGCTCATCGATGGATAATAACGCGGGTTCATAAACCGGCGATGTCATTTCGCCGCGAACGTTTAGCGCGCGTTTAAACGATAAATTTTAATTAAACTGAATTACGCGCGACGGAGGAGCCCGTCCGTATCATTGCCCCCCCCCCCTGAACATTGTTTTTCGATGACTAATTACGTATGAGTCTGGTATTAATTACTTGGGATACCGAGCAAATACCCGTGAACGAAATCGCGCGTCATACCCTCGCCGAACAATATAGGGAAAGTTTCCGCTGTTGGCCATTGTGCGCGATCGTGCACCTCTAAGGATCCACGATGAATCATCCGCACGATTCAATGCGGCGGAAAAAAAAATCGAAACGAAGTACATCGCACACATACATTATGCACATTCGAACGCACTAATTCTCGTCGATTGTTCTCGCGAAAAATGATTTTCCCCACTGAAACCACGGTTGAAGTTTTCGCTTCGGCAACGACACCTTACAAAATTAAACGAAAGGTGCAACTTCGAAGTAGTTCGAGTTACACCGCGAGGGCTTTACACGACCGAAAACTGGGTTCTGCTTCTGGTTCTATGAAACAGCGAAAAATCGTGCACCAATTTTCAAGGAGTCTTCGATCTTGAAATCCGCGGCGGTTTCGTTTACGACAAAAATTTTCGAAAGTTTTTGCAGGCGTTTGAATTTACAACAGTATCCCACCTGTTACGTGTGAAAATGCTTTCGAGGAAAATTAACCTTAAAATGAGTCCAGACTTGGGACTGCATCGTTTGTTTTTCGATCGATTGTCATAATTAGAATACTTTTCGGGTGTATTCGAGGTATTATAGAGTCGGACCGCTTACGAGAAAAAGTTCCATGAACGGAGCTCGGGATCGCGCGAGAAACACTTACACGTGTCGCCGCGTAATATTGACCTCGGCCGGTCGCGCGTAAATAAACGTGATTAATCGGAGCATCGCGAGGACTTTTTCGTTCACTCTTTTTTTTTTTGTCGGGCGTTCGGTCATTTCAGTTTCGTAAAACAGCGCGGCCCGATAAATCATTCCGTCCCCCGGCCGCCCCCGAGCCGCCGGTCAAGCGACGCCGGTGATTTATGTATCAATTGTTCGGTGCTCTATTGAAACGCGGGCATCAGTCGCGTCGCGCCGCATCGGCCAGCCACGATTTCGCAGCGGAGGAGGCCGGCGATCCGCGAAAAGTTCGACACGTTGTTGCGATAATTTCGTAAACCGTGTGCCGCCACCGCATTTTGTCCCCGGAAAATCCTGGAAACGGCTGGAAGACTGCTGCCGCTAGTCTCTTAGCCGGGAGGAGCTCCGTCGGAATTCGATTCGAAGTTAAAGAAGTATTAGAAATTCTGCCGAGGCGCGAAACTTCGGTAGATGGAAACAATTATCAAAGATTCGCCCAGCCCCCGCCTCCGCCCGCTGCCGTTTCGCGCGGATTTCCTGTGCTCACGTTCGAACACTTACGCTTCACGTTCCACGGCATTGTTTTAAATCTTGTTATTGAATTCGATGAATAAATTGTGTACACCGGCGGGCCCGTGCGAAAACTGAATATGCAGCCGGCGAATTAGCGATTCGGTATTTGCGAAATAGAGAGCCAACCGGAACATTTGATAACAGAACTTTATCTGGCTGCTGTCAATTAAACTGCGCAAAAGGAAGTTTAACGACGTTCCCGTAAATAACGCCATGCTGTGTTTCTGAATGTAAGGTGCTTGTTCCCGCGCTTCCAAGTATGAAAGATGCATTGTTATTAATAATAACAACGCCCGATGATTGTACAATTGAAATCTATGGGCGCGTAAAATTGAAGTCGCTTTCGTAATTTTCTGAAGAATTTTTCAAGCCCTCGTTAATCAGCCCAAGTGTGCTCCCAAAGTGTGTTCGGCGCGTTCCATCACGCAACAATGTGATTAGGACGAATTTGCACGGGCGTGCCTAGGTGTACACGTTAACGTCGACCGAAACACGAAATCAAACGGCTGTTTGCGCCGCGACTAGTCCCCCAAAACGCGGCTTTAAAGTCGCGCCGGTAGCTAAAGTAAATTTAGCGGCTTTCAAAAGCGGCACCAACTCCGACCGGATGTTCGGCAATGAGTAAGCGATGCGTGAACCGGTGCCGTGCAGCCGTCCCGCCCGGAAGCAACCCCTATTTGTATTGCCGCGCCGCAACTATAATGCACACCGCATGCTAATGTTAGGCCTACTCCGCTACTTCCCGAGCGTGATTTTATTGACGCGGTTCACGCGGTTTCGCACGGTTCGCGGTTTGACATTTTTCCCTCTCCGTACAAGATCCAAAAAAATGTTTATTCAAAATTATTACTTATTATTACTTATTACTTATTATTATAAATTATTGTTTATTGATTTTTTAATTGATCGAACCGTAGCGCCAATAACACAATTTTGCGATCGATATAACGAAACATATTCAAAATTATTACTGCTCGGAATTTCGAAGAAAAAGTCACATTCTAGAATCTTCGTGCAAAATCAAAATGGTCCACCAATTGCTAGCCGCAGAGGAGCTAAATAGGAAGTTCCTTCGTTTTTTAATAATTCGAGTTGAAAATTCCAGTTTTTTAGATTTTTCATAGAAAATTTCACTTTTTAATATCGACGGCAGAATAATGTCCTCGATAAACGGACACGACGGGTCAAAAGCTAAATAAATTGTGGAGATTCGCGACGCAACGGACGGGAATCAGTTATCTGATATTTTTCAGGCATCTCTGAGTGTCTCGATACGTGCACCGACCGGAGATGCAAGAATAATGATCTCAGGAATGGCAGTGTCCCGGCGCTCGTCCGCGCACCTGACTCGCGTTTCGACTAAACCGATTTCAGTATAGACCGCTGTTCTTGCTCGTTCTGTATTTATGAGCACCGGCGAAGTCATAAAATACGAGTGGCTCCCGCACGGTCGCGTATGGTTTCATTAAAAAAAATTGCAATTGCAGTTTGCGACTGCGTCGCAGCATCTGCGGTGGAAATATACGGTCAGCTCGTAGGATAGATATTGGTAGCATTTTCTTAACTCGAACGCCGTATATCATTTCTTATTAGCACGTATTTTTCTTTTTTTTTTGTTGATTTTCACATTTTCTATATCTCGCTTTATCATTTTACTGAGCAATTCAACTCGTCGAATAATTCTGTTTCCGCCTGGACACAATCGCAACCAATTAACATTACAATACAGCGACGTCGAATGCTAATTACCAGCATGCAATAGTTCGAACGAATCGTGTGGCCCCAAACATCAAAATATGTTAATTGAGTTTGAATTAAAATTTCTAATTGCGCAAAACAGCATTTCTTCGCTTCACGGACGACTGCCCCCGACAGATTAAACGTGTGCTTCGAGCATTATTTTCGGCAGCGTTTCAAGCTTAATACGGGACAGCGTACTTCATAAAAATTCGAAACTTGTGCCACAGTTATCAATCGTGTTCATGAAAAACAACTGTAGCAGTTCGTCGGAGTGCGAAAGCAAGTGAAAATGGCTCAACGGACGAATAAATCGGCAGACGTCAGACGATCGCGAAACAACGGTGCTCGTTTTACGGACGGCGGGGGAGCGGGGTGGTTCGTGCGAGGGGAACCGAGCTATTCGAACGTCCGTATAAAAGAGATTCAGCTGCCGAGAATACACACGTATGCATTCGGGTGGGTGGGAGAGCCCAGCCAATCCCATAATAAATACAGAAGTCGTATTCCATTCAAAATTTTCGTTCAGAAGTCCGTGTCAATCGAGCTCGCCGAGAATTTCATTCCCGCGGAAGTAGTTTCGACGAAATGCCTCGCTGTAAGTTCGGGCGCGCGTCGGTGCTAAAGTTTAATATTTCCTGCGCTGAAAAGTATCTCCTGTGAATCGATTCGGCCGCACCGCGCACCTGGAAATGCTACGGTAAAATCCGTCGATACATGTATATAGTAAATACATATATATATATATTATATACACGTATAGATCGACACGCACACACATGCACTCGCGGATCCGTAGAGCAGAGCCGTGATCAATCGTTTACACGCCGGCACACGTCCAATCGCGAGCGTTTTCCAGGTAGCACGCGCGTTAAAGCGCGATGCGTCCTCTATCCTATGTTATTGCTTCTGACGCAGTATAACCGCAGAATTTATACGTAGCTTCCTATATGCAAATGGCCGACGGGGCAAGCTTCGAGCTTTTAATCGTAACTGCCAGCTTAACCACCTAGCGAATTCGTCGACACATCCGACATTGAAACCGTTTCCATGTAATGCTCGAAAATCGTCGGCCCCAGCCGCCCGTTCCGCGCACGCACGTCCTGCGGAATCGCGACCCGTCGTCTTTTCACTGGTCCCGCTTTCCACGCCGTTTCCATTTAAGCAGCTTTTACGGACCGAACACCAGCAAAATCGAATAGTTTTTACACGGCACCTGTTTAACTTGTGTTTTTATGCGACGTCCACGGAGTACGGAGTGGCAAGATGGCGAATCTACGTGGAAAAGGATGAATAATGTTTTTTCGTTCGAGGCTTTGGGAGAAATAAGTGCTCGAGTGTCTGCGGGAAGTAGAATAGGTGGTTCATGATCAGACACATCGACTATGCATCTCGTATATGAAATACTGGAAATAAAAACAGCGAATTTTGTTTAAAAAATATTAATTGAATATAAATAATAACAAAAATATTATTAACTAAACCCACTGCAGATCGAATGACCGGTTTTATATTTTTCATTCGGCAATTATTGAAATTGCCGGGTTGCTTGCATGGAAATTGGTTCGATATATTTTTAAAAATTGCAGAATATTTAAATAAATAGATCCTTGTCATTCTTATAAGCTGAAACGTTTTAATCGCTTTTAGCGCGCGGTAGGTTTAGTGCGAAATGTCGTAATCGAACAATTACTGACTGCGTATTCCGCGTGTTGCAGTTATTAAAAAATCGATAATATTCCATTGAATCGGCGTGATTCTCGTCCACCGCCAGTTTCGTGGACCGCTGTGTGTCGCACGACGAATGTTATATAGAAGCATTTTTTTCCTCTTTGATATCGCGCTGAATCGTACACGTCAACTTTGATAGAATTTCGGTAAAAATGTGATTGTTACCGATTCCTCGAACGCTGCACGAGGATTAAAGAATGGTCGCAATCCGGTTCGCACAAAGAACACAATCCGATAGTGTTTTCACGAAGAATGAAATGTGACCAACCGCATAGTGCTACTGATACTTCTGTCGTTACAAAGTACTGGCAAAAGTTCTCTTGTTCGCGCAACGCAGCATTCTCTGCGACACGGGGTTTTATCCTAGCGGCGCGGCGATTCGCGTAACGCCGTCGCACTGTTCGAGAATCGAAAACACTCTCTCGTTATATCGCTACATTTTTGCTGAAGAGACGGGAGACTCATGATAGTATTCGAAAAATGCTGAATATCATAGAATCTCCTAGGAGCACGCTGTTGAAGCACGGCGAGCAAAATGAAAATAATAGTTTCTTTGAAGCAAAAAAAAAAAAAAAAATACCGGAGCGTAGAAATAAAGATGCCGCTGCCAGCAGGCTCCGCGGATGAAGGTATTTTGCAACACGGGAAGCTATCTTCTTTGATGGTGCTTCGGAGAGATAAAAGGGGAGACGAAAAAAAAGATAGCGGTTTAAAGTATTTCGCGTTAAGAAAGAACGCGGTGCATTTCGCGCATGTACGTTTGTAGTTATGAAAACAAAATTACGTGGTTGAACTTTTTGAAAAAATATTTAAATTCTGCATAATGCCAATTAGCAGATCGTGAACAGGTGTCTCACGCGAGAAAATATTTTACGCTTTCGGAGAGCACAGAAAATGTAATCAACCCTTCGACTGACTTGAAAATTCAAAAAATCATCGGAGCGGCTTCATCCGCCGCTATGGCGTCCAGTCGGGCCCTTCGAAGGTTACAGAATTTTTTCCGGTGTTATAATTACCGGACACGAAGGATTCGATCGCGTTTCCGCGAGGAGGAGGTGGAACGCGACGAGCGTTCTCTCTGTGCGTCTCGCCGCTTGCCTCCTCCGCGAGAACGTTCGCGTTCTCCACGCGAAGTTGAAGTCTCCACCCTCGAGCCGGGTCGGGTCGGGCCTCGCGCACCGCTTTTGCTCGCGATCCTTACATGCAAAATCCGGAGTGGCGATCAATGGGTGGCGCGCCGCGAGGAGATTGGGGTTGATGGGCAGAATAGGCGGGCGAAGCTTGGCCACGGCATTCAACGGGGCTAACTCTATCCCGGCAAATTACATTTCCATCCCCCTACGTGATAGGTGCAGCAAACATGCCCGTCAACGTCCGACCGAGTTTCTCCCTGATTAGTGACACTCCACGCGGATTATATTTCCAAAGCAATTAATTAACAAAACTTTCGCGTATCACCGTCACGAACCCCGGGGAACCGTCACGACATTCGCGGATGAAACGCCCCGGAGAACGAGAGAGAGAGAGAGAGAGAGAAAAATTGGTAGTGGAACAAGAGTACGAAATTTCTTACGAAGCGAACAATTCATCGCTCCTCGACGTCGAGGCGCACTTTCAACCCCTCTCTCGCCTTATAATATCGTGTCGAGCTCTCTCGCGGTAGAACACGCTTCGAACGTAGTTGAACACTGGGGCTCGGAAACGTTGCCGCGCTTCTGCGAGACTGTTAACGAAATTTATTCGCGCTAACGTTCCCCGGAGAATCCCTCGGCAATGTTCACATTTTTCACGTAACATCGTCCTACGTACAGAATTTGAAGAGGGTGCTCTTCGTCGGGCGCCGTTCGCGAACACGATCTCGCGTATCGTACGCGACACAAGATACGGTTTTAAAAAATCAGCCACTTTTCGATCGATATAAATTCGCGCCGAACCCCTCGTAGCATCGTCGTATTCCCCCCCACGGTGGTTAAACTATTAAAACGAGAGCGTGCGACAAGAAGCGTCGAGGTTTCCCGCGTTTCTGCCGGGGCCGCCTGAGCTCCGCTTCCACTACGAGAAGTTTCTCCTCGCCGCGCCGCCGTGTGAATTAGCTGCATTTGCATGTGAAATGTTTATGTAATTTACAAGGCGAAGTTAGCCGGGGAGAGGACGATGTGTGTGAGCGTATATGTGTCTCTGCGATATTAAATTTATTCCGATGGATATGGAGCTTTGATCCCGAGACGAGAGATTTTTGCTCGACGTTTGAGACTCCTGATAAATAAACGGAAGTACAGTTCTCGTCGATGACGGACCCGGCTGCGGGCTGGCCAACGGCTGACCTCTTCCACTGGCTCGGAGTGCGCGCGGTACACACGAGCTGTCAGAGGCCTCGTCACAGCTTCGACGGGTTTGCCTTTCCGTGATATTTCGCGATAACCCGAAATCAGTTGGAGAGAGAGCCGGATATCATTTAATTACGCCCCCTTCCCCCCGGGGGCAAACATCGGCTGGCTCGACTCGCAACCGCCCTGTGTTGTAATTTGAAAAACGTCAAACGCTGTCCCGAGCTGTTTGCCCGAACGGTGTGTGCGTGTGCGAGTGTGTGCGCGCATTGTAAACGTTGTTAATTGATTTCCTGGCCATACCTCGGCTGAACCCCGCGTTCCATCAAGAAACTGATCAAGAATTTCCCCGTTGATCGGCTCTCCGTCGTCGTGTATCCAACCACGGATTTCTTTCGCACTTTAGTCCCTGCAAGGATGAATCCTCACTTGTGGTGTCCACTCACCCGATATCAGAAAGCTCGCACGGTGACAGCCGGGTCGTCGGCTGTCCGGTATCCTCGACGGTAGCGCCTCGCCAGACATCCGATCGCCTCAGGATCGTTCCGCGACCTTGCGTCGAGCCACCAGGGCGGATCGCAGCGTCCTCTCAATCACCGGGACGGTCCTCATCCCGAGGATCTTCCTGCGATGATCTATCCACCTGTCCTTCCTCGCCGTTCCACAGTCGTTGCCGTTGCACGTGATCGACGGGCGATCTATATCTCTCGCTGCTACCGCGCGGTAGATCGCTGGCTGAGTGCACGGAGATGTGCTGCTTCTCGGCGGTGTCGTCGGCTCGCTCGCGTTTCACTGAGTCTATGGAACGCGGATCGACGCTCGCGTACGCCAGGCAAACACGGTGCCTTGCCGCGGGCCGTCAAAGGGTTGCTGCTCGCGGTCCGACGCGGCCCGCTCGGGAACAACAATGCGATAAAGCGGGAGCGAAGTCGCACACGCGGTGGCCAGTCGCAGACTGAACTCGCGGATCGCGAGTAGCATCGATTTCGATGGAGGGGGAAAGGACTCCACGGGCCGAGAGAGAGTGCCAGGGAGGGGGGCGAGGGCGCGGTGGGAGGGCGGCGCGAACAGGGTGGATGAGGCGAGGGAGCGGACGGGGCACCACTACCGGTGGAGCAGTCAGCCCGCACGCGTCTTTGCACGACGCACTCCGCACTGGTCCGCCGTACCTGCTGGAATTCGTTTCTCCTTTTTTCTGACGTATGTCTGTTTATTTTTTTCTTATTGGAAGCTTACAACGAACTTTCCGTAGGGTGTTATGAGGCTATGCATTAGGATTAACTGTCTGATATACATTATAACGCATTACAGTTGGACATTAGTAGCGAAGGCACAGCAGAATAGAACGAAGAAAGAAATTGCATTGCTCGAAAACGGTTAAGGAGAAGATGACATGCCCGAATGTTCGGTTCGTGAGGTAAGGATCTGATGTTTAAGGGTGGGAGCGAATTGTGTCGTTTAAGAAGATGAAAATGGTGGCCTTGAAAATTATGGAAAAAGTTTTTCGAATTGTTTTTTATTGCTGCGATGTACGACCGAACGAAAATTGATCAGTTTTTGTTTAAAAAATATTTTTTTTGTCAGATTATCGCTAGCACTTTGAAAAATCGTGAAAAGTACGTGGTTGGACACCCTGTATATAGGGTGTGTAAAATGTACGTTCTCTTCTTTCGGCCCAAAGCAACTCGGGTTCAAAGTTGACCATTTGCGAACAGGTTCTTTGAGTCGAGGGTAGCCGGACGATATTACAGTGACTCCCATTAACCCTTTGTAGTGTCGCGGGCGTGTGCGACTCCGACGTTTTTAAATTGTCAGCTGTAACACTTTGCGGCCGCGGTACGGAAAGTGATAAAGTAGACCTGGGATTGTTAACAAAAATTCTCCTCGACTGAAAAATTTCCGTGAAATTCGGAAAGTTTGATAAACAGACTGCTCGTCCATAATGTTAATTACGCTGATCCCCGGGGGCAGTGTGTCGCGCCGAAAGTAAACTTTGCCACCGTCTCCGAACGCGACCCCTCTCTTCGCTCGTCGAATTCGAACCAGCCAGCTCTCTCGTCCTTTTGTCTTGTTCGACCTTAATCCGTCCGCGTGTTCTTCCCCGTCCTTCGGCAACCCCGCGCTCCTTTTTTCCCGCCAATATTGGCTTCTCCCGCGATTGCATTATCGGCGGGGGATTTTCAGCGAATCTCGTTTACCGGGAGAGCTCGACGCGATGTTCCCGCGACGCTGATCGCCGCCGAAAGAAGTCCCGTAGCCGATCGAACGAGTGTTTCATGATTCGCTATCGCCGATTTCTCCTGCTCGTTTTAGGTTATTGGCTCCCTCGGATTTTTCGAAAACGGAGCCGGCCATTTCCGTCCGCGACCAACGGAGAGGCTAATGCCACCGCCGCGAACGCGGCGGAGATCCCATTTTTTCTGATCGTTCGACCTTCTCGACGTCCGAACGAACGTCCTGATTTTTCCAACCTTTCCCCATTTCGTGTATTCCTACGCGTTTTAACAACGGCTGCATTTTACGTTACTTTATAATAATAACAGGAACGTGAAAATATTCAAATTCATTTTTTCCAGACTTTTGCTAACACTGCTTCAGAAAGATGACGGCTACGTTGATTCCGAAATATCATTTTCGTCGAGTATTGCCGAAATGTTTAGAATACACGGGCACCGAAATTTTTTGTTGAGAAATTATTAATATTCGCGACACTGCACGTTTCGCATCGCAGCTTCGGCCGCTTTTGTAAACGTTCGGAAATCGACGATTTATCCGGAATTACGGCACGCGCGCGGCAATAATTTGGTTTTTCCAGCGGTTCAAAATTTCACCGCGGTTGTCATTGTTAGGATGATTTAACTTGTATTATTAATTGCTTCGGACACAGAAAGAAATAACGGGCAGTGTGTCGCAATTATTCATTTGCGAGAGGCAAATACGGACGACTTTTTACATTTATTTAAACGTTTTACCATCGTGATTTTCGGTGTGAATAAAAATACGGATGGCCTTGTGGATTTGACAAATGTTATCAATCGTGGAACTTCGACTGTTCAATTATCGCAGAACGTAGTTGTATCAATTGCCTGGTTATTGTTCGCCAATTTGTGAGCCTTGGGTTCAATTATGAGCAACGTCGAACCCATTAATTTCGGATATCATAAACCGGAATTATGAAAGAATGAAGAAGCCAGTGACCTTCGTGAAGCAGATAGACCGTTTCTTTGTGCGGAGGTGTTTTACGATCATTTTGCAGACAGAAGACTGTGAATCATCGGTAAAACCACCATTCAGTCATAAAGGAACGCAGCTGGACACCAATCAGTCGTAACCAATTCGAAACACTTAGACCGCAGACATAGCACAACGCTCATGATTGCTGTCATTTGTGAGTATACAAATCGTCGTTACACTACCGTCGAGTTGAATGTAATTTGGATGATGCATACGTCTTCCTCAATCTAGACCTTAAGCTTCTGATTTGCGACGAAAGAAAACATGCCGAGGGGGGAGCATAATCTCTCAGCTGGAAAATTATGTTGTACCGTGTAAAATAATGTGAAAATTTTGAGTAATCATTCGACGAATTACGGTATCGTTCCATCAGCAATATTTATCGCAAATATATTAACATTATTGCAAAATATACGAAAACGTGTAAATAACATACACGAAATCTATCCGTGATCAAAATTAATTTCTCCACTGTATATAAAATAATTTTTGTGTACACTTTGGAATATTATCTGTGTGTAATAAAAGCACACATAATTATTATTAATAATCGATGTCGAAAGTATAATCAATATTAAAATAAGTGGAGAGTTTCCTATAGACGTACGTTAAATAACACAGTACATATTAAATGTTTATGCACGATGAAATGTTCGAATTACAATATTACGCATATTCTACTTGTTATTAGACTGTTTATTACACGAATATCATTCACGATCGAACATTGCGTTGAACATGTTCCGGGTTTCCCTGTTTCAATCGGAAATATCCGAAAACCCGTTTCTTCCGATATCATAGCATTTATCCTCTTTCGATGCCTTATCGACGATTCACCAATCGCAAAGGGCGGTGGATTAAAATCCCAGAAGCCATTGCCGTGCGTGCTAGACCGGAAAGTCTAGACTGTAAGGTACACAGCGAACAGAACCGGGGAAGCGTGGAAACGATTCCGCGATTGCTACCAGTTTCCTAATTAAGGAAGAAATTATCGAACGGAGTTCGAGTTCTTAAATGTTGAACGTAATTCTATTACATTAATTTCGGTTACATGCGTATACATATATACACACGTACATAATTCGCAGAAGGTTTCATTTCTTCCGGCAATTTTCCCGACGGAAATTTCACGTCTTATTCTATCTTTGGAAAATTCATGCACTAATAACTGGAGGAGGGTTTCGGAAAATTTTAATGGGTCGCGCGTTATTCGCAATATTCACTGAACAAGAAAATAAGAAAGGGCTTTTTCCTAAGGAACCACGATTTTCCGCCGTGCGATTCTCCAAAATGGAGAATTACAATTTCATTTAACATTCTATTTTCTGTCCACTCGAATTCTGAATCTGACTGCTACCTCGTTGCTGTGACGTATTCGGTTATCACTAGACAACGGATCTTTATGCAAAATAAAAATTGTATCGATTGCAAGAAATAGAAACCAAATTGAATGTTATTTCTTCGCTTACCGGTTTTAATAAAGAAGGAATCATATATTGACAACTTCAATTTTTCGAATTTCTCAATAATTTTAAATTTCATTTACTTAATTTTCCTATAAATGCATAAAGATCCGCTGTCTAGTTATCACGTTTACAACCATCGGCTCTGTTAAATGGTCTTTCGGCGAAATCTGTCAGTCGATTGAATATCGTCAACAGTAAATACTTTCCCAGCCGCGAGCCACACGGTATTCGCGAAAGACACCAAAGCGACGTAGCTTATTAGCTTCTCGAATGGCCTTGGTAAAGGAAATTAATTTGGAAATATTGCTCGGTATCACGAACACGTCGTTGCCACGACGATTTATGGATCAGAACGTTCATTGGGCTTTCGGTGTCTACCAATTTCACGGTAGAATAACAGTTCTTGGACTGTAATTTCCGTCCCGCGGGTGTAATTATATAGGGCGGTTCTTAACTGATGATACTGTCCTAGAGATTGCGATTGTAGATTACGAAATGGGTGTATAAAGCTTGATTTTACACGTGGTAGCTAGTCTCCGGATTTTTCAGCAAAATTCTCCAAAATGATCGAACTCTTTAAATGTAATTCTCATTGTAAAACAAGCAGTTCAGTAATTAACATTTTTCACCAGCTAGGAAGTTTAAATAACGCTGAACCAGATCGACAAAAATTCGACAATGCGACGAACGTTCAGACCGGTCGGTCTCATCGGTTGAAAATAAGAAATCGTTTCCGGCGCGACGCTATCGAGGTTTGCGTCCTGTTTCCGGTCGGATCGACTCTTTTTTTTCTCTTCTTTTTCCCCATTATTTTGATTACGTCTGTTTGGACCATGGATCGTAGATTGATGGAGCGACGGCACGCGTCGCGCTGAATGGCTCGCTAATGCTAGAGTTCGTCGACGGCGATTGTGGATCGACGCACGTCGCCGACGATAATCGTCGATCAACGGCGGATTCAACGTTACGCGTGGTCGACAAAGGCAAACACCGGTTGCCCCGTGATTCGTCAATCCATTTGCCAGCGTAACCACGCGACCCCCTTCGAATCGCTCGAATCGCAAAACGGAATTTCCTTCCGTGGTTTCGCGGACTAGGGCGTCGCTTTCTTCGGTCCACCTGCGAATTAAACCGTTTCACAGCTTCCGGGGCTTTCTTCGATTGTGCATCGATCCGCCGATTTCGTCGTTGACAAAGCCACAAAATTATTAGAATTCCAGTTTCATAATCCATCGTTTGTTTCATTTTAAGATAAAAGAGTATAATAAAATTCTCCCAAAATTACGCTTAATTGAACGTGTGCATTAGGGTGGATTTTTCGGCTATGGAATTTTGTGCAAAAAAAAATTTCAACCTCATCTTCTGTAGGGATTATTTCCATTGGCGCACTTTTAGGGGCGGCGTGAGAAAAGTCTCGCAAACAAAATTTTCAGCCGGTCCATCCTAGTGAAAATCCAGAAGATTGTCGTTGCAACAGCGAATGAAATGATTAAAATAAATTCCGGTGGAAAAAAATGGCGAATGTAAAGCGCTGTAGCAAATAACGAATGAAAAAATGCGAAAGCTCTCGAAGCCACGGTGGTGGTGCTCCCTTAAAGGTGATTCTTCACGCCTATTTTTATTTCTCTCTTTATCTCCCGGACATTTTTGTTCGAACGATCGATGGTGGACTGTCGCGACACAGTTTTCCATCCGCGAAACTCTCGGGCCGCTCGATGAGTGGGGTTCATGCATACCGAGATATTGGGACAATTTCGCCGTTTCCCAGCAAACGTTGATCGTTCGCTCTGCAGGGTGCAATTATAATGGAAATAGCTCGCCTCGATATAAGAGCCACCCCGAATATAATTGCTAGTTTGATCCGCGGAATCTTCTCCTCCGCTTTCGTCTCCTTCTACGCGAGGAGTCGAATCGAGCGAGCTTTCTCGAAATTTTTTATTCCGTTTCCTACGGTCTTTATCCGGGGAGAAGCTTTCTCAGCTGTTACCGTAGGTGGCTGGAGAGATTTATATGTTAATTTACAAGCACGGGTCTCGGAAGGACATGTAGATCGCCGGTAAAGCGTTCTACGAATTAAAAAATCGAGAATTGACTGTACCGCTCTGTACAAAAGCGATATTTATAAAGTAACGTGTAAAATACGGGTATTTATCGCTGGAAAATAAAATGAAATAAAAGGTTCAACGATATGTGGTGCTGTAGAATTTTTAGTTCACACAGACGTCGTGATTGTTATTAATCAACTTAAAATTCATCTAATTAAAAATAAAACTTATTACCAAAATGAATCGGTCTCGTTTCAAACCATTCTCAAGAGACAATTGCGGCAAGAAAAAATAAATATCTACGAAGCCTTTAATTATTGTATATAGCACAGATCACTCTTATTCTGCATAAAAAATTTATAATTGATGAAATCTATCTGATTCATGATAAAATCAAGTAAAAAATGTCGAACTCTCGTCACGAGCAAAGCATTCGATGTAGAAAACGTCTACGAAGCGTCTGTGTTTGGCAACTTCTCCGGGAAATATTCGCGAGGCAGTTGGCCGAGCAGCGTAGAACAGTTAAAAACATCGTCTGGCTAGAACAAGTAGCGAACTGTAAATAACCGACAACAGGGGAATGATGCAACGAATCCCGAAAGTGCTTACATTAACTCACTTAAGCATCGGAATCCCGGCGGCGCATAAATTGGCCGTGTTATTAGGGCGAAAGGAGGCAACCTCTCGCCTTACCTGTACTTCCTACGACCACGATATCGACGAGGGTTTGGGGGGGAGGTCACGATGGGCTGTATGCGCGCGTATGTGTCTCGCTGGCCGCGAGTGCAGGTGCGCGAGCCGTGTTATTACGAGCGTGTGCATAAATTCGTTAAGAGGACCCGCAGGAATACGATATCGCGGCGAAACGTTGGGATTTTCGTAAAAAGGACTGGCACAGTCGGCCGGTTCCAATTAAGCTTACAGGCTTGCCCGTTTCTAGACAAATATGAGCCGCCGTCCGAGCGTCCCGACGCCCCCACGCTGTATTAAATATTCGCTGTGTAGCGCCGCGGATGTACGCGGTGTCTCGAAAAAAATTCGGCCTCCTTAACCCCGTTAACTATCGCGCGATCGGACTCTTCTTTCTCCTGACATTTCTCTACGGTGTATCTCGATGAATAATTTATTGGTGAAACAAATTGTTCCGTGACAATGTACGAACGAAGTAGAGCACAAGTTTCTTTAAAAATTTTTATCAGCGAAGGAAATCGCGAAGATTCCTACGCGCCTGGCGCGAACGAAACAAGCGAAACGGCGAAATATACAGCTATGAGTTACAACGGAATAGACTGCGCGGGCTTTTATTTTATTCCGTTCCGTAAACACTGTATGCGATCAAATATTTTTGAACGGTGGCGTATGCTCAAGCTAAAATGACCAATCCACGCCGTCAAAACAACATCGGGTGGAGGAATATCCATGGATGTTGGTGAAACGCTATGAGTCTCATGTTTTCTATTCCGTGATATCACGGTTTCAAGTTTCAAACATCAACATTCGCCTCTGGATTTTGGTGTTTTTCTGGTGACAGTTCCGTAAAAATAAATCTTCCACATACATTTCAACACTTAAACTTGATTTTTTGATAATGGAACTTGCCGCTTTGTATCTCGTTTAATTTCAATTGAATATCTTAAGTATCATCAATCACAAACATTAAATTTCTTCTGACAGAAATTAATGGACATCCAATTTCTTCGGAGTCAATTAAACGACGAATAATTAAACCTAGCCTTAACGAAGTCGCGTTCGGACTCATTTTCCCGAGCCTGGCGATTGTCGAATTTTTAATTACGAATCTTTGAATGGAATGGACACCGTCGTAAATAAATTTCGTCGAATGAAACACACGTTCTTTGCGCGACTCCTTTTTGTATATTTTTGGTTTGTGGATTATTCTTCGTCGCGTCGCAGCTCTTTTAGCAGCTCTCTCATGGGGGCTGTGTTTTCACCGACACCCTGTACACCTCGTTAGGAGGCCTAAAAAGAGCCGGACTGGTCTGACAACGATGCTGCCTGCATTCTTCCTCGTTCTGTGCACTTCGCGGGCCAAGAATCCTGAATGACGTCAACTCGTTCTATTGGAAACTTACCCAGCAGAAGTGTAGAACTGTCGGCCGAAGTGAAATTCTCGAAACGGTCTCGAGAAACATCGTTATGACACGAGGCTTTCGGACAATTTATCAGGAAAAACGTGTCTTGTCGCGCGATAGAATTCTGAACCAACAATGCAAGACAAATCACCCCTTCATCGACGATAAAAGAACATTGTATTTGTTCAATTTTAATATCTTTGATCGCTCATTGTTCCTTCTAAAATACCGCATTCGAAAATGTATTCGTACTGCTCTTGGAATTCTTAAATAAACGGTTGATCGAACCGTAGCGCCGAAAACATTGGAGATTTATTATTAATATTAATACGATCGATATAAGAAACATATTTTTCTTTAATAAACAATGTTAAAAATATCCACCTATCATTCCGGAGTAAATAAGAAAGTACCATGACATAAGTTCAACGTTGATAGAAACGATTGAAACAGAACCCGAACAACGTAATTGGATCGTATCTCACGAAATTTTAATCGAGGATCATTGATTAATTACGTCGAATCAATTTACATGCCATTTAGAATTAATGCTCGAGATTAAACACATCGAATTTCATTGATACTTCTCCGAAAACAGTTTCGCAACTCGGACGAGAGCGATCGAAGCGATACTATTAACAGAAACGGGAGACGTTAATTCGATATTCTTGGTAGTCGAACTTATAATACTGCGAGAACCTGCCAATTACCATCGAGCGTTCCTCGAGATCTTTACAATCTTCGCGAAAGCTTTTCAATTTTCCTCTCGATAGCTTGTGATTAACTTTCCGATGTCCAAATCGAAAAACACAACCGGCGAACGTCGTCGCGTCGCTCGAGGGGGTAAAGGGCGAGTAGGGTGGTGGGGGGAGAGGGAGGGGGTACTTCGATAGAGGACCGTATCGATTCACAATTATCATCCCAATCGGTTCGCCCGGTAGTTAAGGAACAGAATAATAACACACAAAGTCTTCGGCCGTTCTTAATACAATTAGCGGGGTCAAAGGGCGAGGGTTCGCGAATGCCTCGAGATCGATTATATCATTCGAAGATCTCGTTCGCCCGGGCAAAAGCGTTCGCGGATTAAAAGCCAAACACCCTCCATTATTTCAAGCGAGTGTCTTTACCCTCCCCCAATCCTCCGGCCCCCACCCCTCTGTAACGTTTCCTTCGCGCTTTTGTTCGAACTGCACAAAGGAGTGGAAAGTTCGCGATCGAAGGGCCGTCAACTTCGACGTCTCGAGATCATCGCGATATCCTCGTTATCCTTGGAACCGTCTGGACGCGACCGCGTCTTAATTGACAAGACGTTGACAGCTTGAATGTTTCACCGTTTTCAGAGGTTTCTTTCTTCACGCTCTATTTTCACTCAAAAATTTGGGACGTCTCCTGTCAGAATGGAACGTCTAACTGGAGGTCCTCGTGAATTATTTTTTGTAAATCTGAAGTTCTTTTTTTTGCATCGAGCAGAGTGACAAGACTGCTGGAAGATCGTCAAATTTTTAGTAAGAAACAGTTCAACCGAAATAATTTTTTGTATTCTCGGAAAACACATACGTTCGTCTCAGAATGTGCCAGCAGGACCGTACAAGTGTGGCGGGCGGTTCTGCGCGAATCGCCGATTGGCACGCGATTCGAAAAGGCGTACACGAAAATACGCGGCACCTGCGATTTGCATCGTCGATACGTAAACAACTTAATACGCGGAACTAACCGCGCCCCTGCCTTCATCAATAATCATTGTTAAACGGCACGTGTAATCGCGGCGTGCGGTTCCGAAGTGAACTTCCACCGCGGACGAACGCTACGCCATTATTGTTTCGATGCCGATTTAACGTCGTTCAACGTGGCAACTTGACCGGAACAGTTCGGGCAAGCTATGCATTCTAATTACCAAAAAATCCGGCGTTCTTTGAAAGAATTTTTTTTCCAATGAGCAAATGCAATTTAATTTTCTGTTCGATTGTTCGGTAGACCGTTTCAGTTCCATTGTCGGGTTGTTCTCGCGAAGCAGGTTTTAATATATTTTTGAACGATTTTAATTTTTACCGGAGAGCCTGGTTTTTCAACTCGAACATATTAATTGTATAAAGTGATAATGTTTTCGGCACAATGGTTCGATCAAATTAATTACAGAAACCAAATTTGCAAGTTTAATTTAAACTTTCAACGTTTCGATCCCTATGTGGATCATTTTCAAGAAAGAAGAAAATTGCGTCTGGAAAAATTATATTATTTTGTTTTTTAATTGTAATGTGGTGAAAACGGATTTTATTACTGTATAGACACACTGTATTATATTACTTACATGCTTTATGAAAATGATTAAAAACGAAATGTGTCGAATGTCGTCGAAGTGGGTCGCCAGTTTCCATTATGAAGTTATCATAAATATTAGATCCGCTTTCAAAATTCGCGTTTCGAGTCTGGCTCGATTAGCACTGGCTAATTCAATAAACCGATATCGAGATTCCAATGTTCGTACATTGAAAAAACCTTTGGACGCATTTTTTAATAATTTTAAATTCTTCGAACACCAAACCACGAATTGACAATTTCCACGTAAAAGGAAGATAACGAGCGTACGAGTAGATCATGCAGAACATGGGCGCACCATGTAATCGCCGTATAATTCGAAGATCGATGCGGGCCGGAAAGCGATGTGCCGGCGCTGACATCAGACAGTCAATTAGATGTAATGCGAAGAAAATTGTGTGTAATCTCAGCGGGCCGTTCGAAACACGGGATAAATGCTTCGCGACGCGATTGGGTATTTGCTTTGCCGAACGATTTAGCGGGTCACCGGCGTATTAGGACGCTGACAACAGACAAAATCACTCGTGGACCACACTTATCATTTTTCTGCGAGCATCAGAGTGCAATAAACTAAATGGTCAAATTTTTATGTTTTTCAACCGTGGTTCAAACGAAAATTTCATCTTTTCTACAGTTTCTATCGCGTTTGTATCCTTTCTCTTTTCATACTGTAAAGGGTGCATAAAAATTTAATATAAATATTCGAATAAACGGGCTTCTCGATTCGTGGACAAATAATTCTTTGGTTCAACCAAAATTCGTAACCTTACACCTTCAACATAATTTTTTGTTCTTTTTCCGAAAACATAAAAGGTTGAAACGTTGTCACGAGAATATGTATCATATACATTCCGTGTAAATAATTTGGCGAACGAGGCAACGGTGAATAATCAGAAACGAACGAGTCGCGGCAACAACATTTTAATAAAAATACGCAGGTTAATGAATACATTAACGAGAGTCCCAGCTGAGAGAGATTGTTAATGTTCCCAGCGAAATGATCCGAAAATACGGACGAATATACATAAATATTTATTTCGTCCTGTCCGTGCGCGTTGCGATTAATTATTTTCCTCCGATCTGATCGTTGCGCGGAACGCCGATATAAGAGGGAATATATATTCGTTCCATTATTCTCATACTTTTTAACCGACGGAAGCCGTTCATAATGAGGTTTACCGAACGTAATTCCGCGCGTACCGTACATTGACACGGAAATTTCGAAAAACAAAAAACACATTACGCGCGTTCATGCGAAATTCGGTGGCTCGCGCGCGGTTTCGCGGTATTCACCGTGAAATATTTACGCGAAATAAATTAATTCCGTGGAAATTACGCGCGTCCTTTTATCGGCGTTAATGAGAGCAAATGACTATGCGACGGCGCTTTTCAAATCGCGGATTATGAACTCTTTTTATTGCTGGGATTGGTTCTTCAACAACGTCGGTATTCAGTCGGTCGGTCGTAAAGAACAGTTGTGCAATTTTCGTTCTGTGAATGAACAAATTCTATTCATATACTTTAATCCGTTTTTTTGAAACCCTGCGTGCATTTACGTTAAATTTGAAAATTGAACGACCCGTTGGAAATTTATTTCGATTATTCGATATTACAGAAGAATAGAAGAATATGCAGTTCTGTGCATCGGTGCATCGGAAAAATGCAAAAAGCTCCCTTTTGAAAAATATAAATCATTGACTGCAACGGTCGATGCAGTTTTATGTGCTCTACAGAAAAATATTAACATACTTATGTCCTAAGCTTATTCGTTAGGAAGTAGCTAAAAGTTTTATGAAAAGCTTTCAAGCTCTGAGTCCTGCTATATTCTATTATTTTTTTTCACAAAATTATTATAGTTTAATTTCTCGAGAACACTGCTCGCAAGCAGCACAGACAACGTTCGCTGCTTCCTCGGTTTTCAGAGTGATACGCATCGCGCCGGAGCGCTGAATGGGGAACAAAAATGAATTTACACGAGCACGCCACGTATCAACATTTATCAGCGTATTTACTCAGCATGATCGCGCGTGTCTCGTAACAACATAGTTCCACGATCAATTTCTCCGTCGGGCCGGTCTTCTCTATCGCCGCTACATTAGCAGGGAACACAATACTAGGTCATTAAGGAGACTACGCGTCATTAAGTCATACTCCGGTATCAAGCAGAATATCGGATAAAATGCACATACGGTATTAATAACGGGCGATATAGTAATTCTGCGTGACGATGGCGAGACAATGCCGCGGATAATGTCTATTCAAACCGGTTGCGCAAAAAGATCTTCGCGTTGAATGACATTTCCGGAGCGTGATCGTTACATTCGGTCGGCCCGAATTTCAAATTTAATTTCGCTGAATTGTGTGTGGTAAACAAATACGAAATATATTCAAAGTATAATACATGATAAAATATAGTATAATAAAATATTTATAAAAATATACATTTTTCTTGACCGAAAAATATTTTTTGTCTCACCTTCCCAGAATTGCGACAAGTGCTGAGAAAATAATCTGGAAAAAATTTAGACCCGACGCGCGTCAAATTTGAAATGTGAAATTTGAAAATTTAAAAATTTGAAAATTTAAAAATTTGAAATTTGCTACTCGTCGGGTTCCCACGACCCAATCGGTCCCAAATTTTTTCGAGATCACTTTCTCAGCGCTTGTCACAATTCTGCGAGGTGAGACTAAGAGAACGTTGCAAAATAATTTTCGTCAGGGTCCGCTGTAATGGTTAAAACATTTTCTAACTAACCTATTAAATTACAAACTACTGTATTATTAAAACTCTATCAAGGAGAGAGCTATCCGGTGCACTCTTCCAAGTTTTCCAAGGTATTCATGGCAGTAGCAATTAGCGAGTGTGTTCGTGCTTGTTCTTTCTTCGTAGTTTAATGACTATTTGCCAACAATTCTTGTCACTCACAGCGTCAGCGGTGCTTTTATAGCCGATGAAAAGGGAGCCGGAATCAAAAGCCATTGTCCCGCCGGTATATTAATTATCATAAACATTCCGTTTCCTCCATTCACTCGTTTCCGTTCATCTTTTTCGAGCTGTCCTGTCGCGCGTCGTTCCTTCTAACGAACGAAATTTGTTTCGCATAGCCGCCGCTCCTCGCCGGCTCCGGGAGCTTCAGAAGCCCAAACAACAGCTCCTTTATCCTGGATCCCGGTCCCTTTTCCGTTGGTGGAGTGGTGTGCAGGTGGAACACGGGCTGACGTACCGTCCCTCGTAAGACGGGATCCGTGGAAGTAGACGAGCGTCTCTTCATTATTCAAAGCTGAACGCGGTCATTGGTCATGGTGTCTGCTGGCTCTCTCCGAAACGCTTCAAGTTCAACAATGCCTCTTTTACTGTTTAATCTGGAAGACGGATCGGCTCGGACTCGCGAACGGATCGAGACAGAGCTGATCGCTCGAGTCTAACGACGGACGAACATGTTTCCCGGTGTGTTGGTGGCATGCTCTTCTCCGTAGTTCCGCAACTTGGACGCTGGACAGATCAATTGAACATGTCAATTCTTATTCATCAAAATCCAATTCATTAAAACTTGTTTCTATTTATCCCACAATTTTAATTCGTTCACGTCGCCGCTAAAACTTGCTGTAACCGTTATTCAAAATATTATTTGCATTATTAAATTGGTATCAAATCAATTGCTAAACATTTAAGCATTTTATGAGGTATTATATAAATTTCGTATCCATAATTTTAGTTTTTAAGAAAACCAATGGCATGGTTAAGAAAGGGGAAGCTTAACCATGAACAAAAAATTTTGTTGTTCGTATAAATTGATGTTATCTAACAATATGGAATGTAAATACAGTGAAAAAACTTTTAGTTACAACCTAATAAATAATATGAAATTATCCTAGGCTGGAAGAAATATTGAAATATATCTCTGTTTCACTTTATTTCTCGAGATGTTGGAAGGATCGGTCTATTAATGTGTAAACACAATTCTATCCGTTCCTATAATTAAAAATTCAAAACACACATACACATGTGCAGAATCTCATCGCTTATATATATCCTCGCATTAGTAAATATCTGGATAGAATCAAATCTGGCTCGAAACGTTGAGAATAATTTAAATTGCTAGATAGTAATATCGGATCGAACCTGTAGCGGCGAAATCATTAATTGATTCATAGTAAATGAATTCGTCCAACATCTCGAACAAACAGAATGGGTGTTTCCACGTATAAATATTTCGACCTAAATCGATTCGCGTGCAGCACGATTCATCGAGTCTGAAATCGCACGGTCACGCGAATAAAAAGAGATGCACCGAGGGACAGGAAGACAAAGAGGGTGGGGAGGAGATCAGCCGATGGCTAAGGGCGTTGTGCTTAGGTGTTGGTGCACGAACGATGGACCGTCAGCCGCACCATGTGCTAACTTAACTGAAGGGATTAGGAGCTTAGTTAATGGATGCCCCTCGTACGGTTCACGGGTAACCGCTGTGCCGCCCCCGTGCCGTAGCCGGGACGGCCCTGAGCGCTCGATGGATTTCCAAAATCTTTCGTAATAAATGCCGGGTTATATGACCGAAGGGGTCACACACAGACACACACGCAGTATATTCTACGAGCGGCCCTTAGACCATTTGCGGCCTTTGGGATTACGGCGCTTAGTTAACACCGGATCTCTATTAACTCTTAGGGTTAGCCGTGCGCCCCCGCGAGCCTCGTCTTTTAGCGACCGGGAAGTGTACTTAGCAGCGATTGAAACCGAGAATAATTTATCGACGGTAACAGGTTACCTCTTACAGGAGTCGGAAATCAACAGTTAATGCCAATCGCGCGGAACTACGAACTTCCGCCGATAGTTGCACCGCGCTCCGGGGGTTTGAGTTATTCGTTACTAGCGCGTTGCCGGGCTCGTGCACAATGCCAGAGACGAACGGTCCTTCTAGCCGCTTACGCTTCGACAAACCTTCCGGAATTTATATTTTAAAGTTCATCGAAGCGTGTCGCTGGCGACAGAAAATTTTAAAACACGTGAAAAATATTGTACTTCACCGTTTAGTGCCAATTGGTGAATTATCTGAACAAGCACGGGAACATTGTTGCGGGGAATTTTCTCAGGCCTTCTGTAATGCTATAATATAAATAAATACTATATTATAAATAATACTATAATATAAAAGCGAAAACAATGTTTGTCTTCGAGGAGCTCTGTTTGTAATATATTACATTTGTTGTTGGGCACTCCCATATGACGTGGTCCAGGTGTTGGAAACTGAATTTCTCGATACCTAGTCCGTTAATACCTGTAATATTAACAGAGCATGAAATTTTGTCATGTCAATTACAACAAATTGACAGAAATTTATTTTCTTTCTTAATATATTTAATAGGTCGAAAATAGTATGACAGTATCTTTAAATTTTTCTAAATTTTTATAATAAATGCATAAACATCCGCTGTCTAGTAATGATTAACAAAAATTTAATAAAGCAGAAGCGAAGTTAGTTTGATCGAGTCCTTTCGTCCCACTGTGCGGCGCGGCAGGGTTAACGGGATCAACGATAAGCGTAATGTAATTATAAATTATAGAATAACAGGCGCCGGGGTTTCTCCGCGGCCGTAAAGCCCGCGTGGCCGATAAATTTGGAAAATTGTTACACGGAATACCGGGCTACCGTCGGTGGAACACTATTCCACGCAGATTTTCCACGGGAATTCTATTCGATCCAGCCCCCCCGATTTAGATGGCTCAAGGCGACTGCGTATAACGCGGCCCCGCGTTATTTATCGCCGGCAGGTACGCCCGTTGAAAACTTACCGTGATATCTCGGCGAAGTGGTACGAACAGCGAAGAAGAAGGGGCCCACTGCACCCACAAATCCATACGGAGATATTGGCAAGCCTCGTGACTTTTTTACCACGTTGCGACGACTTTGCCCGGCCACTGCAAATGAAGATACCAAAGAACAAAAATGGAAAAATTAGGAGAGTACTACAAGCAAAAATAATTTAACAGTTGAAGCAAATTAAAAGCAGGTAAATGGTAACGACGATATAAAATTGGCTAATTCCGGCAAAGGAAATGTCAATGTTCTTTACGACTCGATCGCACGTAACGATACGTGAAAATTTATTTTTTTCCACGTTGGAACTTATTTTCTTGTTACATTTTTATCCGAGCTCGGACGCCGTAATTTCCAGTTTCAATAAATTTAGAATGAAGTTTCAATATTATCACGAAAGTTCATTCGGTGATGCTTTTCACTCGCTTGGAGAATTCTTCAAATTCCCGCGTAACGCTAAGCAACGATCGCGTGCAGTTTACACGTTTTTCAACCGGTCCGAGCAACAAAATGATAAGAAAAAAAAAAACGATGTGATCTTGAATGGTAATATAATATAAAAGGCCATCGATCACGTGAGCGTGTTGTAAACGAACTACGACAATGCACACAGGTTTCCAAACAACGTACCCGCACGCCCCCGTTAACCAAACTTTCATCACGGAGAGAAACAATTTTCTTTCGAATTTGCTGGCCATTCGGCGTTATCGGCCGGCCGTTTTCCGAATTTCTCTCTCGCTCCCTCCCGGGATTGCGATAAATTTCGGGCCTGCTGGCCGACAGCGTTGAACACCGGCGAAAATAATAACGGTAGAACGTGATTCGGTAAGAAAAACAGTCGCATTTACGTCGAACAGTGGCGTGCGCAGTTACTCTAGCGGCGATATCGATGCAAGAAACTTTCCTGGAAAATCACGATCGGCCTGCTCGCACACGCGAGGAACTAAATAAAAATTAAATTAGCAACGGGCAGGGCGTCGATAAAAATCACCGAACCGCACTTGCGCCCCTTTTGCGACCGTTCTTCTCGCTTGTAGATCGAATCTCGATCATTCTCAATTGAAAAAATCCCATAATGCAGCTATAAATAGATTTTGAACACATTGCGTTGAAGTGGTGGTAAATAATGAAGATAAAAATTCTACGTTTCTCACACTATCGATTATTTACCATACTAAAATTATCCAAACAATTTAACAATATTCTTGTTAAAAAAATGCTACTTTACCTGCTGAGTATAATAATTGCAGTGTCTAACAAGTCAGCAAGTGGCACAGGTCCTTGTTAGTCAGACCCTAACGAAGAAAGTTGCGTGGCAGATGAATCAAACTAAGTAGAGTAGGTCGGTGTATGGTCAGACGTAAGAGAAGGGGTCTGTGGAAAAGAACAGCGCTAGAAAGAAGTAGCATAGGTCTTTCGCGGTGAGACATATCACAGCTAGTCGCATAAAGTTGCACAGCAGATGAATTAAACGGGGTAAGTAGAGTGGGTCGGTCTGTGGTCAGACATAGAGGATACAGTCTTCCGGGAAGATTGACGGACTACAAAGCTGCATCGATTTCTGCATGAAAAATATACGGTTCCGCGTAACGGATCAAAGTTGACCTTCGCGAATCTTTGACGCGTCCACCTACGAAGAAATCTAAACACTTCTCGCTATGAATAATAATATATATTTTTTATTGTTCTCCTAGGGGTTACAATTTTTCCTTACATCCCTCTACCTTAACCTAAACTCAGTCTACCTTATAACCTATACTCTTAACCTACTCGCCGCTATTCGTATAATAATAATATTTGTATAATATAATATTTTTGTTCTCTTAATGGAAAATGTTAACGGTTAACGAAGCCTCGTTAATTTCTACAAGTATCTCGGTCGAGTGACGAAGTGTTGACTGCAAAGAGGTCGGTCGGGGAGCTGCGAAACTGTGTTGGAATCGGCGAATGATGAGAGCGCAGCGAGACGGGGCGCGATCATGCCCCTGGCGGCCGGAATTAGGCTAAAAACCGATGGCCACGTCATCTGCGGTGCAGTTGCGTCCATGGCATGGGCTGCACGGCTGGTTGCGGGTCGTTTACTGCGTGCGCCGCTTGAAAACGTTATGATTCCCCGTAAAGAGACGGTCTCGAAACAAAACGAAACAAAACGAACGCGGTGGCGACGGGGCGGGGCGAGGCGGGGGGCAGACGAGTGGGTGGTAGGTGGGACGGCCGAGAAAAATAAACAGAACGAACAAAATAAAACGTTTGCAAAAGGGACAGTAGGGTGTCTGGCGGCTGTGTGAAATTTCGCGGTCGGCCGTGCGTGTGTATTGTGTCACGGGCGTGCGCGAGGAGTGGATGTAAAATGCGGAAGAATCGCTCGTTGGGAAAGGGAGATCGAAGAGAAACGAGGTCGAGGGGAAAAAAATTGAACCCGCGGGATTTCATTGGCGCGCTACCTACCGCTGCCACGGTCAGTTTCCGTCGAGTTATTTGCTCGCGGGCCGCTGCCACCGGGATGGAAATCGCGGAAAGAGAGAGAGAGGACTGGAATCGAGGAAAATGTGTTTTCCGCGTGCGCTCGCAAAGAGTGAAAGTGGGGTTGGAGGGGGAGGGGGTGGAAGCGACAGGGCAACCGTTGAAATACGCGGCGTCGCGCTGGCAAATGCTCTGCTCAGATATTTTCGACGATATTCATTTGCGTACGCTTTACAGTCCATTATCAACGCCGCGGTCCTTGCTGAATAATATAGTCCCCCGTTATTCATGGAGTTTGTTATTTAACACGTGGCGGACACCGAATTTCAACCGCTGCTTACGGGATTTTCCTTCGGAAGAAGCGCGCTCGCCAGACTCCACAGAGAGTTATACTTTTTGCAAAGCTGAGTAAAACCACGCGAATAATTTTCATCGTTCTGTTTCTGAGAAAATCGCCGGTTACGCGTTCCGTTGAATGGGTATCGTCTGATCGTGACCGGCTAATTCTACTTCTCGTTGATGTCCGTATCTCGAAAAATATTTTTGAATCGGAAATCGAGGCCAAGCGTATCTTCGATTTCTAAACGTCGAACAAATCATCAGCGGTGATTTAAGTATCCGAAATTGGCTTGAAACAGAGGAGACAAATCGGTAACGAAATTAATTCGGCCGATCCGAAACGCGTAATCCCGCGAATTCTTCCGGGATGTTCCGTTTCCGATCGATGGCGATCCTGATTAATATCGTCGGGACGCGGCGGCATAACCGAGAGAGAGAGAGAGAGGACGAGAGAGCGGCCCATTAATTCAATCCCGAGATCGTGTATTAATTATAATCAATTACGGCAACATTTAATCGTGGCGTGCGGTAAACATACCGGCGTTTAGCCGCGGCCGAATAAATATCGGTGAATAAACGTGCGAAATGCTTGGCCGCGATCGGAGGGCGAGGGGGGGCGATGGAAAACAGGGAACGAGTTGCGGGGGCGATTGTAAATACAATTAAGTAGATTAATAACCTCGCGGACCGTTAAATAAGTGCGCCTGCACGCTGTTTGCCGGATGTGGAACGCCCCGCGCCGGTGCTCGTCTGTGTACACGGGGAATAAACGCGCAACTGGCCGCGGAACAGAGCGGAACAGAGCGGACCGAAGCGGAAAGGAAAGGTGCGAGGTGGTTGTCGCCGTTCTTCACCTTCTTTTTATTTCGGTGGTGAATCGCCGTCTCCGCGAAACGTAATTTCGACGTTCTATAAATTACTAGACCGAGGATTGTTACGTAAAAAATTTTCTATAGGCCAGTGTTTCGTCAGACAGACAGTATTTTTATTAACAAGCAGGGTGAACAATAGTTCCTGCCATAGACATTTTTTTGGCAGATGTTTTATAGTCTATAAGTAGAATAGGCCAATGATTAATCAGACATGTAGGGGATTTCGATGAATAAGAGGGTCAAACAACGAAAAAATATTTGTAGCAGATAAGTCAAACTCTGTAAGTAGAACAGGTCAGTGATTCGTCAGACATGCATGATATTTCGATGAATAAGAGGATTGAAACGAAAAAATTTTTTCAGCAGGTAAATCACACTCCGTAAGTAGAATAGGTCAGTGATTAATCAGACGTAGATGATATTTCGATGAATAAGAGGGTCAAATATCGAAAAAATATTTGTAGCAGGTAAATCGCACTCTGTAAGTAGAATAGGTCAGTGATTAGTCAGGCATATATGCTATTTCGATGAATAAGATGGTGAAACGTCGAAGACATTTATGTAACAGGTAGATCGCACTCTGTAAGTAGAATAGGCCAGTGATTAATCAGACATGGATGATATTTCGACGAACAATCGTGCGATGTGATTGTTCAGCGAATTAAACTACGGTAAAAGGTGGGGAGAATATAAAAGCGGAGTGACGAGACGGTTGTCGCCGTTTTCTCTTTCCTCGCTTCGGAATCGACGTCTCCGCGGAACGGTGCATATGCATGAGTAATTTCGACGCTCTATAAATAGAGAGGCGCACGGCTGCGTCTCGTTCGCGACGGGGATTGCAAGTTTCCTCGCTTAGCGGCGCCGAGCGAATTAACCGTTTCGCCGGTGAATATGTTTCTTATATCCAAAGTAGATTTGTCGCGGCGGAGCTTGAATGAAATTATGGAAGTTCCGCGAGTGAGCGAGCGAGCGAGGCGCCTCTGTTTGGTCGAGTTCGAGAACGAAATCGAATGGGGCGAGAGCGGTGACGCGAGGCAGGCGATTTTCATGGCTTATCGTTCGATGCAGCCCTGCTTCCGCGAACGGAAGTGGATGGCCAGATAAATTGGGTAGGGACCGTTCTTGATCTGATAAGTGGAATAGAGATCGCTTCTAGATGGGGAAGTAGAATGGGAATTATCGCAGCTACCTGAAACTGAAACGGAGTGCTGACCATGTAAGCGACGTGGGATTGTTCATAGTTATAGTGGTCTCGAAATTGTAGCGCCAGTAACGGCGAGCGTCACGCGCACGCAAAGTGGGACTTCTTCGACAGGGAAGATACAATGCGTTTGGTAAAATTAGATTTATTGCCAGTGAAATTTATTCAGGCAAAAATTAATTTTAATTTTTATCAGGAACAACCTTTTCTGATCTATTCAACATTATTTTCTCAACGCTTCGAGTGTATTTCTCAATAGTTTAAAAAAGTATAAAAAAATTTTGTAAGGAATAATCCGTGAAAATTCGAACGCGACGCATAATTCATGCTACCCGGGGTAAAAAGCCCAATGTTCATCGCACCCTTTAAACCCGGAATTTTTTTTATTGAAATTTCATGTTTGCTGGAAACTCTTTTGTACCGCGGAAAATATACACTCTCCACACGAGGAAGGTAGTCTCGCACCTATGGGGACGGTATACCTACGGGGTTGCGTTTTAATTTCGATTTATCAAAGCAGTGACAGCGACGTGAAAGGATCGGATACGTCACACACGTGCGGAATGTGTGGTCCATCGTGTCACCCCTTAATCCTTTCGGAACCCTCTTGGGTAACTGCAGTTCGTGACAAAACTAGTGGACACCGACAGGTTTGTCTGACTAAAAGCCCTTGATGCGACCTGTCAAACGTGGCTTACGCGATTCCATGCTTTTACAGTGCTGTACAATTGCGCTTAGAACAACACCGTCCGTCCCCAATCCCCCCCTTTCTTCCAAATTACTTGGCGAGCCGCACTCTCTTTCATTCGGTTCGCGTTCCTGTGAAAGCGTTCTTACACCTGCACGATGAAGAGAAAAAAAATATCCCTGAAATATTAGCACGTTTTTATACAAAATAAGAATATTCTATAATGTTAATACAAAATTACAGAGGGGATTATAATTTTTATTTTAAATAATTTTAATATAAAAATCATAAAAAGTGACCCGTCAATCAAAATTTCTACCTATGAAAATTCCGTCTGAATCATTTTAGTAGGTTAAATATAATTTTATACTACTCGTAGACCCTTCAGATGTGTTCGTCGTTTTATATTTCAAGAGTTACATATGTAATAAGATTTCAATAATATTAAACGTGATAGGTAATATCGCTTAATGACAGAATAATTAAATCATGCTCTGTTTAATGTTTATCGGTATACTTCAGTCACTTAGAGTTCCATATTAACGCCCGCGTATATTTCGTAAAATTGACAGATTAATATTTAGCGAATTAAATTGAAATCAAATAGGGCGTCCAGCGCAACGCACTATCGCATCGAATGGACTGTGGATTCTGCGCGCATTTACAATCTAAAACTGCACGTTATAATTACATTTACACGCCTTAATGATTTTTCATAACTACGGGAGAAGGGGAGCGTAGAACGGTGTGTCGTTAATTTTTCTGTTTTCCATCGAAAATCCGATTGGTCGCGTTTCTCTTCTCTCGGAGGGGGAATTGGAAGGAACGGGCGGAACGATAATTGAATAGGAAAACTACCGTGAAAAAAGAAAACAGCGTCTTCGAGTTTGCGAGAAAGCTGCTTTCTGTTTCGCGGAAGACCTCGTCGGATTCGTTAAAACCGAGCATTAATTAAAACGCTGCGGATCCGAAGTGCCTGTAAGGCATTAACTCATCACGTCGCGCGATGCCCCAAGAGTGGCACAGTTTGGGACAATAATTACGGTAGACTAGACACCGGTGGCTCCGTCTCATGAAAAGCACTTGACGCGTCCCTTCGGACGCACCGCAGTGTTGCGGTCGATGTAATTCAATTAAACCGTTATTATTGTCTGCGAGCAAGACTCACGCGCCCCTCCCCTCTTCCCCCTCCACGTGTCCAGACAATTGTTTCACTTTAATCTCCATGAAGCATGACCCGGCCAATGAAACATGTTAAATCGATACATATCTCGAAACCTAACCGTCCATATTCTGCAATTAATAGTAGCTTAATCTCGTGAAAGCTGCTTTGGCAAGGATGGAAGAGTTTGAAAGGGCCACCTGATACACGGACCAGACTCTGGCAAATTCAACGACCAGCGATTTCGTCGCTTTACCCCTGGGCTTCTCGCTGACGTCATTATGCCAGGGAAATCGTCCTAATCATTCCTATTAGCTTTCTGTAGTAATCGGATAATTTTTGTATTCGTGAATTTATCACTGATTTAGTCGTTTTGGAACAAATCAGAGTCTCTTATTGAACAATGTAATTATTTCTCAGATCCTTTTTAGTTGTTAATTAATGCATTCGCCCGTATCGTAGCAAATATAATTATTTCGGTAAATTTAACCCGATTGCAGTTAAATGGTAGTCCCAAAAGAAATGATTAAATTACATTATTTGGAACCACTGCTATCAGTTTGTAACAGTAATTGCTGTTATCGCGTGCTACGAAATTATCTAAAACCGATTTGCTTCAAACATTGCACATTGTATAATAGTCCCGTGGGCTCGCCATCGATTCCGCGTAGTAATAACTTTTTTAACTGACCGTCTAGATAGTTTACAAAACCAATGAAATTGTCGAACTTTTGATTGGAAAATGGTTTTTGGAAAAGAAAATGATCAAACTTTTTAACGGAGCACAATTTTCACGTATTAGGAATAAAAAAAAAATGTTTCACAAAATTGCAATTTTCAACCTCCAATTTTATACTTGTATACTGTAGCGTAAATAGATCTACGAAAAAAAATGTTGTTACCAACAATTAAATAATTGGAATATCTCGTAGCAGCGAACTGCTGTTCGATTTCGAGTCAGCGATAATTCAGACATCTGCGAAATTTTAATCTCTTCGGAATTCCGTGTAACTTCATTAACTTGATCGATGCCAAATGTGCGGACAAACGCTTAGCTTCGTACTCGTCGGTGCGACAAAACGTACGACGGAATATTAATAATTCGCCGGTTTATCCCGCAGTAACGTTACTTTCGATTTGATGACGCCCTTTAATGACTGAAGAGCGTGACGTTTACGGCGGTATAATGGAAATTCGCATTCCCCCCCCGTAGAGGCACGGCTGGTGTAGTGACAATGACTCGTGGGTACGAATGCGCATTGATTAAAACGTATAATTACTTCGTGTCTCGTTTTTCAGTAACGAGATGTTTCATTATTTAATATCATAAACGTGTAATTATTGTTTCCAGTGTTCCGGCCTGACTAATGTATGTTCGTTTACATAAGGAATTATGAAATGAAATGGCGTTCTGCTGGGGAACGTAATGAATCCACACAGCCAATGCGTAATCACATTATGGGAACAATAACGTGTTCGATCGTATTAAAATAATAACGTGTGCAAATCCATCGTAACCGTATAACGCGCAAAATCAATGTTAATAAAATAAAAGGTAATAAAATCAATGTTAATAAAATAAAATAAAGGGTAAATAAAAGAGAATATTAAAGTGATTATCAAGCCTCTTCGCTATGACTGGACTCTCAGCTAAGTCTGCTGTGACTTCAGAATTCGCTATTGTCGCGGTTCAGATCAGATCCTCCTCTCCATTCGAGTCTACATATTAGATTTTAGGCGTAACACCCGGAAAATTAAGTGTGACACTGGTAAAAATGAATTTTGATAATATTAAATGAAATCTATGTAAAGATCTGAACAATGTTAATTCTCAGCCAGAAGTCGTTAAAATCTGAGTGCAGAATCGTCTTGATTTGGTCGGATTGATTCGAAGTTGAATACGTACAAATGCAGCTCGAGTTAATTCTTCTGTTAAGTATAAATGCGTTCCAGATGAAGTTCTGATTACGCCTAGATTTACCATAGTCTGGGGATCTTGGGGTCTCAGATAAATCTTAATTAAATCTCGCTGCTGTTTGAATTAGCTTCAGATTTGCTTTAGCTTAGGTTGACGTCAGGTATAAAGTGATTTAGCCGTAATAGATGTGGGTTGTAACTGCGTCGGGTACCTGTATATCAGATACACATAATCGAGTCGGATGTAAGTTATATACCTAAGTAAAATATCGTTTCGGAATTTCACGTAATTATTAGCTTACATACGAAAGAACGTTCACCAGTGAGATAAATGTTTGACCGAAAGTCTTGATAACGATCCCATGAAGTTTTATCTATTTTATGCTGATTTGGTTTATAATTATTATGCAAACGATTCGAAAGACGAGAAGGAATCGTGGAACGTGAGCCCGAGGATGAACAGGATGCTGTTATCGAGCGCATATGTCTCTTGGAGAGATGTAAACTCCCCATTTGTGTCGGGCTGCGTTAATGTGTTTCCAATAACAATCTGTTTCGTTCCCGGTGTGCGTGTTCGAGTAATTAGTTACGCTGTAATCGATAGAAAAATAATATTCCAGTAACTTCTTGCGACAGTCGAAAATTTATGACCGTCCATTACACGTTATTATACAATACGGATTTTCAATAACGATCCCGAATGAACAATTATCGTGCCAGCGAAAGTGTAATCTACACGAAAAACGTGTACAATCATACTCAACGTTTCCAACATTTGTTAACATTTCGCACTGGACCTAATAATGGCCTATTTGAAAATTTATAATTCGCAGATGTGGAAGCAGCAAATAATCATAGCATAAATATATTATTTATCTCTACTGCGCTGTTCTTATTTCTTTAATAATTGTATCAAGTCTCAAGTAATATTCTACTGTTTTCAATTACAATTACTCATTATACATAAATTCATCGTGCTCGGATTAGCGTTGATCATCAATTTCCCCACACGGGCCCACCCACTCGCACGCACACGATCGCGTGATTCTAATAAGTACCGAAACACTGGCGCGCGCTCGAGTATACGCTAGAAACAGTTCGCATTCATGATCAGCCCACCTGGCTGGCGTTGAATCAATCGCGAAAGAGGGGTGTGTATTCTTATTGGAAACGTATCGACGTAGCGGCCCGGCAGAAAAACGACGGATCCCAATGTTAGATACACGGTACCCTAACCCCCGTAACGTCCCAGTTCAATTGTTCGCCGGGATATAGTAGCTAGGAGACGGCAGCAATGCCGACAGGCCTGCGTCCCATGAAAAGCATTCGATGCGTCCTGTCGACGAGCAGAAGGAAGGGCGTCCTACATCGGACGTGCCGGATGCTTGTGCCCACGTTTATTTCCATATATGTATGTTACGCGTGCCAACATGCTGCTTACCCCACCGGGCCGCAGGACAATAAAGTAGTCTGGGCCTGTTCCCCTAACCGAATCTCCTGATCCCAGCTACACAGACACGGGCCATCGTGTCAGCAGCCGAGACATTTCCATTTTATTGGAAGCCGGAAACGAGTATCGCGAGGAAACGACTCGTTTCGGGGATGGATCTCGCTCAGGAATCCGAATTGGGTGACGTGCGAGCACTCGGGACACTCGTCCCGGGACCGCGGGACATCATCTGCATGCGTGACCCCGCCGGACGAACATCCCGGACGTCAGAATACCCGAGCGCAACGTATGCAACACACCCCGATGCTAAAGCTGCCATTGCTGCTGCTGCTAGTCCCTCTATGTGCTGATGTCTGTGCAACGGTTCCGTACGTGCGGACCATCCCTCCTTCGGGCCACGGGGTGCGCGTGAAATTTTCATTAGGCTCTCGCATGCATTTAGAGGCCTCGTCACGTCGAGTGTCTCTGACGAGTCGGATGGTTTTGATTGGGACGAACGCGCGCTAACCCTTCCGCAGACAACCAGCCCCCTCGTACATCCCTCAGGATGAGTACGTATGATTTTTCCGTTTTTGTATTACGTGTCTGACCACACACGATCCTTATACTACTTGTCTGACCATACACGATCTTTATACTACTTGTCCGACCACATACGATCCTTATACTACTTGTCTGACCATACATATCCCTATACTACTTATCGCATCGTATACAACCACTATGCTCCTCGTTCATTTTCGCGTAAATACAATAAAATTGTTGCTCCGTCACAACGAGACAAACGAAACGAATTCCAAGGAAGTCGAACGGGAATAACAATTTGTTTAATGGACCCCGCGACTGAGCTTTTAGACTACTTAATAACGAGCTGTTCTCGCTGCATTGTCCAACGTGCTGTTCAACTCGGTATTTCCTGGCATTACTAGTGGACTCTCCGACAAAAGCCCCGGAGACTCTATTTCCTTTTTCATACTCAAGACCATGCACGTGCCCTTTCAGAGGCTGACTCTCGCGGCGAGGCACTTCGCGAAAAAATCAATCCGCAGAGGCCCTAACGAGTCCGCAGTCTTTCAAGCACTTGTCATTCGCACTTAGCACACCCAGACGCCTCACCTCTCCCTGCTCCCCCACCCGCACCTCATTCCTAACATTCGACAGGTTCGTTCACCCTGCCCGGGGGCCGTTATAGTCGACGCGCGCTCGTCCAAGCATCTACGTGCGAGCACTCATCGAGGCAGCGTCGCGCGAACCGCAGCGGATACGCCTGACGCAATAATCCCGAATGATGTACTTTCGCGGCGAGTGCCTCGGAGTAAACCGATTACCGGGTTGCCCGGAAGAGGGTGAGAGTGAGCTGGAGAGGATACACGGAGGGGGATGGTGGGGTGGGGCGGTGGACGAAGAGAAGAGAGAGAGAGAGGGATGGTCGAGGGGTCGAATCGAATAAAGTTATTCACGCGAGCGGCCGAGAATACCGGTCCCGGAATCGCTCGCCATTCCATTCTGGAGAATCCGCCGACGGTCTGCACAAGCTCTAACTATTGCGACTATTGTTGCAGCCTTTGATGATTCTGTCCTGTGAACGATTTGCGCGTTTGATCCACCAGATAATGAGGAGCCTGTTTTTTTTTAATTACACTGGCGTCCGGTATTACAGGAACAATAAATCAAACCGTCGGTATTTCACTGTAGAGTAAGATTAATTGGAAATATTTTTTACAAGCAGAAACCTTGAGAAACTTCAAGTGCGACACCCTATATAATCCGACAAGTAGTATACATTTAGACCAGCTGGTCAGAGAGGGTAAGAAAAGTAGTATGGATTTTATGTGATCAGACAAGGAGCACAGGGGCCGCCGATAACATGGCAAGTAGTATAGGCATCGTATATATCAGACAAGTATAGACATGGTACATGATCATCTAGTACAAGGGTCATGTATGATCAGACATGTAGCACAGTATGATCAAACATGTAGAAAAGACCGCCAGCCAAGTAGTGTAGGTGTCGTTGTAGCCAGAAGAAATAAGTAGAATAAGCCTTGTATGTAGTCAGACAAGATTATTGTCAGCCAGTAGTTTAAGAGTTGTATGTGATCAGACACGTGTAAAAATTACATAGATTCAGACAAGTCGCATACGGAGCCCACAAAATCAAACTGTTGTAAATTATGTACAATAGTAACAATCGAAAGGGACTTCCAAGTGTAAAAAATTCAGTGGTGGGATCCATTAAGCAAATTGTTCCTTCTTGGAATCTTTTTCTTGCGACAAAACAACGAGTTTGTTCCAAGCGAAAGAAGATGTTCCCCCTCGGCTTGCGATTCCCTTTATGGCTACGATAATTACACCTACTTTGCTCTTAATAATTTCCTGGATGGAAAAGAATATTTTCTATTTACTGGAAAAAATTCTTCAAAGATATTGTTCATAATTAGTATCTTTATTTTTTAATTGAACAGTTAATTTATTATGTAGAACCATTCATTAGATAGCTATGTACAATTGGGCGAAACTAAGTGATGATAAAGTACGTAAAAAGAGTGAAGTATAATAGGAGTATTATGCAAGAAAGGAAGAAACAAGAAAGCACATTAAAGTAAGATACGACGGAAAGTGTTTAATTTAATTATCGGCAGATAAGAAGATGGGGATAGGAAGAAAAGGCAAGATGAGGATAGCACTTGTTGCCCTATAGGAAAAGTGTCTTTCTCCTGGAAATGATGAGAGCTTAAGGAAACTTCTACCATAGTAACGCGCTTATATTAACCGCACGAAATAAGCTCGATACCGATTAAACGGCAGAAAGCGGTGAACAATCGTGTTAAAAAGTTGACAAAGTTCTGCGAACCTGTAAAACTAGATTTAATTGATCCAAATACGATATTCCTGGTGTATTGAAACGTTTCACTTTTCCAACCAGAAATTGATCGTAAAATCAGAGAACCGTTACCGTTAATATACATAGTATAAATGGTCGTGTAATACTGTGTTGCGAATATAACTTTCATACTCTCGGCGATATCGTAAATCATTCCATACAGCGGTTATCGCGAGAAGTATCGTTCGAGTAATATTTCGAATTCATAACGTATGGAGAATTTACAGAAGAGACAGCCAGGAATTTCGGCCGTGCCAATCAGCGCGAGGCGAAATTTTCGAAAAACCGATGTCACAACTCGTACATTGCTTTCAAAAGTTTCTGCGGGTATTCACCGCGCGGGGGTTATGAATGTACAGTTCCGTAGACACAGAGCTGCCTCTCTCTGAAACGTGAAAGTAATATGTAATCCTGTCCAAACAAGAGCGAAATAAAACATCTCGCGCCGAGTAACATTTAATTTTGTTCGTGCCCGTATGAAGTTTGAAATTTTATTTATGATTCTACTTAATTTAAAATTCGGAAATTCGCTTCCGCAGCCCCCCGGAATTTTGACGGAAAATTATGCATGAAATCTCCGCCCGTGCGCTCACAATATTGGCACTCGGACATTTATCAACGCTAATGTGGAATCGTTGAATATCCTCTCTTTCGTTTTCACGGTTGCTCCCAGTGATTTGTCCGGCGCACCTTTCATCGATCGATTCTACTCGTAATTTTGATTGCGTGGCGCCATGCGTCTCGGAAATTCATTGTTTATTACTCACGGGCTCAAGTAGAAATAACCAAGTTTCGAAGAAAGGTGATTCAAAGACCTGTGCGGAATATCAAGTAAAATTTCGGACATTTTCGGAATACCGATAAGCTCGGTGTCCCAGTAAAATTGAAGATACCTTCGCGATTCTTAGGCACGTCTTTACCCGCATCCATGATTCCAAAATATCACATATTGTTAAATCAATATTGTCCCTCCGGATTTCTCCACTTATTCTTCCGAAAGACAAATATTAACATAAAAAATATTTATGCGCATGCGAAAATTCATTGCTACGTACAAATTCATCAATATGTAAAAATTCATCTACATATAACGGTTCTCCGCGTGCACGTGGTAATTTTATTGCGTGGAAAATTGCAAGAGAATGATTAATCCACGAAGTCCATATTTCCTTGCCCAAAATTTAATTTTTCAGAAAGCTTCTACAATGGGATTCATTGTTGATGAATATGGTGGTAAAAATAATAAAGTGTGCCCTGCCTGGTCGACAGTGTTACTTCGCTTTTGAGTAATCTACGAGATGAATTTAATTTACAAAAAGGTGAAGTAGTATAAGACTGGTACGTGGTCAGACGCGTAGTGAAAACTATATAGAGTCAGACAATTAGCACGGAGATCATACTGATAATAAATCGGAATGCTAGTTGATTGCCACCCTGAAGGACGTAATTGCTGCTGAACGAGAACAGATTTCTTCCCACCTGCGAGGATATCAAGAGCTCTAATAGTTGCAAAGTAAATGTAGCCAGTATCCAGTCAGACATGTAGAACAGGAGTGCGGCCGGTAAGACAAATAGAACAGCGGTGGTAGCTAGACAGACAAGTGGCGCAGAGACACCATCGAATCAGGCGAGTAGAATTAGGGTTGTTTGAGTGGATAAGTAGAATAGAGACCGAGTCGAGCCAGACCAGAACACGCTGACCAATTCTGGTATCCTCAGGAGAATAAGATCCCCTGTACGAGTCGGTACAGGATTGGGGCGGCGCTGTTACTACAATGGGAGAATTCTCTATGCATAAATAAATTGAAACCGTGCAATAGCAGCTTTTTATTCCGAGTCATCGTCGACAGCTTTTTACGACGAAGCTCGATACACAAAATACTAAATCGTTCAGGCACAAAAGTAGGAAAAAGTGAATTATCGCTTCAGTATTAATTCAGCAATAATTATTCTTCGCGCGCGTACGAGAATATGCCGAGAGTACCATGAAGCTTGGCACGCAAGAATCTCCGTGGAAAACGTATTTCCGTCGTGACAAACTTTAAATCTACCATCGCGACGGATATACGTGTACGAGTTGTGATTCACCGTTCATACATCCAAACGCATTACACACGGCCGGAGGAACAGTTGTGCTTTACGTTTCCCTATTTTTCCCGTCGGTCGACCGCCGCGCCGGCAAACACCGTCCCGAATTTCCCGCGCCGCGGAAATAATTAAATCCTATCCGATGAATAAATTTTCATTGTAATGACGCCGCGGCAGGAACGCGCAGAATTTTAAATCACTTTCGCTCCGCATCAAATTCACATGCGCGAAATATGAATTCGTCGAATGACGCTTTTCAATTTGTACAAAAATTTAAAAAAAAAAAGAGAAAAAGAACCACCCGGCGGCAGTGTCCGAGCCGCAGACGTACGCGTTCTCGTCGCCACACGTGTATCCAATCGAAATTTGCGACACCGCACACACACACACACACACCGGTGTGTGTTCAGCTTGATTCTGCGATTTTTTGTGTTTTTTTTTATCCAATCTCAGGAGAATTTCGCGGACGAACGCGACGGACGCGTCGCGCGCAATTACGGCCGACGGTAATGGGGCATCGTGCGGCAGTTTATCGGCATCAATGACCAGTAATTATAATTAAACGTTAATCACGCGGAACCCGATTCCGCGTGTGCCCGTCGAAAATTCGATTGCGTCGTATCGGGAGAGAGCGCGACGGTACACGCGAGCTCCGCTCGTTGTACTTTCCACTCGTTACGCGCTGTGATCCTTCCCGGAATCGTTTTTGCTTTTTAATGACCCGACTGCGCAAATTTGTTGGGAATAATGCCAGCTTTCGCTTGACTGAAGCTTTTCTAAATGGAGAGACCAGACAACAGCGAGTGCCTTCCATAGACTGCCCGACCGAAAAATTGTAGGTTCATTTAATTATCGAGTTGAAGCAGACAAGTAGTATGAGTATATACATAGTCAGACTACTAGAATTTTTTCAGCAGAATTCTACGCGTAAAATTAATAAATCTACGTGATGCAAACTTGAAACGTAAATATAATTTGTTAACTATTATATCAATTGTGTGCTTTGAAAATGTTATCGAAGAAATATTTGAAAATGTAATACACCACGTAACGTGGAACTCAGAGGTTTAGGTGAGCTTACAAGGGAGACGAGTAAGTAGTATAGCCATTGCTTTGATCAGACCAGGAAGATAATCAATGTGACTAACAAACGCTCGTGATATATTTTATAACGCAACGAAACATTGATTTCTCTTTCAGATAGACACGTGTGTAAGCAAGTAGAATAAGTCGTCGTGTAGTCAGACATTTTCCCGGAAAGAAACAACGCGCCCTTAGTCACAGTAATCTTCCTCCGATCAGCAATTTGTCTTCCGTCGGTTCGAAATGACGGCGAATAGTTAATCCACTCGAATGTTCAGGCTCGGGTTAGCAACAAATTGAAGGAACATGCGCGAAATCGACGCTGGCGGTGCAGGAACATCGATAACGGTAAGGATGGAATTATTCTCGTTCGGAATGGAAATGATGACGTGCGGAAACTGTAAATTGATCCCGGACCGAATAATGTATCGCGTTTCTCTCGCCGGAGCGACAGCTACAACTGATCGGTTCGAGAATAAAAATTGAATGGTACACTTCGAGCATGAAATATACTAGGCACCGTGTCCTTGTACCTTCCATTGTTTTTTATTCGGTGGTTTATCCAATTTGTCAGGCATAATGTTCATTCAGTTGAACGTAACGTTTATTCTGGTCCTCTCAATTGTTTCTATATTAAAACACACTTATAATTATAAACAAAAGCAATGTTGATACAACGATATTTGAACAGTTTAAAAAAATTGTGATCATATAAATTTTGTGACATTAATTCCTTGATATACAAATAAAATTAGTTTGGCTTCACTGAACAGTTACGTGTAAGCTTAGGAACAGAACATTTTATTTTGGAATTTGCATTGCTATTTAACATTTAATCAGGTTGATTTATAATTGTATTATAAAATAATAAATTAGTAGTTCTGCAAATGATGAAACATTTCAAAACATTTTGGAATATGAAACGAAAGATGTCTCCCAGTTGACGTTAAAAATATTTTTCCACCAATTTCCATACAAGCTAACAAAATTAGTAGAACTATTAGAAGGCTCGATGTTGCTCTGAATAAAATTGAATTTTTCAAGAAACGTTCAATTTGTCCAATTTCACAGGGAGGAAGGAGTCGAAACGAGAAAAGTCAAAGCCCTGAAATAACGAAGAAAAGTAAAAGGACAGAAACGACGGGATGCGTTCTACAGGGACACGATATTTCAAGCACGTTCGCGGGATCGGTAATCGGAGAGGGTTTACGTCTTCGACGCGTCGCCAGCTAGCTGGATTTATTCCGACCGATGGGAAGGGATTATTATTTGCCGTATAAATTTGCATGGTCGCTCGTCGGTTCGAAGATACAGCGAGAAAGAGGACACTGTGAGACGGATGAGGTTCGATGGGGTGAACGCTCTCGTAAATCTCGAGCGAAATCTAAAATCGGTAATTCGTGCTTGTTAATTCGAGAATCTCGTATTTCTGTTCGATTCAAAAGTTTCAGTTTTATTGACAAAATACTAGAAACATTCAGAGTAAATTAATCAGAGTGCATTGTACAGGGTGTTCGGTAACTGATAGTACAATCGAAAAGGGGGTGATTCTACATGGAAAAATAAAATAAAATTTGTTCACGTGAGGCTATGTTCCCGAGAAAATCTACTTGGAAAATGCTGAAAATACACGTGCTATTGATACGAATCGTCTGACGCGTCTGATCATGACCGACCTATTCTACTTCTTTAGATCTTTAAAGTCGATTTTCTCGAAAATGAATTCTCAAATGAAAAAATTGTATTGTATATTTCCGACTTATTTTTTCATGTAAAATCGCCCCCCTTTTCGCTTGCACCACCAAGCTACCGAACACCCTGTATACCGTGGTTTAAAGGTACGTTTCTTTCCCGTTGCGTTGCAAACGATGAATGCATCGAGTTCGCGGTCGACCGATAATGACAACCTGATAATTGCGTTCTATATTGTGTCGAAACGCCAATTAGCAAAACGAAAGGGTTACATCGGAGATGACGTCATAATTCCGACGGTGGCGGCAGGTTCGACCTTCGGCTCTCCCGAGCATGCTTTCGCCCCGGTATGTCAGGCTTCTCCTTAAATCTTCATTTCTATAAATCCGTTTTCTCGTTCCGCGGCTCGAACACAATGGCGGTGGCCCGGTCCCGAGGCAAGCCGGGGATTCGTATTAATGATCCTTTCATTCTGAAGCCTGGTGCCGGTTCCATCCCAACGGGCATAATGTACCGTCGGGAGAGCCGGAGGAGAATTAATATCGTGAAAAATTCGTCAGTCGTAGCCGCCGCCACGGTGGATACAGGCTCCCAAGTGGCCGGCCAGCGATTTCGTAATGGGCCTCCGTATTTTACTTGTCCGGGGATCGATTAATTCTGCTTTTCGTGGCTGGGCTCTAATTGGGGGAAGTTCGTTGACACGTCGCACATCGGTGATTTCAATTATTGACTGCTCGACTGTACGCGCGGATCCGTACCGACCATTTCGATTCGTTTCACTCGTTTCTATAACGGATATATAGCGATCGTTCGGGTATTTCTAGTATTTTTTTTCATTGCTACAAATGTTCGTAATACTTGCCCAAGTGATTAGCAAGAAACGGTAGCCGAATGAAAATTTACTTCCTTGGTTTAGTCTGATTTTAATACGTTTAAAATAATATTCTTCTTGTGACGATTAGGCAAGTAGTATTGGACAGCACAGTATGGCATTTACAAGTTGGCTAAATATTGAGTTGGCAAGAAAGTAATCTCGGTACCTTAAGGTGAAATAAAACCCAATCTTTTACATGAACATTGAACTTTAATCAATAAAATATTTTAACCTCTCTGGAATCTTATTAAAAAGAGTACAGTTGAAACAAAAAAAATATCACTATCTATTAGTGAAAACCGTAATTATTTTCTTGTCAACTCAATAATATAATACACCGTGCTTGTACAAGTAGTACGACCTCGCCATAGTCAGACACATATGATAAGAATAATCAATTCTAATAGCAAAGCATTTATGCAATGATAGAAATTATAAAACCGTACTTGTTGCTGTTAAATCAATAAGTACAACCTCCATACCACTTCCAGCCACATCACTTATGCGAGTAGCATTATTCACGAAGCAGGTCCTCCAAAGAAATCGATGAATAACTATATAATGTTCGAATATGTACTCGAAACAAGACTCAAACCATGAGCATTTCTCTGGTTCTGGGTTAAGTTTCGATCGCGTTCTACAAACGCGAACAGCTTCAAAATGTATCGAGTCGTTTGTTCGAAGGATAATGCGAATTCGCCGCGCCCAGTAAAATCATAATACTCGATTATACGAGACGTTTTATAAATGAGCTGGAAGTATGTGTGACACATGTTTCGAGGGTGTAACGGTGGAACATATTATAATGTTTCCTGGAAGCAGGCCAGAATGCAAGTATTCATAGCAGCGGCGGTTGCCAAGAGCACGGGAACGTCTAAACGGTCCCCGTGTAATCTATATTCTTTATGACACAGCGTCGATACGCTCGCGTGTTCAATTAAACTATCGTCGTTGCTCAATTAGCCCACATACTACTCAGCCACTGATATATCTCTCGGTGTATCTTCATTGTTTTGCAAAAAGAAAAATCGGTATTTTATAGAATTTGTTACAAAATATTTTCACAGTATTAAACACTGTCTCGGTTGGCTGACCATTGCTACCCTATTCCACTTGTCGGAGCAGAACCACTGTATTCCACTTGCACGATTATAATTATGCTTGGAGGACCATATTCTACTTGTCTGACAATTTGTATCCGGTACTACTTGCCCGATCGCTGTCGCGATGCTACACTCGGCTGATCATCGCTATTGCGTTCTACTCGTGTAAGCATGGATACAGCTTGCCCGATCATTATTGTCGAATATTACTTGCCAGACCATTGGCCAACCCATTCTACTTATCTTATTGGCCTTGTCGCGCAATGCTTGTCCGACTGTACCTGATCCTTTCCACTGATCCCGTTACAGTCTTCCCGTTCTACTCACGCCAACGTGACTCTTTTATTTCACGTGGCTTGCTCCACACTATTCGTCTGGCTACGACTGTCCCATTCCACTTGTCGAAACACAACCGATACCTGGCAATGTCTGTGGCGTTTATCGAGCGAGCAACTTTATTTTCTACTTCCTGCACAGTTTCTCGAAAAAATCTTATCGTTCTCTCTCATTTTATTCTCGCCCGTAGAATCACCCCCCCCAGCCCGGTTGTACTACGATTTCCGTCCGCGGCCTGTGTATCCGAACTGAATGTACAAATGCGCGAACATACAGTGAACACCGTGCAGTAACCGAGTAGAGCTGCTCGGGTACATCAGCACATCCCGCCACCGATATTTTCGGAGCATGAAAAAAAAGGAAGGAAGAATGTAACCGCGGTGGAAACTTGTTACGCACGCGTTTCCTCGCGGGAATAAATTTCAAAAGCCGGAACCGCTCTCCGTAAACACAAGGTACACGGTACTCGGTGCCTTGCGGAACACTGGCCTGAATCTGGAAAGTTTGCCGTGCCCTCGTAAAAGGCGTAACAAATTTCTCGCGTGGCCCCCTTTTTTTCGGCGGAAAAGTTATATCCCTCGCGTGCGTGCGTCCCGCTTTCGCGGCAACCGTTCGAATGGATGCCTCCTCGATTTTCCCCCGTTTCTCCGCGCCACGTGAAATCTTTTTCCCGCTTGTGCAGCACAAACTGAGTCACAACTATGACGCTCCCGTCCCCGCCCCGCGACGCTTCATTGGTATGCGGGCACACGCTCTCGCCGCGAGACCGGCCAACATATCTCGAACCAGGCGGCTGCAAAACGCCGTATATACTCGCAAGGGCCGACGACTCGGCTGTACCGAACTGTTTGGCCGAGTATGTGCTAGATACGCTATTATATTGTGCCGTTACTAGCTCACGTTCGGCGATAAGATATCTACCGCCGCGCCGCGCCGTCTTTTAAGTCTCTCGAATTTCTCTTGGCCTATTTTCGTACCGGTAATGGGAAGTTCCACCATGTTGCTATCTCGTCGAGTACTGTTCGAAAAATTTTGTTCCTCCCTGCTGCGTACCGTCGCCGTTTCTCACTCGATGCCAAAAAAACGATCCGCAGGAAATAGAACCGGCTCGAGTCGAACGAAATATTTTGATGAAGCGAGCGAGATCTGCAAATATCTGCCAGTTCGTATTTTAGCGAATGATCAACATCTTCTCGCAATCGTGTTCTCTTATTGCACGCATTGTGCGGAAATTCTTATTGTCGTGGGCATGTTTATCAAGAATTTTTGTAAAATTGTAAAGGAAATTTTGAACTGTTGGAAAATACTTTTTTTTATCATCTAGAATAACACTTCTTAATGGAACACCCTGTAGAATCGTATGGATCGGTGAATTCGTCGTGGATGAGAAGATTATTTGGAAATTTTTATTACTTTATATTTTCCGGAACGATCGAAATGGGCGCTAATGCGAAAGGAGAACTGTCGCGGGTGTGTGCTCCCGTAAAATAGCTTATTGCATGTCCGCCGGTCGTTGCACGCGAAGATTTTAGAGGCATTCGAAGCGTGCATCGATGATATGATAGCGTATGATAGGTAGGTTTGACACACTGTCGACGGTGATAGATTGATCGTCAAGTTGTTCCTAGCGGAATAGTACGTACGCGGAAACATTTCTCGCGCGGATGATTATTCGAACGAACGTATGCTCGATCTATCGATCATCGAATATCGTAAAAATAATGTACGTACACGGTACATTTCCTAACGGTTCAAAAGAATATGACGTGGTACGTGCAGCCTTAAAATGATGTAACTTATGTACGTACATATTAATGTACATATTTATGATTGATATTCCGAGTGCAAGCTAATCCGCGTGACACAGGATGCGCGCGATGAATAGATAATAAAGAATTGTCTGTCCGTTATTCGAAGAATAATAATTGTCAATGTGCGTAGCGTTTAATTTTCTCCTGTGACATTTCTGAAAATTCTGAAGAAACACCGCTGTGTATATCTTCAATTAGTGCGATCTATTATTATTTGCATTGACAATGCGGTTAATTGGAGCACGATTAAAAAAACCGACGGAAATAAAGTTCGCCCGACGCCTTGGAATATTTCCCGGTGAAAACGTTTCCTTGGTAAATTACAATAACAATTGAGAATATGAAGATTCCCTCCCAAAAAGAAAATAATTACCAGCAAAAATAGTTGAAAACCAGTCAGAACGAACTGTTCTGTCCGTAAAATCCAGCCGGGTGTCGAGTAATTCGTTAATGCACCAATCATTATGAATGAACTCTGGCGCGCTGTCCGTAATGTTCAAGCTCTCGTTCATAATTAGCCTCGTTCATCATCCGCAGCCGCGGTTGTTTCTGAAAAAGAAAAAATAAAAGAAAATGAAGAATATCGTCCCGCGGTGTCGTATAATTTTTTATCACATCCGGTGTCATCGGAACGTCACGTGGAATGTCATCGGTCGGCCGGACAGCTGCCAAACGCCGAGGGCGTCTCTTAAATAAATAATAAACGTCGATGGATCGCGTTCCCTGCTGATATTCCGGCGGCGATACTCTCTCCCTCTTTCTCTTTCACTCGCTCTCACAATCTCTCTCTGGCAGTGGCGCGGAGTTCGGCGTCCTGGCCGAGCGCGATCGATGATATTAACGGTTAAATGGAAAATGCATACCACGGTAAAAGCGGCAGTTATTTGGGTCAGGTGCGGGTGTGTAACGAGTTGATCGCGATAACGTTATTACACGACGAATAAGACCGATCGCGCTCCGCCGGAGCAGGAGGAGCAGGAGGAGGAGGAGGAGGAGCGGAAAGCCTCGGCCGCGAGCGCTCGCGCGCGTAAGCGTGTTTCCACGGAATAAGATTTCCGGAATTTTGTAAAATAGCGACTCCGGGTGGAGATTCGATATTGCGGAATTTCGTGGAATAGCTGCCGGAGGAAGTTCAGTGTTCCAAGGGACGCCACGCCGACACCGGAAGCAGAAGCGCGATATTTTCCACTTTCCTTTCCCTCTTCGCAACGAATTCTCCTCCCTGCCGCCCCACCCTCGCCCTAGTTCGCTCTCCCATTTTTCGGAAAGAACGGTACGTTCTCTTCGTCATCCAATTACCAGCCTTCCCCGAGAAGATAAAGCAACCGGGATTGAAGTGTTTTGAAAATCGAACCCCCTCCCCTCCCGGCCTGCCCGATGTAATTGGCTCGCCTGTACAGCGCATTGTAATCGCAACGTTGGTTCGCGCAAACCCGGCGCAGAATTTAACAATCACCGTTAAGCCCCGTTCATTTTTCTCGAGCCTGCTGCTCCATTTAGTCGCGCGACAACGTTCGATGTGTTCTACATACTCGGGAAACGCTCGTTTTTCCTCCACATATCGCGCCAACGCCGGCGTCCATTGTCTGACGAGCGACCCTATTCTACTTGCTCGCCGGCGCAACTGTCTGTTTTACGTGTCCCCGGAGTTCCCGCGTCCATCCTGATTGCCTGGAAAATCTCTGTACCTAATCCACTCGCCTAGATTGCGATTATCTCTCTTACCTTTGGACCAACAGCGATTTTGTTTTATCTGACCGCGGTCCTACGATCTACCAACTCCGTTAGCATCCCCGCGCTCGGACCTGACGATTTCGTTTCAATTGTCTGACCATCATTGTCGCGCTCCGCTTAGCCGAACGCGCGGCGTGTTTGTTCTGTTTGCCTGGCGATTATGCTAACTTTGTACTTGTCTGACCGCCGTGCTCCTTCCGTACTAAAACTTCCCTCACTTATCTGACCGGGGTTTCGTCCTGCCCATTGTGTAATCGCGATTATCTCGTTCCGCCTGTCTGACTATTGCGAGTATATTCTACTTAGCAATGATGATTGTCTTATTTCAGTTGTCCGGCTATGGTGGGCGTATTCTACTTAACAATGATGATTGTATTATTCCATTTGTCTGGCTATGGTGGGCGTATTCTACTTAGCAATGATGATTGTCTTATTCCACTTGTCTGGGTATGGTGGGCGTATTCTACTTAGCCATGATGATTGTCCTATTCCACTTGTCTGACTATGGTGGGCATATTCTACTTATCGAAAAATGACTTGTCCACTTGTCTGTGCACGACCGTCTCAGTAGAACAGTCTGACCATGCTGTCTCACTATTTCTGTCTGACTAAGTCCTGACTCATTTCACGAATCTCCCCATAACCGTTCTACTTAACGTAGAACACCTACACACCAATTTTCAGAATGGAGCCACGATAAATAGCATATCTCCGATTTATTTTTTCGTGGAGACTCTCGCCATCGCAGAAAATGCACGAGCACCGCCGAAGAACAACTCGAAGGAACCGGTGCGTAGGCGAAAATGAATTTTTCCCAGTACGCCTCGCCTCGCCATTCGCCGGTCCTGGCAAATGTTTGATTTGGATCGTGACGAGTGTGTTTTTAATCTCTCGCAGTTCTATATGCAACTGGCTTCGCTGCCACGCGACGCTTTGTTGCCTCGAGCATCCTCAAACCCGGAGGTCCTTCCTACTTTCCAATCATAGTAGTCCAAACGCTGGCAATGTGATCTTCCCTTTAATTGTTTTCAAACAGTGTAATTCAAAGATTTAATGTTTAACGCGTTATATTCTGCTGTAGCTACACTACCAATAAAAAAAAATTTCGATAATACACTTGTTTCCTTCTTTTTTAAAAATATATTCGATAAGACATTCGATAAGACTTAGAGACGTGGGGGGATCGTTAGCGGATTCCCCGAATGTTAGTTCCAGGAACCGAGGGTACTGCGAGCAATCATGGTCGGAATTCGCGCGTGACCATGCGCGAGGTTAACTTCTGATTGGGCTGGTAATGCGTGAGCGTATCGGGATTCCGGCGTCGAGCAAGGCACCGGGATTCTGAGAACCGTGGAGCTGCCGGGGGGGTAACGTATGCACGAAAGGAATTCTGATGAAAAGATACTCAAAATTGAATTTACCATAGCGCCCCAGCCGGTATCGTCGTTACGCGGAACGCTGTTTCAGCTGGCGCGCTCGGTGACTCCGGCTGGCTGCTCATGCTCGAGGGTCCAGGCGTTTATGTAACGCTGCCCCTCTCGCTCTCCGGCTGCCGCCGCCGTTGGACAATTTTCCTGCGCTCGTTAATGACTTACACACGGCTCGGACATTTGACCCTTTCCCGCTTGAATAATTGACCGGACGGTCTTCTTTCCCTACTACAAAGCGTTTCATTGAGAAGCCGGCACGGGGATATTCGGTTTAGCTGTGAATAACTCGCGAATTTTTCCTTTCCAACGCCGGTTACAATTTACATTGAGTCCTTTCTTTTTTGACTCATTCATTAGAATTCGCGATCTAACGCAATCTTAATCTTTTAGCATATGTGAGTCGAGCTAATGGGACTCGTGCTTGATTGGAGAATTTTTTCGGGGAACCTTTTAATTTGGAATATACAGTAGAACCTCGATTATTCGAACTAAATTGGGGAACAGAAAATCTCATTTCATAGAACAGCTATTATAAAGTGAAATGTCGTAAATGTGATAAATAGACAGCGGATCTTTATGCAAAATAAAATATTTTATGTCAATTACAACAAATTGAAGTCAAATAGAAATTTATTTCCTTTGTTAATATGTTTAATAGGTCGAAAATAATATAACAGTACCTTTAAAATTTTCCAATATTTTTACTGTTTTAAATTATACCTACTAATTTTTGCCATAAATGCATAAACATCCGCTGTCTAGTAATAAGTATTATTATATTAAATTCTATCCAGTTTAATTTTCATTTTTATTTAATTATTTAATCTCTTAATTGTCCAGATTTAGACATCACTTTTGGCTTGTCCACACTTAGGGCATTTCAGCTTACTTAATTAGAATTCTAGATTCAACCTTTATTGATATGAATAATAAATAGCTCGTGGAAGATCGGGGGTAATATGACAGGTTCTGATTCACGATTATTGAAATTGTGGAAATGAGTAATTATTTATTTAAAACATGGCGAGCAACTTGGATAGTCACATTCTTGTTATTTTTGTAACATTCAAGATCGAAGCACGTCGGAATATTGTAGGTCGTACTGTAAATATTTAATGTTGGAAATGATGAATAAATTTTTGATTTTACTCGTTAATAATACATGTGGTTTTATATCGGTTCACCATTCCGTGGAGCATAATGAAAAAAGGACAGAGAGCTATGCAACAGCGGAACACCGCATCCGTCTTATATTATACAAACAGATTTCGAGAAACGCTGCATAAATCGCGCAGTTTCTGCAGTTTCGCTCAAGTTTCCCAGTTTAATGTATTTACTTGACACACCTCATCCCCGTGGAGCAATCGCGTTGACAAAGGCGTAGAATTTCCTTGACTAGCGAGTAGAACGGGATGCTAAACAAAGGGAAACGTTTTGTTCCAGCAGTCGTCTCGTGTTCTTTACTAAATAAACGAAACCACTCTCTTTAAACACGCGCGATCCTCTCTATCAGAGCAATGAACTTTCAACGGCCTAATAAATCCCCTAACTGCGTACACATATTATTAATATCTATTCAAGATTTAATCGTCGTGACAATATTATCGATACACACAGAGGACTGCATGCACATTAAAGATTTCGGACGCACAAAATTCTGTTAATTATAAACTATCCATTCACGCCTGTTAAATCTGTCGATAATTCTCTTCAATTATGAGCGTCCTGTGAAATGTGGGACGTTTTTAGTTGCAATTAGCTCTCTATTGAACTCTACTAAATGGGTCACCGTGATCGAAGCGAAATTGTTTGAACATATATCCGCATATGTAACCATTAATCGACTGAGTTGTCGAGAGATAAATCATCGAATGTCTATCGAATATTTCCAGGATAATTATTATATAATTTGTTTGACGAATGAATTCTCCTGAAGAAATGAAATTAAACACGGTAATTAATTCCAAATACATGTCAAACTTCAATTATAGTTTCCACCGAGTTATCGTGGCGTCACTATCACCACAGACCGGTTACCTCAGCCAGACCTAACATAGACCTTGAAAAAAAATGTATAAAAATTGATCGAAATCGAAGTGAACCTAACTCAGAGGTTGGAGAAACGTAAAAAATTATGAAAATCGGCGGGGCTCCGCGCGAGTTCCATCACTCCGTGGACGACTCTTATTCTTATTTGTTTTTGTTTGTTTGTTTCAGACTAATTCACCTTCACCTCGAATTCCTTCTATTTACTTCTTTCGTCGGGCACGTTCCGGACGTTTTAGCGTTCCTTTGAGCGGAGGTGTATTCGCCGGCGCACACACCGAGCGGCGTCGTGAATGATTAAGCGGCCGGCGGTTTAGGGTACACAGTCGGAAATCGACGGAGTCGTAAGCACCTCTAAAAAGATCGTCGACGCCGTGCGAACTTCTTTACGGATAACCCTGCACGTGTGTGTGTGTGTGTGTAGAACGCGGTGCATATATGCAGCAGCTTTGTGCGAGCTCCTGCCCGATTAAAGCTCAGCGAATCGCGGGACGGTCCTTTGTCGTCGGCCCCCCGGAGCGGAAAGCGCGAGGGAGGGGAGAGAAAGAAAAACGTTAACGTAGGAAAATTCCTGTCGGAGGAGGCCGACGAATCCCCGGGGACAATCAAATGTATGTGTCACGCGCGATCATCCGACAAATTGTTCTTTATAGAGCGGTAGATCTCGCCGTGCTACGTTGTTTAAGAGAGCCAGACACCTTTTTTCTTTTCGGTTTTTTTCCCCCACGGTGCGGTAGAACCTCGCTAGTTGCAACCTCGTTCGTTCCACGGAATCCACGCCACCGGTTGTCCAACGTGTTTTCGAGCCCGTGGTGAGGGATTATGGGTCTACGCAGAAACAGTGAAAGCATCGCCATAATCACTCGAACGATAGAGGTGAAATTTTCGGAGCTTTTACTACCAAGGGTAACGTTTTTTTTTGGGCAAAGGGTTTTTTTAAATTTTTTATGAGAATGCAATTTTAACCCTTTAACTGCGGGTGCGGTTTACAAACCACGTACTCAGATTATTGCCAGAGGCGGGTGTGTAAATATCGGCTGGGGTTTATATACCACTAAATTAAGAATTAAATAAATACAATGAAAAATAATGTTTTAAAATAGAATACCACTTGAGTACTATAATTTAAAATTAATCGATCGGCTGTGTAAATATCGGCTGGAGCTTATGTACCACTAAATTAAAAATACAATTAATATAATGAAAAATAATGTTTTAAAATAGAATACCACTTCAGTAGTATAATTTTAAATTAATCGATCGGCTGTGCCAAAAGTCCCTGCAGTTAAAGGGTTAAAGGGATTTCCTAGTTTAAACGAATTTAGCAGATTCTGAGAAACACGGAGTTGGATTATTAGCGATGCGCCAATTTTTGGCAGATTTTTGGTGTAACAGGTCCAAAAATCGATATCTTCTTGCATACGTAATTGGGCATTTTCAAAGCGTCCTCCTAAAATTTTATAATTGTATTTCTGACATTAACGAAGTCATAGGTCGTTTAGCGTGAAACGCCAGGGGCTGGTGATACGGAGAATTAAAATTTTGAGCGCGTTCTACGGTGATTTACGGAGCACTAAAAATGATTATTTTCCTCGTTACATTGTGAGAATAACGTGGGTGTGTTTATTGACGTTTCTAGCAATTTTTAACACACAAATAATGACACGTAATAATTTATATTTCACGAAACGCGTCTGTCACGCCGCGACAGCGTTGGATAGGGGTTCGATAAATATCGTCGGCGTCTAGGCCTACGCGTATTTTTCGCCTTCCGGGGACGCGCTCCGCGGAATATTGTCAAAGTCAATGTTTCAATATAAAATGAAACAAATATTAAAAACAAAACGAAGAAATTCGATATTTGGCACGGGGAAATTTAAATATTTGATGCTTGAAGCGGGAAACTCGAAACTGCGCGGTGCCGTTTTGCCGAAAATATGAAATTCAAAACTGAAAGTCGAAACCTGATATTGACAATTCGAAAAGTCAAGTATTTAGAGGAGTGGACGATCCGTCTCGTGAATAACATCGCAGATTAAAATCACCGGTAAATTAGAGACGCGCGAGTGCGCGACAATTTCGCCGAAAATTCTTCGAGTATTTTCTTTCGGCGAGACAGAAATTCGAAATTCGAAAGAAACGCGGGAACGCCCGATTCCGTTCCATCCTCGAATTTGTATCCGAAATAGGGCGCGCACGATTCGGTTCATCTCTTAAGACCCTTTCAACGGGATCCGGAAAACACGTGAATGCCGGTCCTTCGGGTCCATTTCCTCCCCCTTATTCTTTTCAACCGGGTAAAAACGAGAGGAGAGAAAGAAAAAAAGAATTCATCGTCGCGCGACGGTTTTTAAATGGAATTCTTCGATTCCGCGAGCAACTCCGTATCGGGGGTCGGTGCTCGCGAGCCTAAGGGAGGCTTTTTGACGAATGTCGTGACTATAATTTCTATTGACCGTGCCCGGGTTTCTAAAAAAGATGGCGAGGACATTGAATCGGTCCCATGGAAGCCTGGGAAGAAAAACTTAAACGCAGCGCTCTCGAGGCCTCTACACGGTTACGCTTCTTTCGTATTTCTGTGGGGGAATCAGCAATGTGTACACATCGCTCGGTCGTTACGTTATACTGTCGCGGATTCGTGTAGAATTTAAAGTCTCAAGCAGCGACAGCCGTGGAGCGAGTTTAAAATTAAGGCAGTGGTGGTATCGTGGTCGCTGTGCACTCAGGAATTTAATAGCCCCGTGTAAGTACACACTTAGGGGCGTATTACCGCGAGCAGGGAGCTCGAGTGTGCGGCTGCAAAGCGTTGAGAATGAGGAAAGAGTATTGTAATCACTTTGCCGTAGCATCAAGATAATGTTACGCTAACCGAGAACAGATTTCTTACTAATTAACAACCTCGAGATGACAATCTTTGTTTACCCGGCCCATCGTAGTAGCAGCTTCCAACGACGAGACGCATCGCCCGGCTACTGTCTGCACAGTACTCGCCGAAAATTGAATTACTCGAGGGGGGCGCACGGTTGCAGGGAACACGGCCGGTTTATTCTCGGCACTTGGGCGAATTTATTTATTTATCTTTCGCGGCCTTATTGCACGCGACTCTCTTCACCCGAGAACAGGATTTTTCTTTTTTGAACTTTCATTCTCGTGGATGGCTCGGTGAAATAGAAAGTAATATCTATGATTAAGAAAGATATTATTTCAAATATTCACAATTTATTTTTGTAACGCGCAGCAAGGTCCCCGCTACGAAAATAGAGTATGAAACGACAGCACGAAACGTTTTGTATTATCGAATTGTTCCGAGTTAGAATCATTCGATCTGATCAACGAAATTAAAATTGCATAACGAAATTATGTCGGGTATCCTCTACACACCTGTCGGATCGCACGAATCGAATGCAAAATGTAGTTCTCACGTTCCAGAAAATCGTTTCGTAAATGCCCTCTGCTTCGAGAACTATACATCTGGTTTTTCCGTCGCGTTGTCGCACTTTCCTAAGAGTAGAGACAACAATTGTTAAAAATTGCAACGGACATGCAACTTTGCGAACAGCGCAATTTACGGTACAACGGGACAAACGATTTTCATCAAATTTTCATCCATTTTCGGATTCGTACGTTCGCTCATTAATTATTCGGCCAAGAATTCAATGAAATCGCGTTACATTGTCATCGGTTATCGAGGAGAACCCCTTTAAATGTTTAATCGAGTTCTCGGATCGGGTTTAAGTCTTTCGTAATGTGAAGCTTGTTATTATACCGCCAGTTTCGGAGAGCCATAATAAATGCACGAATCCGCGGTGTGTAAATCGTCGATTATTCACTTGCATCATTGACCGGGGGATGATTCACGGCATAAACGCCGAGGATATACGAGCCGCGAAATCCAAAGTTCGTGACACAGGGTCACAACAACACTTCCAAGATTGTTGCAAGATTGTAAAGTCACACTACCCTGGAGAGTCGGATCGTGTAGCAGAACTTCGGCCAGATAGACCCTACTTGACCGTGCTACTAACACACAGGCCGGGCCACAGTTACACTGCGCTTTATGAGCAGCCATAAAACCGGAATGATTTAGTGGTGCATATCCTTGAATTCGTCGCGGGCAAGTTTATCATGTTGCGAATAAAAGAAATACGATATTACCTTGGAAATATAATGTTCGCTTTGAAACTTTAATACCGGGTAATATAATGTAGCTGGTCACGTTCAATAATGGGGAATTTTTTATATATTCATATATCAGTTACCAATTATTCCATCTATGTTAATTTCAGCGAAAAATGTACTCGCTGTATCAAATTCCGGAATCTGCTGTGCATTAACAAAAAGCTTGGCGATAATAAACAATTGATTTGTCAAACAATGCAGTTATCGAATAACGTATTTCACATCTTCGAAAAATTTAAAACATTTTAGGCTGGCATTATAGTGTAAATTCCTAAAATTAAAAAAAAATTAAAAGCATAATTTTCTAAAGCAATTTCGAATGATCAGCTGTTTGGCATCGAATTTTTCGAAAATTCAATTTCGTTTACGAGGTTAATTAGCGCGGCTGGTGCAACGACAGACACCGAGTGACATCTAGAGCGAACAGAGGCGCCGTTATTCAAAGTGCCACGCAGTCGATAGAAGGCGGGCAGATTAACCGAATATTAATTACAAAGCTAGACGGGGAGCACGTGCTCCGGGGGACTGTTTAAACGACTTTTTCCGCGGCAACAGGGGAGCAATTTATTTCGCGCGATAACGTTACGCGTCCCCGGCGTTATTGCATGCTGCATCGCATCACACCGGGGCCGACTTGAATTGTGATACGTGCCGTTTACCAGCCGCGCCCGCTCGGATCCGCTGCGTATTCATAGAAAAGCGTGTTGTGCGTGCCAAGCAATTTCGAAATTAAGGCGGCGCCGGTAAGCGGGCTTCCCGTTCGTAAATTCACGGGTTCCGTGCGAGCCCCCGGCATTACGGACGATGGGGACGGGACCGTTAAGGCGGTTCTCCGCTTGGACTGTCGAGAAGCGATAGAATCTTCCTGACCGAAATGGGTCCGACTCGTTTCATTAACAAACTATCAATTTTAACACATTAACGACGGGGCATTTTCGTTAAAACTTTCCTGTACGATTATAGAATTCACGTGCATACTAAAAATGTGATAAGTATTTTTCTAATTAATGCATTTTATTGAAATTTTCAGGAGTCTAACCCTTTGCACTCGGAGCTATATTTTAACTTGAAAATTAAACATTCCAATAATTCCAATCTATATACTTTTCTTCTTCATTTTATGGAAATACTTAAATGTTTAGTAATTGATTAGATACCAACTTATTTAATAATGTAAACAATATTTTGAATGGTACAGTGATTTTTAAAGGGTTAATAATGTTAGAATTTATTTCTTGTGTAATACTTAGTAAAACAGTTCTCGAATACGAAAACAAGGATTTCCCATCGGTAAATGTCAGAAATTTTATTCAAAATTATTAAGCGACGTCTACACTTGGACTGTCGAGAATTTTTCGCTATCAATCCACCAGAGTCCATCTTTGCAATCAAAGTTGTAAAGTTGATAAATTGCTTAATTTCAGAAATTTTGTTCGAATGTACAGCGTCTCTCCGAGAGCTTGTTACGGTCGCCAGTGTGGCGTCAGCGGTCGTCGGATCGTCGAAGGGCGGCGGAACGAGTGCGCCGTTCCGACGTATGATTCGCGATCGCATGATTTAAGGCGTCCGTGCACGGACAAGGCGACTTGCGTGTGCATCGTGACGCATTGGCCGCGACGTGACCAACGCGAGAGCCGTCGTTCGCTGCCCCATAGTTATGCGAAAACGACGCTACGCGACCAGACGCGACGGCAGAAGTTGCG